>CM075861.1:72014081-72331610 GCA_037975125.1 Latrodectus hesperus
ATAACTTATAAAAAACTAGATGTTCTCTTAATGTCAAACATTGCAAATATCATAAAATATAGTATTTAACAAAATTAGCTTATAGAATTTTTAACAATAGCTCAAAATTTGTACAAGTACATAAGTAATGCTTGAAAATATTGAAACAAACATATATACATATTATCACAAAATACTTACACAAAAAATAGTAGAAATTTGATTTAATTAACTTAAAAACAAAGCACCTCAAATGGTTTAATAAAATTTACTTTAGTTTTTTAAATTTTTTAGAAAGAAAATTACAACAAGTACTTCTGTTTAACAATTTTGATTATATAATAATTGGTGTTTATAAAATTTTGAATAATATTCAATAAATTAATGTTAAATAGAATTAATGTAGAAATAGAAAAAAGGAATATAAGATTTAATAATACTTTTAAATTGAATTTATAAATTAAATTTTATCAAAGAATAGTGTAAAGACTGTGATAATAATACAAATTATAGCATTTAATATTCAGTGTAAGTGAAATATATATTATAGAACTTTAGAATACTTGATTAGTTGGTTTGTCACTCTATGATCACTTTTTGCACATAAGAACTAATTTTAATTAGATTCTGAAATACTATAAAAATTTACAGCTGAAGTAGAGAATTAAACTACAGAATTGAAAGCTTTGTCATCGCTAAAAATTGTGTATTCTGCGAAGGAATATTTCAGTTTGTGTTGACCTCACCACATTTTTAGAATTACAAGGGTTTGGTATATTGATAAGACTTAGCCTATTAAACATGTGATATAACAGAGAGCTAGAACATTAATTTGTATGTAATTTAAAATTACTAAAAATTTATCTTAAGAATAGAATAGAATCTATTTGCACATTTTATTTGCTGAAAAACTTAAGAATGATTGACAATTTTACAGAAATATGAAAAAATATTAAAATCTTGACAAATACTGTGGTCACGGAAAATTGTAGTTAAAATCAAAATGAAAACTTGTGAATGAATAAAATTACATTCAAATATACAATTTTACAATTAAAAAAAAAAACCATAAGAGGAGCTCATAACATTAATTAATTATAAGCTTCTTTACAACAGACTAAAATAATTTTAAATTGATTTCTTTTTTGTAATTACAGATAATAATAAATATTGTAAATATAAAAAATATAAAAAAAACTCAAATAATAATAAATATTGTATATTTTATTTAATAAAAAAGAGGAACCTGGAAAATTCCTAATTTTTATAAAACTATTCCTTATTAGAATTACATATTTATGTATTTAATGTATATATAATTATGATGTTCAAATTCATATTTTTTAAATACATAAATATGTAAATAAAGTAAAAAAATTTTAATATTTAAAAAAATCATTTTTAGTAATGCTTAATGTTAAAATTAATTTATTTAAGAATTAATGTAAACTAAAATTATTAAAAATAAATTATTTATAAGCAAAATAAATCAAATAAAATAAAAATTGTAAAAAATTAAAAACCTAAATTATTAACTATAATTTGCAGTATCAATTTAGAGTATTATCAAATATTTTATAATTTTTATATTTTAATTTTATAATGAAAATGTTACTTACTTTAGTTCTTAATCTCTGAGCTAATTGTTCAAATTTTCCTTTTTCATGAAATTTAAACCCCTTTCTAGGTCTTTGAAAATTTTTTGCACTGAAAAATTAAAAGAACATATGTAAGTAAGAAAAAATGATATCAAACAATTCATTTGGAATAGTAAATTGGATAAAGGATTTAAAAAATATTTTTAATGAGCAGAATTTTCAAACAATTATACATTAACAATATATGAATAAAACTATATAATAAAATTTATTATGTAATACAAAAAATGATTACTAAAAAAACTCCAATAATCAACCTTGATCAAAATAATTGAAACAATAATTTGTATGCAGAATTAATAAAAGCCATGCAATATATGTAATGAGTATCTTTATTTTTTAAACTGATAATATAAAAGCTGATCTAATGGAAGTATAGCATTCAATTGTTGCAGAATAAAATTTAATCTTTTGTTAATTACAGCAAAGCAATTTCAATTGAAATTCATTTTATAAAAAAAAATTATGTCATATACTTTTTTTTGTAAAGGAGAAAGAAACAAACATAAAAAACAATAAATTTTTTAAAAAATATATGAATAACAATCAGGTAAAAATCTTTCCCCAGATAATTTTGATATTATTGACATGAATCTTGGTTCCTGATGTAAGATTAAATAATTTATAATCTTATTTTCAAATCTGTTTACAAAAAGTGAGTATTTAAAAAAATGGTTTTTTTTTTCTAAAGTATGTGTATAAATAATATAATTGAAATTTATGCAATTTAATAGTATCTGAACAGCAGATATGTAAATTATACAAATACTTTACAACTAAAAATTTTTTTGTGAAAGTATTTTTCATGTTTATCCTAAATACATGTTCTACATCTACATATGAAATTAGCTTCCATCAAAAATTTTCTGAGCATTACTAATAAGTTTTATGAGAAAAAATGCACATAGGAAAGCTAAAAAGCATTTTACTTTCAAATAAAATGGAATGATATAAAAATGTTAACTATTTGAGAGTCTTTTTTTTAACTTTACAAATACACAGTTTGTAATTAAAATGCAGAAAGCATATAAAAACTTTTAACATACTTTTGAGTATATAATCAGTGGATCATATGTTAAAAAAATTTCAAATTTCTTTGTGCATATTATACGCTGTGATAGATAATATGATAACAAATGGTCTCCATCTAAAAGGCTTAGAAAAAATTTTGAAAGAAATGCAGTCTATATTTCATAAAATAAACAACATATAGTGCTACAACTCACCTGTCTTATTTAAATAATAATCGCTTTTATAGAAATGAAAACACTAAAGTTACATGGGTCATATAGAAGTGAAAACATAAAAGTTACACAGCAGATTTTAAATTAAAAGCTACAGAGAATGCAAATAAAAATGGTGAAAAATGTGTTAATGTTGGGTGAAAAACAAAGCCTGAGCAATACAAGAAAAAAATGTATCCAATGGACAGTTAAAAAATAATTCAATTCTTTCATTTAATTATTGATAAAACAAATATTTTAAAACATGTCTAAACTCATTTTAAAAGTTATTAAAAATATATAATAACTCAAAAATTAGAATCTTCTGAGAATTATTGCTTTTGATTATTGACCTACTGCTTTCTTCTCAGTTCATTGCACTTTGCAATGAGGACCCAAATTGGATTCAATTGGATAGTTTCCCTAACAGTTTTTCTGTACAATTATATATTTAAGCATACTATATATTTTCATTTTATGGGATATACAACACTGTTAAATACATATTTTCAACTGTACTCCAAAAAAATTGCAGCAGGTTATATGCAGCTGTGGCTTATGTGTTTATTATTTTTTTTACTTAAAAAAAAGGTCTTGTTGATAATACACCATTGTGGATTATATACAGAAAAATATAAGTTTTCAATAAGAGTGTGATGAATATTTTTAATTCTTAAACAAAATATGACATCTTAAGCAATAATGTGATGAATGCTTTCATCAGACTGAATTATACATTGAAATATTCTCACAAAATGGGATTCAATATTAAAAGTTTACAAGGTTGATTTTTTAATTACTTATTCTAACTTATTTTTAATGAGTATGATACGCTTGGATCAATAATTTTAATTTGAAATCTGAATTTATAGACTTTATTTCTTCAAAATTCTATTTAAAACATATCTTAATATTTTTAGAAATTAGATCACTAGTAAACACACCTTTAAAGTGTTGTTTTAATTTATTATAATTAGCCATAGAATTATTTAATGCAACATATAGAATGTGTACGCATTTTAACATGACATATTTAAAACTTGCTAACTTAAAAATTCCTCAAAGCAAACTATCAGAATATTTTTTACAACTGTAAATAATATCTTGCCAATATTTTGTCCTCTTTACTATTTTTTATATTTGATTTTTTTTTCCAATCATTACATGTACAATGATAAGAAATAGAAAACCAGCTTTTGTATAATAGACGCACTAAACGTAAAGAACACACATACTTTAAGATTTCTAATTTTTTATAACATTAAAACTATTTTTATGAAATTAAGCAAAAAGATAATTCAATAAATGGCACAACTAAACCAATATTATTTAATCTTAAAAAATTTGGAAGACATCAAGACATATTTTTAAGCAATTAATAATTTAAATATATTTCTAAAAATATAACCAAAATATAAATGATTCAATTACAACAAATAATAAAGTTTAATGGCTAAGTTTACCTGACACGGGGATCATAGAATTTTTGTTCATACAATTCTTCCATAACTTTTTCATGGCTCATTTTAAACTGAGCTCTTTTCTGAGCTCTAATATTTGCCTGCAAACAAAAAAAAATAAGTAAAAAATGAAAATAGGAAATACATAATTAAATTTACATTTTGTACAATTAATAAGCTAACAAATAATTGTAACAATTTTTGATATATGGAATATTTTTACAGTATATTATCAATAAATAAATCATCCATTTGAAATTAAAATTTCTAAGAAATCAGTGTTTCAAATAGTATCATTCAGTATAAAATTTTGATTCTTCTGGAAAAATCAATAGAATTAGCAAATATCTAACACACATTGCTGTTTCAATAGATTATTTTGTATAATTCTAGAAGCTGCATATCTAGACCTTTTGTGATGAAACCATACATTAAATGGTTAAATTAATAACACTAATGACAAATAATTATTGCTGATTAAACATAGTAGTTCAAATCAGTCATATCAACTTCCTGTTTTAAGCTCTATTTGATCATTTCTATTCCGAATCATTTAGCAATGCTTAAGTTAAACATATAAGTAACACTTATGATTACATAATTAAATATACTACTAGAAATAGAAATTATTCTAATGTTAAACATAAAAGTTGATATGTGACTGAAGTATTTGATATAATTTCCTTGGTTTCCACTAAATGAAACATTAATAAAAAAAAATTGTGACATTTATAATAAAAATTACACCTAAAATTTTAACAATCTATATTAAGCAGATAATTTTAAAATTCAACTACATTACATCTTCACATTCACTAAAATTTATTAAATTTGGTCTAGCATATTTAATTATCAAACTATAAATTTAACTAGACATTCTGTTATAATCAGATTTTATAATAACATCTATTATAAAATCCCTTTTGATAATCTCAGAAATCTTGCTAGAAAATATGTTAAACATTCTCGTATTTAACATTGCACTCAGATTTTCAAACTCTAATTAAAAAGACATTTTACAAGTTTAAATTTTTTCAACTAAAAAATCATTTAAATAATATAAAAATTACTACTTTTTATCTCTGTTTAATACTTTCTGCTAAAAATTATTTACATTAACTAAATGAGAGAATGGATCAAAACAGCTGTAGTGACAGTTTTCTTGTTTAGTTTTGTTAGGAATGATAGAAAACCAATTTGAATTGGGATTTCCAAGTTACCTGAAGATGAAAAATTTTCTTACCATAAAAAAATGCAAAATGAAAATGAAAATAAAATTATATATGATGAATGAGAAAATAACAGTTTTGAATTCAAAACATCAAAGACAGACATTTTCTCATTAAAATTTTGATACAAGATTTATTGCAATAGTTAAAGGTTTGTTCATGGTTGAATAATCAGTTTTTGCTATAACTAAAATTCACAAAAAATCTCAAAACAGTAATAAGTCAATTCACTCGAAAATTAAAAATTGTAAGTGCATTTTTGGATTTCACACTTTCACAATGGCAGTATCTTTATCTAACCCCACAACTAATTTGTTATTTTCATAATAAAGTCTCTTTTATTCTGTTCCCTAAAATCTAGCAGTAAATGATAGGCAATTTTCACATACAGCAGAAAATAAAATAATTACTTTTAATGTTGGCATATGGTGTGTCAAGTGAACTTCTTTCCCAGTCATATCTAATGTTCGCCCCTCAGAATCCAAGATGAGAGGAGCAGGCCTAGAATATTAATGTCAGTTAAAATAAGTAAGAAAAAAAGAGAAATGTTGAAACGAAAGTTAAATAAATGAATATCTTACTTATGTGTCTTAGAATCATCTGGTTTCCTAAAATGGGAACACAAATTAATTAGAATGCTTTTCAGTACATTTAGATGTCAATTAATATACATGGAAAGTTACAAATTAATGGTAGTTTCTAATATAATTGGAAATAAACAGGTATGCACTTAACTTTATTTTCTTGGATCAGTAAAATTATTATTAGGTTATTTTATGTCATTTTTAGTGAAAACAGTACAACAGTAAAAATATTTTTAATTGATACAAATAAATTACCTTTATATTGATATGTAAGCCCATTACAAAAGGAATGAGATATTTTGAAATAATTTTAAATAGATTTCCAGATTTTTTATGATTTATTAAATTTAAAATAATTTTGTTTCAAAATAGGAACAAAACAGCTTTTTTATTGAATTCTAAATACAAGAGAATTCATATGCTGAGTTAGAAATATAAAACAGGTAAGAAAACAAAGCTAGAATAAGCTAGAATAGATTCTCCCTTCTGATAGGTAAATATAACCTATTATCTAAGAGAAAGTCTTTTGAAAGGTAATATATATATAACACAAATCAAAAGCATTTTAAGTTTTCATCTTTATGAATATTTGCTTAATGGTGACAAACCATAGGATTTGAGTTTATGGGGCTTGATGATAGTGCCATGTGTTTCAGGTTGGTAAGTCTTGGGTTTGATCCCAACCACAATTGAAGAGGAAATCGATATTGCACTTCTGCGTTTTGAATCAAGTCTATCAGAGGAATGTTTAGGAATTTTTCTAAGATTCTGCTTTTGCAATTCATAAATATAGACAGCTTTCAATTAAGCCCTTTCTGGAGAGTATCCAAAAGTTTTGCAATGGTTTTCTTGATAAATTATTTACTATGTGGTGTCAAAAGAATTTTGACATTCATAAACATCACTAGTTTTTTTAGACTGAAAAAACTTTTGAATAATAGTGACAGCAAAATGAAATGTACAAAAATGAATATTAATAAAATCTCTACCAATTAGTCAGCAAAGTAGGCTTCGAGCTGAGTCTTGCTTGTATCATTGCAGTAAGTTGAGCAATCCTAGCTTTGTTTTCAGAAAGAGAAGGGGAAGCATCCACTTTAGAAGATGAGGCCAGAGAAGCTCCTCCAGCAGCATTAGCTGATGATGGACTTTGACTCATCACACCTGACAGCAACATTTGCTAAAATAAGGCAACAGAAATAAAACACACTTACCAACAAATTTATACGTTAACATAAGAATTAGCTCTTTAAGTGGTGATTTAAAAAAACATAAGCAGTTATTAATTATAGTACATAATTTTGAAAAATGATTGATTTCATTTAAAAGCTTATAAATACTTTACAAATCTTGTTAATAAATTCTGATAAAATAAATTTTTTTAAACATATGCATTGATATCTTGCTTTTGTCATGAGACAATAAACTATGAAATTCATAAATTCTAGTTTTCTTTAAGCAAAACAACTAAGTCTTGATAATTTTTGAAAACAAAGACTGTAATTAACCATTTAAATTTCTAGTAAAATGTGAAGATAAAAGTAGATTTTCTTATAATTTTAAATGTGATCTATTGTCAATGATTTTTTTTTCTACAGGCTTTTACCAGGGATAAATTATATATTTTGATATTCATATTCAAAATTATAAATTCCTTTTTATTATCAATTACCAATTATTTCCAAAGAAAAAAATTGAAAGCTAAATCTAAATACTGCTATGCTAAATTAAATAACATTTTTTAAGTTCAAGTGAAACTTAATTATCAATTTTTTTCCAAATATTTCTGAATGTCAGTAATGAGTTTTATACATACAATTTTCATAATTACATTGCAAGCAACTTTAATCAGTTTTCCTCGATCTCAAGAAATTTACAACATATTTAATAAATATACCATTATTCACGAAATAATTCTTGACAGCAATCAATGATGTTATTCACAAAATAAATCTTTATGGCGATCAATATCAAGATTTATTTCCTGAATAATGATAACTGCCTCAGCAGTTTATCTTCCAAAAACAAAATGTGATAACATTACTAAATTTAAATAATATAAGCATAATTAACATGCATTTCATAAATTTTTTTTGTTTAAATTGTATTTAAAATTCATATAGAGAAGAAATTTTTAAATAGAAAGTTATTTAATAGGATATTACTCAACTTGGCTGCAAATCATCAAATAGATAAAGGAACAAAGAAATAAATTTTAATTAAATTTAAATTTTCTAAATAAGACCTATTTTTTCAGAAATTTTATATTTAAACAATAAATTTTAAAAAAGCATTGGATATTAAGAAAACATTAAAATTAAATCACAGTTTTGAATTTTTAGGAGAGAATGTCTATTTAGGAGAAGTTTTAATTAATTTGCTTAATTAAGTCACATAAATACAAATATCCACTGAAGCATGTGCAATTTTAATGCAAATATAATAAAGCAATTTTAGAAACACTATCACACATTAAAATATTCAGTTACATACTCTGTCTATAAATAATATATGATATTACAAAATATAGAAATAAATATATTTAAATACTTACCTTTTTCCTTTCTTCAATCATTCTTTGAGCATTTGCCATCATTTCTTGAATCTGAAAACAAAAACTGAAATTAATGTACAAGCCAGTCATTGTTATCTTATGTGCAAATCATGTAATTAAAATCCTAAAACAATAATGAAATCAGAGGAAATTATGTATCTAATAAAGTATAGCAGGAAAAAATTATTTTTGCATAAATAAATTTTGGATTATTATGGTTACAGATATTTTGAATTTTCAAAGATTATTCATTACATTTCTAGAAAATCAAAATTTTCTAATATAGCAATTACAGTAAGACCCCGCTTAACGCGGGGGATACGTTCCATCAAAGTAGAGCGTAATGCGAAACAGGCTATATTTACATGTAAGCTAAACGAGGCTATATTTACATGTAAATATTGGGGTTAGGGGAAGATGGCTAGGAAATTGGTTAGGTATTAAATTTAAAAAATATGTTTTTTAATAAAAATAAAACCAAACATTTATTTCTTAAAGCCCAAATTAATACCACATTATTATTTCTTGCAAAAGTAAAAACAAAATATAAATAACAAAACGAATATTCTTAAAAAAAACAAATAAAAATCAAAGTTTGTCATATTTAGTTAGCCTTCCGCGTTTTCAGTGTTCTGCCTTTTTGTGACAAAAGCATCTAATGTTGTTTGCCTTTTTCTTTGGCGTTGTTCGCTTAAAAGTTCTTCATAAACGAATAGAGCATCTCGAATTCCACGCCTTACTTTTGAGCTCCTGTCAAAATTCGGATCATTTTCAATGAATTGATCCATTATTTTAGTTATGGTAGACAAACTCCTTTTTATAAACGCATCCGAAAGTTCTTTTTGCTCTTCTTCTGAATCACTGCTGTCAACATTTTTGTTTTCTTCTTGTTCAGTTAATTCCTAGAGCTCATCATTAGAAAGACTAGCCGCTGCTTCTTGAATTATTTCTTCGACATCTTCCCATTTACCCCTTCAAAACCGGTTTGCTTCTTTAATTTCACTATCTCTTCCACTATTTCATCCATATCGACTGAGTGTCCAACGTCATCCCTCTTACTTAAATCCGGCCAAATATTCTTCCATACTCCTTTCAAAGATCTTTCTGTTACCTCATTCCAAGAAAGGCCTATGTTTTCTACAGCATCCACTATGTTGTAGTTTTTCCAAAATTCTCTTATGGACTGGTTCTCTTCTCCGTCAGTTTTTTCAAACATTTGCTTAAAGATTCGCCGCAAGTAATAAGCCTTAAAATTTGAATAACGCCTTGGTCCATTGGTTGAATTAAGGCAGTTGTGTTAGGTGGCAAGAAAACCACTTTGACTGGAATGCATGTTTTAAGTCTGATAAATTTGTTGGGTGGCTTGGAGCATTATCAATTAACAGAAGTGCTTTTTGTTCAAGTTTTTTAATTTCACAATAACGTTTAACAGACGGGCATAAATGTTCAATGAACCAATCCTGGAAAATTTTCGCAGTTATCTATGATTTTTTTATTAGACTCCCAAATTATAGGTTAAGTTGATTTAGATATGCCTTTCATCGCTCTTGGATTTTTGGAATGGTAAATTAGTAAAGGTTTTAATTTAAAATCTCCGCTTGCGTTAACACCTAGTAGAAGGGTTAAGCGATCTTTCGCAGCTTTAAATCCTTGTGCCTGTTTCTCTTCACGGGATAGAAATGTTCGTTTCGGCATTCTTTTCCAAAACAAGCCTGTTTCATCAACATTAAAAACCAATTCTGGAGGATAGTTTCTTTCTTCAATTATTTTTTTAATATCGCTGGAAATTCAGCTGTCGCTTTTGTATCACCACTTGCTGCTTCTCCTGTAATCTTTATGTTGTGAAGGTTATTTCGATGTTTAAATCTATTAAACCATCCTCGACTAGCAACAAAAATTTCACTTGCGTCAATAGTCTCAGCCTGAATGTAATTAAAAATTCTTCTAGCTTTTTCCATTATGATAGATTGGCTTAATGGCATATTGCGGTCAATTTCGTCGTCAATCCATATAGATAGTCGTTTTTCCATTTCCTCTATGATATTATTTCTAGAACGGGTAATTCTAGTTGCAGAGCTTGACGTAGTTGTAGTTACCGATGACAGTATTTTTTCTTTATTCTTCATGATGGTCCTTATTGTTGATGTTGGCAAATTCAATGAAGCACTAATTAGAGTTTGACGTTCACCAGAATCTAATCTTCTAATCACTTCCATTTTAGTTTTGAGTGAAATGCTTTTTCTGGTTGCTTTCTTTTCTTTTTCATTATCACCCATAGTAAAATCTAAAGATCAAAATATTTGACACTCTAATATAGTATTAAATATGTAAATTAATACCTACTTACAATAATGTCAACAAATGTTTCCAATAATAAAATATGTCTGTACAATACCGCACCAAAAAAGAAACACAAGTACACTCTTTCGGATATGTATTTGAAACCTATCGCTGCATAATATTTCGGGGAATCCCCGTATGCTGCGAGTGATTTCGTGGAATCCCCGGGTTGAAATAAAAGAGCGCTAAACCGAAACAGCGTTATGCGGGGTCTTACTGTATTAATTATTTTATAAACATTCTAATGATAATTAAATACTCCATCTAAAATTATAATGGGAAAAAACTATTGAAAACTCTTAAATTCTAGAATTTTGTAGTTTTTATAAAGTAATAAATTTAAAAATATAAACTTTTTCACTAATTAAAATTTAAACAAAGGTGGTAATAAATGAGTATCTATATTTAAACAATAATATTAAAAATAATTAACTCATATTTTTAGTAAAAATGTTTAAACATTTTAAATTAATTTTTAATTAGCATTTTAATATTTCTTGTGAGATAACTAAATGTAATACAGAATTTCCACATTAGTTTATTAATTTATCTGTTACCTTAATAACAATATTTTTTAAAAAAAAAAAAATTCTTGAATTTTGCATCAACTTCCAAATAATAGACCAATTCTTCCCTTTTTCTAATTATTCAAGCTTTTTTAAATAAAACTACTTCTACAATAAAATTGTTACATCTTAAGCAATCTTTTTTGCATTAATATTTATTTACAAAAATAAATAACTTTGTTTCATTTTATTTATGTTTCTTTAATACGTTCATGTTACATTTGGAAATTACGCTACATGTTTCATTTCTCAGTCTTTTGGCCCAAACATCTGATTGCATGTAAATTGCAAAAAGATGTTGTTTGAAAAGGGTGCATAGTATCTAAATGTGTTATGCTCTCAAGGAGATCAGATTTAATGCATATATCCCATGGATGTAATAAGACAAGTCTTAAAATTTTGGGAGAAAAAAATTTTCATTTCTCAAGAAGTATGATTTTTCAAGTCTTGGATAGTAAACAAAGGCATCTCAATCTCATAGTGATACATCACTTAAGTGTGCCCCAAACAGTCTTGGAATGCATTTCAGTCAGAATAACATATTGACAGTCAATAGATAATTGTTTAAGCTTTGGTCTGTTAATAATAAATTGAGTTGTACAAAATTTTACATTACCATACATCAAATAAACAGAATCAATAGCTGCAATGTTAGGGGCAAAATGAGATTTTAGTACATCATCTGCATAACTTTGAACCATCAAAATAACATACAGGATATAATCTCCATTTATGCTTACTCAGAACTTGCACCAACCATTTTTATCAGTTATCTTTCACAACGATTTTCAAACGACCTTCAGCAGAAAACATTAAATGCTCATACTCATTAATAAGCACTTAATTCCAATCCATGAAAAGAATGTAATTTCTTTGGAATACAAACTGTCTGATTCAATTTAAAATGTTTGTAAATCAAAGCAGAATATATAACAGGCCTATAATTGAGAAGCACTTTGATGAAACTTATTTTGGATTGTTTAGTTTGATATTTGGTCTAATGTCTAAAGAAATAACCTTTGTAACGCTTCTGTTTAATTTAATAAATATTTAAGTCATAAAAAATTACTCTTTTTGCTGATGAAATTAAATTTGTTACATCACAATGCATTTGACAAATTCAAGTGCCATGATTTTATGATAACCTATAGATTTTGGCAAATCATGGTGAGAATATTTTTAAATTCTTTTTATTTCCATTAAAAATAAAAAAAAGATAACAAACATACGAGATTTACTGATGAGATATTGAAACAAGAACCATCTATAAATTCATGATGGTTAATACTGAGGACATAGATATGATTAGAAGTTTGTTTTCTACACCAATAAGATTTTGGATGCTGTTTCTCATCGGTCATCATTAGTAAAATTTATACCATTTTGCTAAAATTCTATAATATTACCACAATTTTTTAAAATATATATACATTTTAGAGAAAAGAATTTAAAGTGAAGTCATGAGCTTCAAAATGTCAAATAGAGAAATGTTCACATTAATTGTATATAAATTAATATTATTTATACGTAAGCAATAGAGTGTTTAATAATATTGCTTAAAATAAAGTGCAAATTATGCCTTGTAACTTATGTTGCTAACAATACAGGAGTAGATCATATATTAGAACTGAACAATACAATATAAAAATAATTTTTGTAATTTACTCTTAAAAATGAAAATTTAATGCAATTTTTTACCTGTATTGTTGTTAGCTGCCCAGGACTAGGCTGACCAGCTAATGGAAGGTTTGGGTGATCTTCAACCTTAAATTTCTTATTTTCAGGTATATCTTCATCCTTCAAAATAAAATTTTAAAAATATTAATGCTTTTAATTATGCTATACATAATTACTCAATAATTTAAATGAACAAAAGTGATGCAAATATTTACATGCATATAAAAATTATGCATCCATTAAATAGTACAACTTTATTTAATATATTAAATAAAATATATTAAATAATATTAGAAATCTTTATAATATGAAAGATACATAATAAGCTCATACAGAGCAAGTGTAACTCTTAAATATCAGAAGATATCTTTGTAAGACGTTTTATGTAAAAAAATGTAATACTTTAATATTTTTAAAAAAATAGATTTTTTAATTAAACTACCAATGTATACACTATATATGAAACTATGAAATTATATACTGGTTTAAAAGTTAAAGTAAAATTTGTTTTTTAACTTTTAAACTAGTATTTAATTAGCTTTTTATTTTAGTTAAACCAAATATTCTGAAACATTTAATCTTATATAGTATAATTCATTTGTTTAATAATTTAGGGAGTTCTTTTAATAATATTAATAAATTTTAAATTACATTTTATAAAAAAAGGAATGAAAGAAAGAATATTTTCAAAAGTAGAATGGGAAAAGAAAATGGAAATTAAAAATAAAAAAGATCAGTATTCACACTTATGAAGAACTTTAAAATGCAAATAAAAAGTCATTCATAAAATCATGCTTCCTTAATAGGAAGCAAAAAAAATTTGATTATCCTTTAAGTATTTTTTTTTTAGTAAAATTATAAATACTACTTACAATTTCGCTTACTTTATTTCTGCTATTTACTTTCAGCCAATATGAAAAGTTTATATTTTAAGCAATATTATTGGCTTATAAAATGCATTTTTGGAAATTTTCAGTTAAAAATCAATTGAGATTTTTAAATAATCTGGCAAGACTCAAAAACTTATTTATTGATTATATTTCTGCATTAAAAATGGTATCTCTATAAAAAATTTATATGAACATATCAACATATAGCTTAAAACATTTGTAAGCAATATGATATAGCAATTAATTATACTTAATTAAATGCAGAATTATTAAATTCAATTAATAACTTACTCTGTAACGCTTTTTACTCTTCTTTTTTGAATCAATATCATTACCAAATTGTTTAAATAGTAGTTCTGAAAGTTTGGTTGCTTTTGAATCATCTAAATATGATGAAAGTTTATCTAAAATAGAAAAATTAAATTCATCAAAGTTAAGAAAACTTTTTCAAAAATGTATTAAAAAATATAATGCACAGAAATAAAACAACAGGAAATACTTTAAAAAAAAATTAAAATAAAATAAAAATTATAGCATAACTAGAGCATAAATCTGGACTTAATATTTTACACTAAGATTTCAATAAGAATATTTTTATATAAAAAATGAAATTTTCCAAAAAAATTCACATTTTATATATAATTGAATTTATTATGCTAATAACAATTAAGTAAAATGATAAAAGATGCTTATTATATAAGATATGAATTCTTAAAAAGTTATTAATTCCCAAGAGTGAAATAATACAATTGTTTTATCGAATATTTTAATTAATGAAAGGAAAATTTATTTAGTACAGAAAAATGGCAAATATGGAAAACTTAATACAAAACAGACTTTTACTATAAAATTATATTAAATTTATAATGTTACTGAAAATTTTGGCTAACTGTTTGAAAAATAATTAATAATATATCAATATAATCTTACTTTTATTTTAGAACAATGATACTAAAACTTTGTTCTATTGCTATTAATTTTATCCACACATAGTATAAAATATGATTTTTAATGTCAAATTATATGAAACAAAATGAGTTAAAATGAAAGATCATAAATGATTTCTTATTAGTTAATAATTAGTTCAAAAATTATATTTTAAAATAAAAACATTAAAAATAAGATTAAATTATATTAGCAAAAATACTAATAAATATATTTGTTTTGTTTTTAAATTAATTCTGAGATAAACAACAATGAACTTATCACATTTATTACATACAGAAACACCTCTTTGTAATCGGTTCAACATAGTTTAACAGATTTCAAATAATAAATCTCTTAGACTATTAAACCTCCAATTATATTAGAGATAATATAAGTTTTGCATATCATTGAATAAAATTCTAAATGATTTATTTTACTCCAGTAAAAAGAAAGTTTTGAGTAATCAGCTCTTCATAAATATGAAAAACAATTTACTAACAGGAGAAGCATAAAGAAAACAATTTTCTCTATATTTAATGACTTTTTCTGAACAAAGTATATTACATTATTTGAGATTGAGTAAAGTCTTTAACTTTGCATTCTATAATATGTATATTAAAAGAAATTAAAACAATTTGAAATAAGACCAATATTGAAAAACACTAAAGCCTTAAGAAATTCATACTTTTAGATATAACAGAAATATTTGATCTCAAACACACAACCCCAATTTTTATTTCTGGAGAAGTAAAATAAAAATCGTTAATCTCTAATTTTTATTCCTTATTACCTTTTTTAAAAATGTAATTATTATTATGGTGGTAATTATTACCCATATTTAATTAAAAGATGAACCATGATTTTTATGAGTGCAATAAGTATCAATAAATGACATAAATTAGATTAGATTGAGGTCTTCTTTCTTCAAAAAAGTTCTTTAAAATAAAACTCACTTTTATCAATTGTAATTTAAAGTCCCTTTAAAAAGATCAAAGCTATGTTACAAAGATATGTTAGAGATTATATCAAAAATATATTTAAAGTAAAATTATACTATAGTTGGCGAGAAAGTTAAGAAATTATGGTTTATAGAATATTTACCTGTGGTTTTTCTTTGATCATAACCTTTATATAAACATCGAACAGCAACAGATACCAGTGTAGGCTCATTAAATCCCAGAAGTTTCAGCACCGTTTTTTCAACTTGAGGCTTTAATTCCTCTTTCGTTAATGCCATATTAATCTACATGAAAAATAAACATAGCTATATCAGTAATGTAATTAATAAATCTAATGAAACATTTCATTTCTAAAAATTCCAGCTGTGGATGTATTTAAAGATATATTCAACACCAAATTATTTAAAAATATTAAGTAAAAAATTACTCAATTGCAATTTAAAACAGTATAATATAAAAATATATGTTGCATGACTTAATGCCACTAAAATAAAAATGCATGCTACATGAAATATAATAAAGTTATATATTATATACAAATAACTCAAAGAAAAAATAATCACTTATGTATAAATGACATTAGTCCATAATTTCTATAATGGATATTACAATGTTTCTAAGCCAAGGTAGCAGACAAACAGTTTGTATATCAAAGCTTTCATGTCAACAATCCATATGTTTAATTCCAAATTTGGGCACAGATATCTATAGTGGTTTGGAAACCACTTTAAAAAGTATATTCTTATTTACTTGACTTATGTGTAAAATGTGATTGTAGAATAACCAACCAAACCAATGATAGTGATGAGCAATATGCTATATATAAAAATGGGCACACACAACAGTAATAAACTTCATTTCTTTTCCATATTTTAAAAATATATCATAGAATTCATATAGATCAATATGCAAATTAAATTTGATATTTAACTGTTTATTAATTGATATAAAAACAATTAATAAAAAAACATGTAAGCATAAAATTGTTGACTCCTACCTAGTAGCACTACATATGCATTTTTAAACACTAGTTAATGAATGAATAATCAAAAATAAATTATGATAAAAATCAATATTATTTAATTTAGTGATAAAGTGTTATTCCCAGTTATTATTCATGTTCAGTAAGACTAGTCTTTTGCAGCTGATGTCATTGCTTAGCAAATTTAAAAAATGCATTATAAAAAACTTTGTTCATCTTATTAGTTTAGTGCAAGCAAGTGACGTTATTTTTAATATTTCTTATTCTATATTACTTTTTAAGATTATAATAAATTAAGTGCAATGATACTCTTATCATTTGTTCTGATCTGGACTGAAAATAGAAATATATCCCAAAATTGCACAATCATTTTGTTTTTCTCACTTATATTATCTTCATATGCATAAACTACTGCTTCCTTTATAATCAAACAGCTTCATCATCTTCTTTCAGAATGAAAGTAAAATAATAATTATCACAATTTTGTCTTTTAAAGACAACATTATAATATGAATTTCTCATAGAATAATAAAAATTTAAACTGGTTTAACATGCATTCTTTTATAACATAGTTATTATACCTTCAATTTAATCTTAACTTATTAATAATTTATTAAAATTTCATAAGTCTTGGATTTTTTTAAGTTTAAAATATTAGACTTCAGATATTTAATGAGGCCAAATTGTAATAGACTGTCTAGCTGAAGCAAGTGTAATCAAAATTACCCATTTTTAGGAGTTTCTAGCGGTATAGTGTCTAAAATCAAGATAGCATAACATAAAGAGTGCCAAGACAAGTTCAGCAAAAAAAAAAAGTGGACAGAAAGAAAAGCTCAGTGAAAGAAACAAAGGGGTATTGAAAGGGATTGTTATGTCTAAAGACAACATCTCATATATAAGAAACTGTCGAGCTCAATTAGCATCTATATACCCCAATGTCAATGGTTACAGTCAGATGGCACCTTTATAAATAGAGCTTTTATTGCAAAGCAGCAAAATCTAAGTTCTTTATTTACAGTGGGATAAAATTTTCCTGGGTGATAATACATTTATCCATACTCCTCATGTTTCACAATCATGTCACTATCACCCGACCTGAATATAACTGAACTTGTAATATTTATTTTAGAGCTTTCAATATAGAATTGATATCCTTTACACACATCTCATCCAGAATATCACCATGAGAGATATAACCACATTCACAATATCTCCATGAGGGAGGGTACAATATTCTTCTGAATAGTATTCAATATTTGTATGAACTGATTCCATGGTGAATTCATTTATTTTATAACATCTTATACTTTAAAAAATATTTAGAGACCTTTTTAAAGTTTCGTTCTCATTTGAAATTTACTACATTTGTGAAAACATTTTTCACATAAAAAATGTAATTTTTGGAAATTTTTCATTAGGAAGATTTTGCTACGAGAATTGCATTTATGGTTTATCTGAAAGTGTATATATTATAACAAGAGAAAGCAATAACAAGAAAAGAAATGTTTTATTTGAAAAATATTTATTTATAGTATTGTGATTAATTTTAAAATTGGTTGCAATGATGCTAAAACATAAGCACTAGAAATACATTTAAAAAAATTTTCAAGTGTTTTTTAATTTTACATTTAATCAATTCATCATTAATAATCTCTGGGTGAAAGCAAAATTTAAAAAAAATTAAAAAATTCATTAAAAGTAAAACTTAAAATAGAAAAAAATTTAATAGTAACACTAGTCTTTCCAACAATGCTTCAATTTGTTATTAAAATAACAGAGTTTCCAAACACCATCCATATTAAAAGAGCAGCAAATAATTGTTAATAATTAAATACGTATGACGAACATTGATATAAATAACAATATTTTAAACTTATAACTTCTAAAAATATAATCAGCTGTACAAATGAACTTTAGGTTTAATTTCTGCGAAAGTTCAACTCTTATGTTTAAAACAGCAACAAACTATTAAATAAATATTAATTACAATTTGTGATAAAATAATTGTAATAATTAATAACAATTACTTAGTAAAACAATTGTATTTAACAAATACTGTCTTAACAATTTTTACATTCATTTTACACTTCCATAACAAATACAGATGGAAATACAGAAAGAAAGAAAAAACATTATACAGCAGAAAAGTAGCGATTTTATACACTTACTTAATGCAATTAAAAACCACAATAAAGGAAATAAATATTCGGCATTTAACACACAATAGCGTTAAAAAAATTTTATACTATACACATTAATGTAAACAATAAGACATGAAAATAAGTGATTAAATGATTACTTTTTGATTGATAAAATGATAATACGCTTAGGATTCTAAAGAACAGATATCAAGAACAGTTCCGAAAAAAGAAGCGGTTAAATTCAGGAGCTCGGCTGCAGATACTTCTAGTACCAGAAAAGAAAAAAGGGGAGGAAAGAGTTAATATTACAATAAACTCTTTCCTCTCCTTTTTTCTTTTATGGGGAGGAAAGACTTTATTGTAATATTAACTCTTTCCTCCCCTTTTTTCTTTTCTGGTACTAACTGGTTTTCTAATAAACTGAAAAAAAATAGAAGCATATGGAATAAATACCACATAGAAGTTTCAAATGGACTTTAGCTGTTAAATTACTTTGAATATTTGGCAGTGAAATGTTCTAAATATATAGAATATAATAAGACATAGCATATATTATGTCTTATTATATATATATTTATAGTTATTTCATTCTTCCTTCGGAAAAGATAATGTCTTGATTTTAAACTAAATTTTGGGCAAAATTTTGTACTTCTAAAATATTTCTAAATAAAACTGTTTTCTAAAGTACTTATTAAAAAAAACAGACAAAATAATAATTTTCTTGGCTATCCAGAATTTATAAAATTTTAAATTCAAATTTTAAAAATGTTTTAATAAGAAATGGAACATTATACAACTTTAAGCATCTCTTTGCAACAGCTGATACAAAATGCTCTGAAAATGACAAACATTTTCATTTATTATTTATGTTCTGAAATTAAAAATGTTTTTAATAGGGTTTGGTTGCTTCTCACTGATTAGAAAATCGTTACCAAATAACAAAAATTAAAAATCTACGAAACAAAGACTGTTTTTCACAAAAACTTTTTCTTGATAAAAATCAATATTTTAAAAATAAGCAGCCACGTTTTGCATTCCTTTGCAGAAGATGCAATGATTTTAGTAAGAAATGAGTTATTTGGAATCATTATTTTCAATCTGAAGTCCAAAAACTATAAGATGATCAGAAGGATTCATGGATGTTAAAAACCTGTTGGTAGTCTCAACGAAAGTTTATGATGTTAATTGATCTCAAGCAGTTTCAAAATATTTGGCAACTTTCTAATGAATAATGTAAATTTGAAATTAGTTCTTTGTAAAATAAAAACAAATGATAACAATTTTAGATTCTGTAACTCAAAATATGATTTAATTATAAAACTTTGCATTTGGGTATAATTTTTTAAAATAAATTTTATTTGTAATTTTTTGAATTTAATTTTATGTATTATAATTCTCTATATAGATAGAAATGGTTAGTATCTTTGAATCCAAAGCAGGCCGCAAACCTGGTCACCGTCAACCGGACACGGTGGATGACTATCAGCTGTCCACAAGCCATCCACGAAATGACGTCACGTATGACCTAATTGAGACGGAGCTTTCGACCAAACGAAGTTTTCAGCATGTTTAATTTTTTTCCTCCACAACCGAGCGACAAGTGTATATTTACTTGATTCGCGCTGTTTATATAAGAGCATGGAATTCAAATTTTCTATAGACATTGAAGAATTTATCATTGAATATTTTAAAAACAAGTTAAATTTAATTGGTCAATATGTTTTAGAATTTCAGTTTGCTGTTTTATAATCTATACTTATTTATTCGATATATTTTTTAATAGATAACAAGTGCTTGTAAAACCTATGTGATGATAATTATTTTAATAAAAATTTTAAAAATCAACTATATAAAGATCTCATTTGAATAATTAATAATTTCAAAAATCAATTCTCTGGTAAAATTTCACAAGATTTTTAAAAACTATTTTCATTATATTTAAATCTTCCTTATTGAAATTGCTTTTTAAAATTAAAAAAATACTTTGAGTATTTTTAGTTTTTAAGAAACATTAACTGAATAAAGCGTTTTTAATTTAAACTACAATTAAAACACAGCAGAAACTCTAATTTAAATAATATTTTTTATTTATTATTACTTTTATGAATGCATTAAAAAATGAACTTTAATATGATAAAATTTATTTGTATTTTTTATTTAAATATTATGAAACAGACTTTGAAATAAAATGCAATTATTTTTTAAATTAGGATTTTTAATATAATGCAAATGCATAAGTATTTGTAGCAAAAAAAATTTTTATAAAATGGTTTTTCAATTTAGTTTTTATTTATAGTTTATAAAAATTCTCCTTTCAAAGAAATGTTGTTAACTTTATTTTAAATAAGTTGCATGAGCAATTGAAATAAGTTTTATGTTGTTTAAATTTTGTTCTCCCTTTTTTTCTCTTTCAAACATACTTCAGCAATAATATTTGCTGCTGATATTTAAATCAAAGTATTACATTCAATATTTCTTCGTGTTTTGGGCATGATTATGTTTTCAAATATGAAAATATTAACAAATATACCATTCAATAATAATGCATGTTAAACAGTAAATAAACTTTTATTGGTTAATATTTGGAGTGACGTTATTGATGACGTGTTTGTTTCGTGTTTGGCTGGTATACCAGACACACCAGGGATCCACAAAACAAACACCATCCACTTGTTTCTATTTTTTTCCGTCATATTTCATGGTCGTAGTACAGGTTTCGTTGTATTGTTGCATTGGAATATTACATATTATTATTCATATGTGTTTTAGGAAATTATTAACTGAGTGGAAAATTTTAAATCATTAATAAATATACATTTATGAGATATTCAACTGCAATTGAGAACTTAATACTGATCAATAAGATTTCTTATATTATTTTTTATTTACTATTGATATGATTGCAATTGAATGTATTAATTATTATATAATAGGTGATTTTTGAAATAAATTATAAAAGACTTATTTGGTGAGTCTCTTTTTTTAAAGCTATCCAAATCGTAAATTTTTTGCTGTGCATTTCACCGAACTGTCCATTTATTACAATTACATAAAAAGGAATAGTTTAATATTCTAATTAATGAATGCTTCATAACTGCTAGGAAAATGTTAAAATTTACATGGTAAAATTTATATCTAATTTGAAAAAGAAAATTCAAGATTTTTTTTTCATTAAGAACATAATTTTTTATTTAATAAAAAGAAAAATTATAAACTCATTTCCTTATTTATATTGTTATTTCCTTATTATATACTTATTTATAGACATGCCGGGTGAACGTTACATTGCTAGGGCTACTCAGAAAAGTAGGTTGTTGGAATTTGGTGTATCAAATCCTGAAGTCGCTGAAGCCCAAAGGAAAAATATGTTACTTAATATGTTGATGACAAATCTTCACCCAGAAATTTTACGAGGAGTAATAGCGAAAAAACCCCAGACTGTAAAAGAGCTTAGGGAACTTGCGAAATGTGAAGAAATGGTGTGGAAAGCTTATAGGTGAACGTGAACGCCAGAAGGACTCCTTGTACCTAACCCAGGGAGGGTTCTACCAGTTTGGGTGGAGTCTGCTGGAGAGAAAGAAAGAAGCACCAGTAGGGGAGCGCCACCCCTGGCTATGGTCGCGAGCTCCTAACGCAACAGCTCAAATCCGCGTAGGAGGGTAGTTGCCTCACTGCTTCATTGGTTCTCGGGCTCTCATCATCATTTAGGGATTATTAACTCCCTGTGCTCCGAGAGGAATGTTACCAGCGAGATGATTTTGGCTTTTGCTTGCGGATGGTGGATATCATTTTTCAACCATTCTATTCTCAGGTGTTCGCTAGGGATAATAAAATTCCAGGAGCTGGTGAGTGGGCACGATGTGGCATAGTCAAGTGGGTCACCCATATGACCACAAGCACAGTTGTCGCTTTGCAAAGGACCAATTTTATGTAGATAGCTCGGGAAAGGACCATGTCCCGTGACGAACAGTGTAATCTGTCTTGTCCAGCATTGGTTATTAGGTTTAACTTTTGGAATTATATCATGTACCAAGCGACCTGTAGTAGCTTGGTCCCATGACAGTTGCCAGGTTTGAATGGCCTTTGTTTTGGATTCCTTTTTGTGAAAAGGTCTTGGGGTGGGCAGATTTATTTGAAGTTCCGTCGCTGTTTTGGCTTCTTTTGCCAGTCTGTCGGCGGTCTCGTTGCCTTCTAGTCCGACGTGCGCTTTAACCCATCCGAGATGTAGGTTGTTGGTGATGTTGATCTCTCGTTGGATTTCGCGGGCCAGTGGACTTGTTGTGGTGGGGCTGCTTATGGCCATGAGGGCTGCTTGGCTGTCTGACCATATGCTGCTTTTCTCTGCTCTTGTCTTTGCCCAGGTTACAGCTTTTAGAATGGCATACAGTTCCACCTGAAAGACAGTGTTGTTTGAGTTGAGTCTGAATTTCTCAGAGCGGATGATGTTACCGACTAAGATGGCTACAAAGGCTGCTCCTACATTATCTTCCATTTTTTAGCCATCGGTATATATCTGACAGATTGTCTGATCCCTTTCTGAGTGTTGATTCATCTCATAGACTGATGTGGTTGTCTACTTGGAAGTTTCCTGGGTGGATGGTGAGCTAGGAGATTTTTCTTCAATAAGATCTGTGCAGGTTTGCTTGATGGCGTATTTGGTTTTGGCCTCCATTTCTATGAAAAGATACAGGGGCATAATCCCTGTAATTACTTGGAGAGCTGAAGTGGCCGTTGTTCTAAAGGCTCCCGTGATGTTGAGGAGGAATTTTCTTTGGATTTTGTCCAATAAAACTGACTTTTTATGCGTATATTAGCTTTTTATACGTATACTGGACAAAATCCAAAGAAAATCATTTTCTTTGGATTTTGTCCAGTAAAGCTGATTTTTTATAAGTATATTCCTACCCCATATCATTGCCTCATGGGCCATTATTCTTTCGACAACTAATTTGTAGAGGATGGCTCTGTGTTTTTGGGAGAAACCCCATGTGGATCCCGCCAGCCGTAGGAGCTTTTAGTGTACTCTAGAGGCTTTGGCTACTTGATTTTTTAATATGAGTAGACCAGCTAAATTTTTCATCTATTATGACGCCCAACAGTTTGAGTGATTTAACTCTTTTTTATTTTTAGGTTGTCCCAGTAGATCTGGGGGCCACACTGTAATTTCGTAAACATATAGTGTGACTTATCTACTGAAATTTCCAATTTATGGTTGGTGGTCCACTTCCTGGAGATGTTGAGAGCTTCTGTGGCTAGTCTGCCCAATTTTCTCTCGCTATTGGCCGCGACCACAAATGTGAAATCATCTGCAAAGGCCTGGATGGTGATATACGAGTTTGGGTCGATGTCTTTCCCAACTGAGGACCAGTTAAATTGCAAAGATTCGTCTACGAGCAGATTCCACATAATTGGGCTGCTGCATGATCTTTGTGGGCATCCTATTGATTGTTTTTGTATTACCAGACCTTGGTTTGTGTTTATCGCCACTTCCAGTTTACTGTTGAGTTTCCAGTTTACTGATGAGTTTTCCAGGTTACTGATGAGAATATTACATATTTTCGAGGGGCAACCTTTGCTATCTAGAGCCTGCATGATGGATTTATGCGGGACTGAGTCGAAGGCTCCTTTAATGTCAAGGGAGATGATGATCCAGCAATGTTTAGGCGATGTTTGGCTTTGTTGATATTTTGCATTAGGTGTTGTAGTGGATCCTCCACTGACTTCTCTCGTCTAAAACCGAACTGGCTGTCATGAAGAAAATGGTTATTCTTAAGGTAGTAAGTGAGTCTTGTGTGATTATCTTTTCTAGTAGTTTACTCAATGTTGGTAATAATGTAATCGGTCTTTATGACTTTACCTGGTTTGTGTTTTTCTCTTCTTTATAGAAGAGAATGATGGTTCCGAATTTTAGGCTCTGTGGGTTTCCAACAAGTCTGGAGGAACGTAGTCAACAGTGTTGGGAAGTTTTGGTGTATTACTTTAAGGATGATACTGTCTATTCCATCTGGTCCGGGAGCATTTCCATTTTGGAGAGATGTTATTTTTCGAGTGATTTCTCCTTGGCGGAGATCTGGTTCTGAATTATCTTCCAGGCAGCTAAATGGGTAGATGTTAGATACTTGATGGAGAAAAAGTTCTTCCAGGATTTTCTTTGCAAAGGTGATTGAATTGCCCGTTTGGGTTCCTGTGCTATATAAACTCGATAAGGGTGCAGATTTTTTAAATGTTACTTTATAGATTTTCGCATATGGGTTTGCAGCGGAGGTGCCAATTTGGCGACAGCAGGCTCTTTTTGCAGATCTAATTTCTTTAATAAAGGTTGCTTTAGCTTTTTTATATGTAAGATAGAGTCTGGCTTTGCATTCGTTGTCTGCTCGTTGTGCTTGGCGTCTGAGGGAGTTGAGTTCTCTTTTCTTGTTTGCCATTGCTGGAGTCCACCAATTGGGTAAGATGTTACATTTATGCTTGTTTTTTTATAAGCTTTAGTGCAGCTGATTATAAGTTTGTCCTGTAGTACTAAAGTGGCTTCATCCAACTGGTTTTTTGTGCAGCAGTCTAAGAGGTTCTGTGTTATTTTTGGTATGAAAGGACAGAGAATATTTATGAATTTTTTATGGTTCCCATATTGTTTTAAATATTGTGATTATATGTGTGTCCGAGGGTTTGGTTAATTGGATCTGGATGTATTTATGGTCGCTTAAGGATTCGATGAGTAGATTCGCTTAAGGGTTCGATATTTTCCCATGTACATTTTGTAGCCAATATCGCTTTTGAAGCAATCTGGCCATCCTTCGTGAGTTGAAGAAAGAAAGGTAGGTGGAGTACCCATTGTATTCAGTAGGTGGAGGTTGTTGGTGGTTATGAATTCCAATATTTGTTCTCCTCTAAAGTCGTTGCCATTATAGCCCCAGAGCATATGGTGCCCATTTAGATCTGCCAACAGGAGGTAATCCTCATTGCCTATTTTACTGTGTATGTGTTCGAGATCTTGGATAGTGTCCATGATGGTTGGTTGAGATGTTAGTCGATCCCTACGTCTGTGATTAACTGGTGGACTGTATGCTGAGATGATGGTGAGCGGATTATTGGCTACTGAAATTTTAACTGCTATTGCTTTTTCTGTTTTGCAGAGTAGGATTGGGTTGATGTTAGCTGTTGCAATTATTCCCGCTTTGGCATTGCCTGCGAGCCAGTATGTCCATGAGCGTGGTATGCCCAGTATTTTGTTGTCCTTGTTCAGGTGGGGTTCCTGGATGGCGAAGATATTTACGTTATGTGTATTTGCAATGATTTGTAGGTTGGTTATTCGGTGCGCTGGATCTCATTAAGTTGATTTGGATGATAATGGTTTTTGGAGGGGTATAGTGGGACTGAAGATAATCTCTATGTGTTGGTTCATTGGTGGGTTGGTTGTTATGATTGCTCATGTTAAAATTGTGTAAGTTGTTGGTAACTTAGTTCGATTAGTGTAGATATGTACGATAAACTCGGCATTGTGTTGAAAACGCTGTGTGGTTCGTGGGGTAATTTGCTCCATTTCTATCGGCAACCCAGCAATTAATACATTCCAGAAACTTCGCCTTACATTCATCTTCAGTATGGTTATAGCCGCACTTGCCGCAGATTCTTCTGTATTTACAGTTTGATCTCAAATGACCATAGTCGTGGCAGTTGAAGCACCGTATAATGCGCTTGTTTGTTCTGATATAGGCTTTACTAAAACCAAAGTGTATGGTGTCCTTGTTTTTAGGAGTGTGTGCTCTGTAGCACAGTCCACTTCTAGTATTAGGTGCTGCAGTTTATCATTTGATCTATGTGTTTTGATTTCCATTATTTTTATATGGGCATCAGTTAGGATGTCTTGTTTTCTGGATGATAACATGCTGTGAATGTTATCGTTTGTGACTTGTATTGGGGCATTTAGAATGATGACTTTCTTGTGCCTTACGGTGGGTTCCTCAGTATTTATATTATGGGAGGTGAGTTGTTCTTTCAGATTGCCTTTTGTTGCCTCATTGCTGCACTGCACTTTAGCTGCGAACTTTCTCCAAACGACTTTTTTTGGGAAAACATCACTGTTTATCTTTTCTAAATTCTCCCGGAGAGTTTTGATGTCTTCGTCTTCTGAAGGTTTAATTATGATCGTTGTCTTTCTTTCTTCATCATTGCGCTTCTTTAATATTTCGCTGTAGTTTGGCTTGCCTGTTGTTTGTTGGCTTCCTGTTGGTTGGCTAGTTGTGTGCAGATTATATATCAGTTTGAATATTTCATTTTGTAAGTTAGTGAGTGCTTGTAGGTTGTCACTAATCTGCTCCACTTGAGCATTTATTTTTGCTATGGTGTGGTGAACCACTGTTTGTTCTGGTCTAGTGAGGTGCTGTCTTAGTTTATCCAATAGATTTTGCGCTTGCATTTTTTTATAGCCTGGAAGGTAGAATTTTTCGCCTGTCTTGGCCCATTAAAATTTTCTCCAGGTCGTCCAAAATACTAGCGTACTTGTTGTTTACATTTTGGCTACAATCATCCTGCTGTAATAAAGAGGCAAAGGGAGAATAGTTCTCTGATTGTTGCTGTAAGTATTAGGTTGGTGCGTATGAAATGTCGGATTCTCTTTACATCCGGACGTTTTCCTCCCTGTTTTCGTTATACTTTTGTATTTGGCATAACCTCATTCATACTCGTATTGTCCATTGCCAGAGACTCATTTCAGCAAAATAGGTTTTCTCGAAGGTCTTCCCTTTTTTATTTCTTTTGAGTTTATTGCCGATATGAATTCTGCCGACATTCGCGTCATTTTCTTATATGAGTACAAACTTGGTAATAGTGCTGCAAAAACTGCACGCAACATAAACCAAGCGTTTGGGGAGAATACGGTTAACGATCGGAAAGTGCAGCGTTGGTTCGAAAAATTTCGGACTGGTGATTTTTCACTGCAAAATGAGCCGCGCGGAAGACCCAAAACGTCTGTGAAGAATGATGACCTGAAGGCTCTAGTGGAAGCGGATCCAGCCGTATCCACGAGGGAACTTGCTATCAGGATGAAAGTTGACCATACAACGATATTGAGACACCTTTCTGAGATTGGCAAGATTAAGAAGATGGACAAGTGGGTACCGCACGCACTGACAGAGCGAAATAAGCTGGATCGGTTAAACGTATGCTCATCATTGCAGCATCCACCATATTCACCGGATCTCTCGCCGACCGATTTTCCTTTTTTCAAGCATTTAGAGCTGTTTTTAAGGGGCAAACACTATGAAAATGAAGACAGTCTAAAAAACTCGATATCAGAGTTTATTAATTCTAAAGACCAAAATTTTTTTAAGACAGGTATCTACGCTTTAAAATCTCGTTGGGAGAAGTGTATTGAAGCGAATGGAGCATACTTTGATTGAATAAACAGCTTTTGAAGAAAGATATGCAGTTTTATACAATCACTTAAGAATCCGACATTTCATACGCACCAACCTAATACATTGTTAAAAAATAGTTCTATTAATAGCAAGAGAGAAAATTATCTGATTGGAAGGTGAGTAGTAATGGAGTCAAAAGCAAGATAATTCGGCAGTGACCCAGATACCCCCTCTACTCAATCCTAATGCACACCCTACACGCCCGACGCACGGACTGTCTGGGCGGACTCCCAAGAGTATGTGCAACTGTTTGCTTTAATGTGCGTAAATTAGTTTTAAATTATAATTAGTATTAACAATAAATTGGTCATAAAAATTATAAATTAGCATTTTGTGACTTCTAGTAGGTTTGTAGCTGGGATTTGTAGATTCCTGTTCCACAATGTTCCTGTAGTACAATGCAATTAAGTTTGAAAAGTAAACAAATAAGTATATATATATATATATATATATATATATATATATATATATATATATATATATATATATATATATATATATATATATATATATATATATATATATATATATATATATATATATATATATATATATATATATATATATATATATATATATATATATATATATATATATATATATATATATAGTATATATATATATATAGAAACTTATAGTTATATGTCAAACGCGCGTGCTCATGAATAACATGATTCCGAGCAAGTTTTTCATGTAAAAGCTAATAACTCAAATGCGGTTAATGTGCACCTTATGGAAATGTGTTCGAAATTAATGGAGCAAGTACAAATTATTGCAGACAAAATTACCACGTTAGAGAAGAAGAATAAGTTTCTAAGGGAAATTAATCGAAAAAAAAAACAAATCAAATGCTACAGATGTGGAAAGGTTAGGCATTTTAAAAGAGATTGCCGAGTCATTTTAAGAAAGAAGGAGTCGGTCAAAATTTAAACTAAATAAAAGGACCTGGAATGCACGATCATGGGAGACAGAACTCCAAGTGCAGTTAAATGAAATTTTTGTACATGAAACAGGAAGTACTCTGCCTATAATAGAAGCAAAAGTTTGCGAGAGGGAAATTTTTGCGTTATGTGATTCAGGAGCATCTTTAAATTCAATAGAAGAGTCTTCATCTTCTTTTTAGAGTTGGGTTTGTATGTCATTGGGCACCTCTGCTTTTATCAGCATTTTGTACTATTAACTTCAAACCCAATGTTTCCTAGTTCCAGTTGCTCGGGTCACCCACTTTATTAATAAAGTCCGATAACCCTTTAATGGAGTAATAGAAGAGTCTAGAGTCCCAGATAATACAGAGACCCAGGTATGTTCGATTCACATTAAAATAATTTCCCATCAGATAGTAGAGGTAACCAAAAGTTTAAGCTTAGATTTAGAATTAGCAGCAAGAATAATAAAAACACAGTTTTTTGTATCACCGATACATATATCTAACAATTTTCAGATAATTCTGCGTCATAAATTTCTTGAAGCTCAAAAATGCATCATAAATTATGTTGAAAAGAAAGTCACATTTGACAATAATTCTGTTGGTTGGTTAAATAGGAGTAAAAACAAAGAAAAAATATTTCCGATTCAAACTATAGAAGAAAATAAACTTGTATATGGTTACTTTAATAGAAAAACTATTCTTAATCCATTTTCGCAATCGATGATGCAAGTTAACGTGAGAGGCAAAATTGACTCAAAAATTTTTGTGACTAAACCTTGCAACAATGGAAAAGATAATTTTATTGCGCACGTGGCGGTGCATAGTAATAACGATAATAGTATAATACCAGTCCTTTTGTTAAATCCCACTAGTGAATTTATTCATTTGAATAAATCGATATAATTGATATCATGTGAAGCAGTCATATCAAGTTCAGAAATTAGGAAGGAAGTTAATTTTGTAAAGTCCGAGGAAAAGTGGGGGTAATATTGTGAGGTGGACTTAGAATGGGATAAATCGTTTGAATTTGATCATCTGAATGGGGAAGTTAAGGAAAAATTAAAGAAGTTTTTAGAAAAAATAAAGATGTTTTTGCAAGTTCAGTTAAAGACCATCCTGGATGTGATACAATCCTCCATAAAGTACCTTTGACGGATAATAATCCAGTAAAGAAAAGGCAATATAGAGTACCCTATAATTTACGTAAGGAAATAGATACGCAGATAGATATTTTATTGGAGTCTGGTATATTAGAACCATCGCGTGGTTTCTGCTTACTCTGCACCTGTTTTATTAGTTAAAAAGAGCTCGGGTGAATATAGATTTGTGACTGATTTTAGAGAGTTAAATGCTAAAATAGTACCAGATTCGTACCCACTGCCAAATATTAATGAAGCAATTGATAGATTAGCTGTGGGAAAAATCTTTTCAACACTCGATTTAACAAGTGGATTTTTTCAGCAGGTAGTCGCCCCAGAGGATAGACATAAATTGGCAATAACATCTCATAAGGGCCTATTCCAATTTACTCGAACACCTTTTGGATTGAAAACCAGTGCGAACTCGTTTCAGCGTTTGATGGATGTTGCTATCAGGTTTAGAGCCACTTAATATTGGTATTTACATTGATGATATAATTATTGCTTGTAGAACCGTTGAGGAACATTTTCCGAAATTACAAGCAGTTTTTTATCGATTACGTGAGCATAAATTAAAATTAAAACCAAAAAAATGTAAATTCTTAACTGATACAATTAAATATTTGGTTTTTGTAGTTAGTAAAGGTAAATTTTTTCCGGACAAGAAAAACGTTGAAATTATTGAATCTTTCTAAATACCTTAATGCAGGAAACAAGTTAGAAATTTTTTAGATATAAATTATTATAGAAAATTTATTCCAAATATAAGTCAGCGGTAGATAAATTTAACAAATTTAACTAAAGAAAAATTAAAATTTAAATGGAATAAAGAGGCGGAAAAGTAGATTTTTGAATTGAAATCGGCCCTCGTACAAGAGCCATGCTTGGAGCTCCCAGATATGGAGAAAGATTTTCATGTTTACACCGACGCTAGTAATGCGGCAATTGGCTGTGTGTTGGCCCAGTTAGACAATTCAGGTTTCCCCAAGCCAGTAGCCTTCGGTAGTAGAAAATTAAATCAAGCAGAAATGAAATATTCAGTTACGGAAATAGAAGCTTTGGCAAAAGTACATTTTACTAATTATTTTAGGCAGTACTTGTTAGGGCATAAATTTTACATATATACTGATCATGCCGCTTTAGCTAGTTCTATGAAAATGAAAGGTTCATTCTGCCGCATTGCTCGATGGACTTTGTCAATGTCACAGTTTCAGTTCGAAATAAAATATGTCCCAGGTAAGGTAAACAGTATCGCAGATTTTATGTCTCAAAATATTTCCTATGTGGAGACAATAGAGGAGCAGCTATTTTTCCATGACAACCCGCTTGAGATGTGTGTAGGTATATCTAGTATTACTCTTGATCAACTAACAAAAGAGCAAGAACAAGATACCAAGTGTCAACGTACACGAGAAGCACTGTTAAAAAAAACCGGTTCATCCTCTTAAACTAAATTTTTTGAAAAAAAAAAAAAAATGGAATATTAACGTGCGCAGAAGAAAATCAACCCAAACCGGAAAACAGAAGTATGTCATTCCTCAAACGTTAATAAAAATGTATTTCAAATTTACCACGACTCCCCCTTAGCGTGTCACCCAGGGATAAAGAAAACTCTAATGAAAATAAGAGAACGGTTGTATTGGCCAAAGCTCCTGACACACACAATCAATTGGGTTAAATCATGTACCAACTGTCTAGAGAGAAGAACCCATAAACCAAAAATTGCAGTACCCTTACAGCGCATACCTATTCCTTCCGGTCCGTTCGAAAAATTTGCAATTGATATTGTTGGTCCTCTGCCGATTACAGAAAAAGGAAACAGATTTTTAATCACTTTCACAGATTATTTTACAAGATGGGTTGATGCATTTCTCGTATCAGCTACTAGTAGTGAAATCGTAGCGGACGTTCTAATGCAGTTCATTTGTCGCTACGGTACTCCAAGTAAACTTGTTTCTGACAGAGGGATTAATTTAATGAGTGAAGGAATGAAAAGAGTCCATAGCGCGTTAAGTATACAGAAAATTGATACGGTGGCGTGGCGGCCACAATCTAATGGATAGATAAAAAGAGATGTGTTATCTGTTTAATGTTTTTACTAAATATAAAGTAGAATTTAAGATTGTCTTTAAAAATTTAATTTTCATTATGTTCTGTTTAAAAGCTAATAATGTTCTAATGAAAGCACTAGAAGTGTATAAATATTCAAATAGTATATAGTGTATTAACTGTAAATTTTTAAAACATAAGCCCTTAAGAAAAGTTATCATCAGAAATACAGATTCAAGCCACTTTAGAATATTCATTTAAAAATATGACCTTAAAATATAACGGAATAATTGTAAAAATGTATACCAAAAAGGGATTTTTATTACTCTAATCCCTTACTTTTATTGATGAAACGAATCTGAAAAGTTTCAAGTAAAAAGATGTATTTCTTCATTTTATAAAAATTTCAAAATATTGGAAAAATGCTTTTACTAAATAATTAAAATAAGTTATTTTTACTAAAAGTCACTTTTACACTTAATTTATTGAGTTCTTTTAAATATATAATTATTTTATACTCTCATACTTGTTTTTATAAAATGTCTTATAAAGAATTTATAATTTACTAAGATGAATAGCAAATAGAGTGAATAAAAATAAATGTTTTCTTATCATTAAAATTATTGCATTAAGATTAGTAATTGGGACTGTGGGTGGAGTTTTTATAGAATCTAATATAATGTTTAAAATTGTATTGTCTTCGTTCTGTGAAGTTGTTGCAGAAGTTTTGGTTGTTTTCTTTTCTTTTGCATTTGTGAGTATCTTTGGGGTGTTATATTTTTATTAGACGGAATATCTTCATTAATTGTTGGAAAATGTATTTGTGGTGCACACTTAGCATATCGGCAGCTTCTAGTTGTGGTGGTGTTGATTTTAAAATTCTGTCTTACACATCACACTGTTTGTCTGATTTTACTGAATCAATTAATTCTAAAGCCTTTCATTTTAGTTCATTTTTTCTATGTTTAACTGAGAGCGTCTGGGATTTTTCTTTGAGTTACTTCATTTAAAATAAATTTATTTCCATCATCATTTATAATTAGAGGAGATTCATTATATACTGTAGCAGTTTCATTATTATTTTTAATATGCTGATGTAAATAATGTATTTAGTTGCAAAAATGCCATCTAATTGAAGAATCAATAGAGCTACATTTATATTTGTGAATGCATATATTACATTCTGTGCATTGTATGAGACAAGTACAAATGTTATTATATTTATTTACGTATATTTCTGTATTAAGTGCTGATAAAACAGACCACCCATTTTCATTCTCAATTATTTGTAAAGATAGTGTTTCACTTGTTTATGTCTGACCAGTTAGATACGGGATTTAAATTCCGTATCTTACTGGTCAATTTACCTTTATTTGCTGTAGTTAAGCAATCAATCATTTTTATCTTGTACGAATCTCATAATACCATGAATAGCTTTGTCTAATCTCCTTACTTTTTTCTTATGAAAATAAATATATTTTCGTGTTCGGTGCATTCGTTTTATGTGCATGTTTGAATTAATGCCACTGTGAAGTCTGTAACAGTATGCTCAGCTGGAAGTATTTTTTAAATAATATGTTTCAAAGTAATTTGAAAATTCTATGGTGTCAGGATCGTCTTTAAGTAATTTTATTGTAGCTATGGAAAGTATTAATGTCCCGTTCTTCTAAGAGTGATCTAATAATTTATACGTTTTTGCCTGCTTTTCAGCACCATTGATTTTTTTAAAAATTCTTTCTCCAGGCTCTGTCAATATGCCAGGGACAAAAAAGCCGTTTTTGTGGTAAACCCATTTTGAACTTCCAAGCATAAAGAAATATTCTGCCATATCAGACACAAAAAACTTGTCGTCGTATTTGCCCAACTTTTTCTTTAATACACGAGAAAAAATTCATATCACTTGTTGATCACACCGGTTAGAAATTAAAAAAAGCACACGGGAATCTCCTTGGCGCAAATCATCAATTGTTAGTAAAGTTATATGTTCAAATCCATATCCATTCACCCCATGTGTACCCTCAATACATATGAATCGGAACTAAATTTTTCAGTACCTCTCCTTGTGCTTCCGTCATAAGCATCAAAACAAAATCATTTTCTTTTAGAAATGATAATTGTGTGCAGGTGTCTCTCTGGGTTTTTATTAAATAAAATACATAGATTTTCCGAATTTTGCATTTCACGTACCCACATATCTATATTGACCCCATCATTTTCATGCTTCACAGAATCAGAAGACAGATTTAAAGACTTTTTTTTTTTTTAAATTAAATATTATGTAGATCTTTTTTTATAAGTAAATGAACCCTCTCAAGACCAGCAACTGATATAGAGAATTTCTTATTTCATTTAAAATATTATCTAGGGGAATTTTTGGTATTTTTGAGGCTATATATTTTTTTCATCTGTAGTTAAAAATAAGTGACCTAAATTCTTCTGGTGCCCAATATGTATTTGCTGATACGACACTGCACATTTGCCATCTGGTTATTCTGTTACTTTTATTCTAGCTGGGCAATATGCATTTATTTTATTGCTGTCAAAGATTTTTAAATGACGTAAGCCTTTACTTTCTGATATAAAATTCCTGAACCATGGCATCTGAAATTATAATATTTTAAGCCATGTATATTAGTGTGTTTATTGCCATAAGAAACAAATTTTGACTTTGTGTTGTTTTCAATTTCTGCCTTCCATGTTAAGTGCATTAAAAATCATTAACTGATTCAAATTCTAGTTCAGCAAGATTTATATCAATATCGTGAACATTTTTTAAATAAAATTTTATTTCTTGCTTTTCAAAATTAACATGACATACGGGACATACATAAGTTCCTGTTTGTAAGACTTTAGGATTATGACTTTTATTCTGATGGCATTTAAGATTTTTTTAGGTCACTAAATTTGAGATAGCAATCCCCACATTTGTAGCTCAATGATCGATCCCTTTTTAAAGACTCAATTAAAGCAATATTATCAGAATGTAATTTATTTGCATGGTTTTTTTAAACTGTATTTACTTGTGAAAGTTTTTAAGCAATCAGGGCACATAAAACTATTATCAGTCTCAATCAAATCTTTTGCACATTGAACCATATTATTAGAACTTTCTCCCTCACATACAATAGAACTACGATCTTTCAAAGAATCAATAAATGTAGTGTTGTTAGTATGAAATTTATAAACACATGGCTTTTCAAATTGTGTTTGTGTTTAAAAGATTTTAAACAATCAGGGCAAACAAAATCACTCTCATTCACATTCGCACAGTCAATCATATCAATCACAATAGAATCATCATACATAACAAAATCAGAATTTTCACTCGTAATAGAATCAGAATTCTCACTCATATCGGAATTAAAACTCTCACATATACCAGAATTTGCGCTCTCACACATACCAGAATTAGAATTCTCACACACACACACACCAAAATTTGAATTCTGACACAATATATATTATTAATACGAGAATCAAAAACTTCTGAAGAAGCAGAAGTATTTGGGCCTGAAAAGGGCCGTTTTTCTTGATTTTGTGTCGAAGACATAATAATCAAATTATCAATCACAACAGATATTAAGACATACAAATTAGCAAACACACGTTTGTAGTAGTGCTAAACAAGGGTAAACAATATATTTATACCCCAATGTTACCAGAAAGATGAGGTCATGCTCGAAAACAGGCGCAGATGACCAGGGAGGAATGAGGAAGAAACTAATAACTGAGGGTGTTGCGTCACGAGCAAACCACGAGAGGTAAGTTTCTCTGTTCGGGAGTGGCATCAGATGAAAAAGATAGAACGTCGGTAACGGTTGTATTTTGAAAATGTATGAATGTCGAAAGAGATAAGTGTTTTAACGTTTGCGATGTGCTGTGCTGTTTGATTTAAATAAATGTGGTTAATGTTTCCTTCACACAATGTTGTCATCTAAAATCAAAATTTGCTCACATTCATTTTTACAGTAAATCCTAATAGGAATTACAACATTTCTGGCGCCCCCGGATTGGGCCGTTTTGTTTTGAAATTTGATAACGAAAGGTAAGAAAACTGAATTTCCATTTTGAAATTATTGATGTAATTATAATATATCTTGAACTTAGACATTTACTGTTGAATGTTCGAACTGATTTTATAAGATAGTAGAGATGAAAATTATGAAACGAAATAAAACAGCACAGCGTGCTACATTTACGAAAGCATATACTAAGTTAGAGAATGTGTTAATGAATGAAAATTCTGACGCAGACGAAATTGAAATGTGCTTATATTTGCTTAAGTAAAAGGCGGACTCATTAGCGTTAACACATAATAATTATTTAGATGCTTTAACTGATGAAAAAGAATTCAAGACTGAATTTAATATTGTCGAAGAATACAGAGAAAAGGCATTGAGAATAGAATTAAAGTCTAAAAGAATATTAGAGAATATTAAGAGCCAACAAAATAAAAACGAAAGTAGTAAATTTGGCGACAATTCTCACTTGACTGTGTGCGAGAATCCGTATAAAACGATTTCCGCACGACTTCCTGAAGTTGAACTGTATAAATTTGGCGGTTAATTAAAAGACTGGTTGGTTAACCTTCTGAAATCAATTTAAAAACATACACGAAAATTTAAATTTAACTGATTGTGATAAATTTCATTATTTAATTCAGTCGACCAAAATCAAGTCAGAAGCTAGAGAACTTGTCGAATATTTACCTGTAACTAATGAAAATTATCCATTGGCGATAGAAAGCTTAACTGAAAGATATGAACGAAAAGAGCTATTAATTGATTTTTACGTACGAGAATTGTTAAAACTTATTTTAAATAACGCCTCTAGAAAGAAACAAGATTCTTTAAGTGCTTTGTATAGTAAACTTTCTACTCAACTTCGGGCTCTCAGTAGTTTAGGTGTGACTACTGATTAATGCGGTATAATATTATATTCGTTAGTCGAAGGTTCGTTACCGACACATATATTGCGATCATTTGAAAGACAAAGAAAAAGTATTGAGTCTGAACAAAATACTAAATCAGCTCTTGATGCTATACAGTGTGATTTTTTTTAAAGTGACAGTGTTTGGAGCGTCCTGTAAAGCGATCTAATAGCCGAAATGACACCAAACTCGGTATTTAGACTAATCAAGACATGAGAAAAAAAATTCCGTAAAAAAAGGTTTTAGTTCAAAAAGTCACCGCTAGGCCATTTTGTGGCGCTGCTGTGGTTTACAATAACGAGAATTAGCATAAAACACAGCTATCAAAGCAAAATGCAAGTGTTGTTTGATGACAATGCCAGTAATAGGGGCTATAAAAGCAAATAGTAGACAGCTCCGACAAATAATCTCAGCTGAGGAAAACGAAATCCAGTTGCCATGCCTCTCACGTTACCGGAATATGTGCTTATGTTGGTGGAGTATCAAATTTGTCTATTATAAAGAACAACATAACAAGACAGTGCTGGATATTCCTAATGACATGTTACGTTTGGTTGTTGAGAACATTGTACGCAGAATGCACGGTGTTATTTCTGAGAACGGTGCTCACATGGAATGTGGTCTAATCCCTCACCAGGGAAGTTAATGTAATAAATAAACATTAATAATTTAACTGTAAAGTTGTGTGTGTCAGGAATTTTCCTTTCTCACATTTTATACATTGTAAAGCGCCACAAAATGCCCTAACGGTGATTTTTGGAACTAAATACTTTTTTACGAAATCTTTTTCCCGTGCTTTGATTAGTCTGAATACCAAGTTTGGTGCCATTCCGGCAATTAGATCGCGCTACAGGACGCTTCAAACACTGTCACTTTAAAAAAGATCACCCTGTAGTTTCGTTTCTGAAGAGCGAAGTGCAATGAGAAGAAAAAATTAAATTAAGTAGATAGAATATTTATTCCTATATGAACGCGAACGCAAATACTTGGCAGAAAGCCAACGTTCGCCTACCTCTGCCGCTGAGTTATTTATTCAAGAATCAAACGAAATATGTGCCGAGCTGGCAGCCGAATGGTTAGCGCTCTTGCCTTCGGTTCAACAGTTCGTGGGTTCGAATACCACCTTGGGTATGGATGTTTGTAATGGTTCGGAATCCACTTTAAGCCGTAAGTCCCGGTCTAATTAGCCCTCGTGTGCAAAAAATGACCGTTGAGCGACAAACAAACCAAACGAAATATGTGTGTTTTGTTTAAAAGATCATGCCATCTCGCTTTTGTAAAAAGGCTTTTTTCATCACATAGGAAGAAAAGATGGCAATAATAAAAAAGAAAGGATTGTGCCGGGTCTGCTTGGCTAAAGGTCATGTTGCTTCCAAATGCCGATCTCAAATAACGGTCAATTATGTTCGAAAAGATATTTGAAGTTCATGAGTCCAAATATGGGTAATAAATCTGATTCACCCAAATAAGGAGTAAATGATAAAAATAATAATTAGAAAACAGTTGATTCTTTACATTCTCGTGCAACGAATGAAGTTTTATTACAAACTCTTGCTGTAAATGTACATGTCATTTAGAAAGAGCGTAAAGCTAGAGCTCTTATCGATACAGGATCGCAAAAATCATATATTTTGAGATCTACTGCTGAAGAGTTGGGTTTTAATTTGCTAAGAGAAGAGGAATTTTGCCATTCCTTATTTGGCGGAATGAAAACAACGATGTATAAACATAACTGCTATAAAATTTACTTAAGTAGTCTTGATGGTAATTATACTTGTAAATTAGATGCTTTAGATCATGATGTCATTAATAATGACATTTCTAGTGTAAAAAATTTCTCTTGGATGCATGAATTGAAAACTAAAAGGATATTCTTAACTGATATTCAAGAAAATGCAGGACCCATTGAAGTACTTTTGGGTGCAGACGTTGCCGGTAAATTAGTTACTGGTCGACGAGAAGAGTTAGAGACTGGCTTAGTTCCATTAGAAACCAAGTTAGGTTGGACTTTGATGGGTAAAGTACCCCGATATACCGACGAAAGAGATGCAAGAATGAATATTGTTACTATGTTATCTCAAGGATATTCCTGTTTCTTCTCTGTGGGATCTGGAACTACTTGGTACACGGGATCCTATTGAGCAAAAATCAAGAGAGGAAGCGGAAACAGCTGTTATGCTTCACTTTCAAGAAACAGTTCGACACAAAGAAGATGGAAGATACGAGGTCCATATGCCTTGGAAAATGGATCATGCGTTTCTAACTGACAATTACGAGTTGTGCTTGAAAAGACTTGAATCTACTACCAGAAAATTGGAAAAAATCGGTTTAAGAAAAAGTATCATAAAATCTTTACAGAATGGTTAGAAGAGGAGTTATTGAGGAAGTTCCTGAAAAAGAGTTACCTGCTGATGCCCATTACCTTCCGCATAGACCCGTCATCAAAGAAACATACGCAACATCTTCAATAAAGATAAGACCGGTTTTTGATGCCTCTGCTAAGATCCATAACCATCCGTTATTAAATAACTCTTTGAAGACTGGAAATAACTTAATTGAAACAATTCCTTCTATTTTGGCGAGATTTAGATTGAAACCAATTGGTGTAATTTTAAACATCAAGAGGGCTTTTCTACAAATATCCTTACATGAGAAAGATCGTGATTTCGTACGATTTCTTTGGTATGACAATGAGAGTAATATCCGAACTTCGTCATACTCGAGTTGTCTTTGGCATCACCAGTAGCGCTTTTCTGTTAATGGTGGTTATTTATTACCATTTATCAAAAAAATCAATAAAAGAACGGAATTTTGATGAATTTATTAAAAAATTGCAAAATAGTTTTTATGTCGATAATTGTGTAACTAGTGTACAAAATAATACCGAACTAGAAACGTTAATCGAATCTGCAACTAATGTAATGAAAGAAGGAATGTTTGATCTCAAAGGATGGGACAGTTCTACCATTACTGCATTTTCAGAAAGTACAACACCAGTATTAGGATTGATTTGGAACAAAAATTTAGATACCTTAGAAATAGACTCAGAATCTTTAAAATTTGATGAAAGCGAAAAGATAACTAAAAGGAAAATACTTTCACTGGTTAGTCAAGTATTTGAACCCATAAGTTTCCTTGCACCTGTTATGATTCAACCTAAGATTTTACTGCAAGCCACTTGGAAAACCAAAGAATCATGGGATGAGGAAGTAAACGATGAAATAAAGAAGGAATTTATAAAATTGATTAAACATTTGATATACTTCAAAAATATAAAAATCCCAAGATGTTTATGTATGATGGTAGAATCCAATTTAAGTATTCATACTTTTGTCGATGCCAGTAAGACAGCTTATGCGGCATGCATTTTCTTATAAAGTGAACCTAATGCGGGTTTAATGACTGTTCAATTACTTCAAACCCGATCACGAATAACTCCTATTAAGATTATTACTATACCACGTCTTGAATTAATGGTCGCTACCATCGGCGCAAGGCTATTTAGATCTGCGAAGCAAGCTCTGAAACACTTCCTAATATCGAGACTTACTTTTGGACTGACTCTTCCACAGTTCTAACATGGATAACTCGTCGAGAACAGTGGTCGGTATTCATTGCCAATAGAATAAGCGAGATTAGAAAATTGACATCTTCTGAAGACTGGTAACATATTTCAACTGATCAGAATCCAACAGACATTTTATCACGAGGCTGTGGGCCTAAACAAATTCAGAAATGCAAGTGGTGGCAAAGGCCAGCTTGGTTACAGAATTCCAAGGAACAGTGGGCCTACCACGTCTTGAATTAATGGCCGGCCGCTACTATCGGCGCAAGGCTATTTAGTTCTGTGACGCAAGCTCTGAAACTTCCTAATATCGAGACTTACTTTTGGCGCTCATGTTTGTCTTACGAGGAATTACAGACTCTCATTTGTGAATGCGAATCTGCCATGAATAGTATATAGACCCTTAACTTACATATCCGATAAACAAGAGCTGAAGACCTTGACACCCTCAATGTTTCTTCAGGATATTCCTTTAACTGATGTTCCCGATTTGGACCAAATTGAAAAGACTAATATTATTTTCAGGTGGAGACATATTCAGAAGGTTCGTGAAAATCTATTACAAAGATTTAAAAGAGAGTATCTGGGTTTCCTTCGTTCTTCAGTTACCAAAAGAGATGATAAAATAAATATAGGTGACATAGTATTAATTGGTACAGATGATGAAAAAAGGCTGCACTGGCTGCTAGGAAGAGTACTGGAACCTTTTCCAGGAAAAGATGGAATCATCAAACTTGTAAAACTGCGCACTGTAAAGGGAAACATAATAAGACCAATCCAAAGATTGTACCCTTTGGAATTGACAACAAACCACGAACTAGTTGTATTGGAAACTCAGAGGGTACCGGAAGTGGTAAGCAAGCAACCTGAGCTTAATATTGACCCTGATGAAACTGTACCAGTGACTCGCTCAGGAAGAGAAATAAAACCAGTTAAAAAACTGAATTTAAAAACTTTAAAATAAACTTTTGAACTTTCTATATTTGAACTCTAAGATATTGATTAAATTTCAATTGCATTCCAATATTTTGAAATAATTCTATTGTGATTTGTACTTTATTATTTCAAGTTCTGCATATATTATACTTATATTTACTGTTTTTGAGTTTGTATCCCCAAACTCAAAGTGGGGAGAATGTTGCATCACCATCATACTCCTCGAGAGGTAAGATTCTCTGTTCGGGAGTGGCAACAGATGAAAAAGATAGAACGTCGGTAACGGTTGTGTTTTGAAAATGTATGAATGTCGAAACAGATAAGTGTTTTAATGTTTGTGATGTGCTGTTTGATTAAAATAAATTTTGTTAATGTTTCCTTCAATGTTGTCATCTAAAAACAAAACTTGCTCACATTCATTTTAACAGTAAATCCTAATAGGAATTACAACAGAGGGGCTAGATGCTGGTCTGCTTCCTTTGTTCTGCGTTGCTCGGATCTTTACTAATTGTAACTCGTCTTCTGTTTCTAATCTTAATCCTTCTTCTTCAACTTGTAGTCGTTCATACTCTTTTTTTCCTATTCTCTATAGTAGAAATCAAAATTTCTTTTACGAAGTCAACATTTTCGGCATATTCTTTACTATTCAGAAGTTTGTGTTTCAATTCGGCTAATTTCAAATCAAAAGTAGCTTCTTTATTGATTTCCACCAAGACTGTTATCAAGTCTTCCTTTTTCACGTTTTGGAACATTTTCTTCCGTTTCTTTAACTTTTCTCACTTTAGAATTCCATTGGCAATTTTATTTTTTGTTCCGTAATTCGAATTTTCCTAGTCATTTCGTTCTTCTCGGCTATGGTTCTACGAAATGGGGCGTGTAGTGACGTGTTTATCTGTTGGCCTCTAATTCTCTGAAAAAGCAAGTCACCAGCAGGGCGTTTTCTAGAATACCAATTTTGAGTAGGTGGAATCCCCCAGACATTCAAAGGCGTTTTTTTTAACTCTCAGTGAAAATCTCATAAAAGATGGATGGCAAATCAAGGTTGTGAAGGTTCCAAAGAGGTAGCCTTAACCAGCGAATCGGCAATCTCGTTTCCTTTAATGCCGACGTGGAACGGGATCCACTGAAAATGAAAATTAATCCCAAAATTTTTGAGAGCCTATAGAACATATTCACAATATTGAATTTCCAGCCCAGTCACCAGATACAGGGAAAGAGTTACAGCTTCTCTAGTCTGCAGAGATCTGGAGCACCATTGACAAGCTAATGGTAAAAATTTGATTTTTCTTCCAGGAACGCCTGTTAGCTTCAGCTGGGCATAATGGAATGGCCTTCACAGCTTGAGTGACCCTACAAGGAGCTACGCTCCCGTCGTAGTTTGCCCATTCCACCCACTCGCCACGGTGTAGCAGCTAACAGGACTAGAGGGGGTTATAAATTCCTATACATAAAAGGAACCAGCTGTTTATTTGTATAAGAATTTATAACAATCAATGTTTTAACAATCATTACAGGTTTCAAAAACTATTTTTTAATAAAATCAAAATGTATATTTGAAATTTTTATCCTTAAAAAATAAATTTCCTCTATGTAATAGTTAGATTATAAATTTATTATGTTTAGCATTATTAAAAAATTCTTTATTTATTGAAAAAAATAATTTAAATAGCTTTTTATTAAGCAACAATCCAACCATAAGAAAATAAAACACAATTTTATTAATAATCAATGTGAATATTGACAAACGCAAAATGATATGAGAATTCCTATTGTCATACTAATTTTAATAACTGCAAATTATTTTTATCTATTTTACTATACTGTTATTATTATATAACGCAAGTCAAAAATAAATATACGTGCATGAAATAAAATGTTTCGACTTTTAAGAGCAAAAATGCATAATTTATATTTATGTATTTACATAAAATAATTAGAAGTTAGTTCAAATTAATAGCAGAGTTGTTGTCTTGTACCAGCCATTACGGGGTGCGCTGCTCCACTTTTCCAACTGAACTATATTTTGGTGTGAAGTCCGACATCTTCATTACACACATGTCATAAGTACCCGTTTATAGGGTAGGCAATCATTCACACCTCATTCATACAAGGAAAGGATAATGACAGGATAGATAGAAAAGTGCATCTATGCCCGAAACGGGATTTGAACCCAGTTCTTCCCTATCCGCAATCAGGCATGCTGACCACTAGACAAGTTGGGCGGCATTAATAATTTATATTAAATAAAAGTTACTTTTATATATTCAATATCCTCACTTATTTAAAATGCACAATTTTTGTGTCGTATAAGTAAAAAAGAAACAACTTGTGGTTAAAAAAATTCACTTGCATTTTTTTTTCACTGAAAGAAGACTAATTAAGAAGAAAGAAGAAGATACCTTTGCATCTCTGAAAAGGAAAAAATAAAAATAATTTTTAAAGCAAGGCTGAAGTAATAACACTATTAAAAATGTTTTGATTTAAGAACTTAGAATTGATTGTATTAATGCTAATTTTAATAAAATCTAATGACCTATAAATATAATTTTTACACAGTCAACAGATTTTAAAAAGTGGAAATGGCATAAATAAATAAAAATATTTACATTACACAAAAATAGAAACTGAGTTTAATAGCAACGATGTTTTTGCTAATGTATAAAAGATAAGCCTAATATACCATTGCAAATTAAGAAGTTTTTTTAAAATTGTGATCATTAACATTAAATTATCAAAAAATTATATAAATTATTATTGAGAAATCCTACAACGTGATTGAGATAAAATCGTGAAAATGGAAACAGGTTTCAAATAACATTTGTAATGTTGAATTCTTGAAATAGCCATGTGTTGTCTCATATCTATGAGTATGAGTTAACAAAAATTAGGAATAAAACATATTTAGTACTTTTCCATTTCGCCGGCGCAAATCTCGCCAAGTGAAAATTAAGTCACTAATTGGCGACAACACACAGTATACACATAAAATTTTTTAAATAATTTTCTTTTACATAAAAATTTTTAAATTTATTTATTTAATTGTTGTTCTCGGTGTGCACACTATGCGTGGAATGATGGGTGCCAGAGCCTCAATTTATTTACTTATTATATTAGATTACAATTTATCGGGTGATGCATATTTCAAAATATTATTATTATTTTTTAATAATGTTTATGTGAGTTTGTGTTTCGATTATTATTTTTTAAGATATATTTTTAAAATCATATTTTTTTCTAGAGAGATTTTAAAATATTATTAAATTTGTATATATAGCAACATAGCATAAAATTATGAAGTGGAAAAAAAAAAAAAAAAAAAAAGTCGAAATAAAGTCGTTGACAGTAAAAGGCCGTCACATGTTGGAAACGTAGCAGTAAAATGTTACCAGTGGAGATATTCCCTCTAGCGCCGGTTGTATCATTTTTGGCGACTTTATCGCCTGCGCCGGCGAAATGGAAAAGTACCAAACAAAAGTAAATACTTCCAAGAATTTTTTTAATAAAAAAATGAAGTTTATATCTTTTTTTCAATTATTATATAATAAGTGATGGTAAAAATTTACCGTACGGTCACCCTAGGCGAAATTTTCAAAAAGTCGCCAAGGGTAACCGTATGGCGAATTTCCGATCGGGAAAAAGTGCGAGAGAAAAATGACTGAAATAGTGACAAATATTTCATGCATTGTTGGTATCTAACAATATGCTCAACTAATTTTACAAAATGAACAAAAAATGCAAATTTATAGATTTCAAAAATCAATGGTAAACTAATAAAGTTGTTATGTTAAATTATCCATAAAATTTTTTGATTAAATTTTATATTAATGAATTTAAATCGGTAAATATTCACGAGAAATTAATCACAAATAGGGTTGCCAAAATACTACTTTGGCGGGTTTCCAACAAAAATGTTCGCCAAATTTGGCGCCAAAAAACGCGTTAAGGGTGACTGTACAGTAAATCTGATCCTAAGTGATGAAATATAAAACTGGTAAAAATATAATTATCATTAATATTATTTATCAATATATTTATCAAATATACATTTAACTATTATGTTACTTAAATGAATTATTGCAACACATTTTTGTGTTTTACTCTCCACAAATTTTGTTGTTTCTTAGTAAAAATTAAAACTAATTTTATACATATTCATGAATGAAGTAAATATAATTTCATAGATCCTTTAAATAAATAGGAAGCATATTTCAGTTTGAAAAAAATTAAACACACATTCAAAGAATTTTAAAAATTTGTATTCATGGATCGTTTTAATGACTGACTCTATTTCAATAGTATTTTCGAAACTTAAAATAGGATTTAGCCAACATTAATTTCATATTTAAATTTTTATAACATATTTAATCACTCAAATCAACCAATATGTATGAAAATTTTTTTTATAATATTTAAAACTTGTGAAACTGTAATGATAAATGAAAATGAACTTTCGAAATGCTCACTCACTTTTCTATTGTACATTCTAAAATCAAAAATAATCGGAGAAAGTTCATGTAAAATTCTTAAATAATATTTTTATAATTATAAATAATTATGTGACGATTTAGAAAAGATATTTGAAATTATTCATAGTATATTCATGTTGACAAAAATAAATATATAAGTTATTTATACACAAAACCTTTAACATTTAACTTATAAATTGCTTTAGAATAAAATCAGTAATTCAAGAAATGGATTTTAAGGATTTATTTCTATACACTTAGGTTTATAGCCATATCTTATATAGTTGTAGTTAATAAACTCAGAGATAGAATATTTTGAATTTTATGATTGTATTAACCAATTACATAAGCAACAATACATTTGAAAAGTAATGAGAAAATATACCAAGTGATGAAGAGTAAAATTTCTAATAAAACATGCTACAGAATTTTCTTACTCTAAAACTAACTATATGAAATAAATATATCATTTCAAAAGAAAAATATTACAGAAGAAAAAATAATGTTCTATAACTTTTTACTACATTTGATTCCACAAACCTGGAACATAATAACCAGTAATTAAACAGAACTAGAACGCTCTCTGTAACAAATAAAAAAGAAAAAAATATCTTATCCTTAAAGCTACACAAAGGCAATATATATTTTGGAAATATTCTCCAGCAAATAACTAAATAAATTTAAAATACAATAAATAAATCATTAATGATTGAATATTTTTATTCTAATGAATATAGTTATATAACAATATTTACACTTATCGTATAAATCCTACATTTCGACGTATCTTACGAACTTCGAAGATTCCACTGTTTTATTTTAAATGCTGTCAAAATGAGAGTTGAAGCAAACATTCAGTTTGTGTGTGTGCGACGCCACACTGTCACATGATGCCTTGGAAAGTGAAACTGTCAGATTTTTTTTTGCCACCTGCAAATAGACATCCACATCAGAACTGAAACCACTCTTCCTGTTTTGGTAAACATCATCATGAAAATATTATATTATGCACACACTGCCAGTATCAACTTGTAATGATGACAATAATAAATATGTACTTTCGTTTGATGGATAATTAACAATTTTATCACTTTCTAATTTTACAGCAGGTAGTATTCTCAGTAATATTTATACTCTGCATTTCTGAAATAGAATTAATAATAATTTTGAAACCACTTATCCTTGATATTGAACTTTTATTGGGCATACAAGCTATATAGCCCTTTTGAATTTGGTGGAATTTCCCAGATTTTACAGTTTTCCTGGATTTGTTATTACATCGAAGATAAATAATATTAAGGATATTCAATATTTTATTTTGGTAACCTTAGTTTATACTATACTGTTCAAATAAATTATGGCAAATGTGTTTTTACCTGAATTGATTACCAGCATTATCCTTACAAACCAGTTTACCAAGAGGTAGTATAACAGCACAATCTTGATTATACGAGGTATATCCAGAAAGTAAGTTCCGTTTGATAATAAAATTTCAATTGTGTACAGATACAGAAAAATTATTTATTGCACACAAAATCTACAACTCTTAAACTACTTTTCCACATAACTGCCGAAATTTTGCAGGCATTTGTCATAACGTGGCAAAAGTTTTTGTATACCTTCTTCATAGAAGTTTGCCGCCTGTGTCTTCAACCAGTTGGAAACAGTTTCTTTCAGTTCTTCGTCATTGTTGAAGTGTTGACCGCCAAGGAAAGACTTGAGATGTAAGAACAGATGAAAGTCGCTAGGAGCGAGGTCAGGACTGTACAGAGGATAGTCAATTCCATAGCGAGAGCACTAATTGTAAACTTGCGGTTTTCCTGGATCTTGTCATGAATTGCGTGAACCAGTTCTTCTGTAACCAAAGATGGACGCCCACTTCATTCTTCATCGTGCACTTCACTACGTCCTTCAGTGAACTGTCGGGCCCATCTTCTTACCATAGAATCACTCATCGCGTTTTGTCCGTAAACTTCGCAAATTTGCCGATAAATTTCAATTGATTTCACTTTCCTAGCATTCAGAAAACGAATCACAGATCTGATTTCACAAGTGGCGGGTTTTTCAATCAACACAGACATTGTAAACAAGCACAACAAAGCGTATGTGGTTGACAGCGATCTCAAAATGGCGCACGTTTCTTATCCTTGATACAGAGCGTCTACCGCGCATGTGCGGAACTGCGATTGCAGCGCTGCAGCAGAGTTAAGTTGAAACGGAACTCACTTTCTGGATATACCTCGTAATTTATTCATTAGGGCGCGGTTTCACTCTATTAGTAATCTACTCAATTGTGGACTTTTCACTGTGAAAGCTGGTAGTTATAATTTTGCATTATGTGTACCTAGCATTAATTTTACTCATTCAAAGATAATACTTTGAGGAAGCATTCTAAAATAATATCTCTTGATGAACACTTCTGTGAGAAATATAACCGCTCCCAATTGCTGGTAAATCAATTGTTTAAAAAATTTCACACACACAACAGATGGCACACAATTCCAGATCAACCTTTTTCTCTAAAAAAAGTAGGAGGGGGAAGAGAAAAAGAATGTTACTTCAAGAACTGATAAAATTCTAATAAGAAATTGCAAAATAAATCTAAGAAATGAATACACTTTTAAAGGAATTTATTAGATTATGGTTTATAGTGAATACCTTCACTGTAAGAAAAATGCTTACGAAATTAGCTGTATGACAAGGCTGAAAATATAACAATTTCTTATTCGGAAAATAGGGAGGAAATGATTAACATGGGCAAACAAATAATAATTGTAGGCTGTTAATGACTCCAAGATGATCTCCACTGTGATTATATATATTTACACTTGCAATAATACAAAGCAAGAGTTAGATGAAAAACTTCAGCAATCAGATCATATCCAATAGACTACAAAACATCTTTTTTAATACAACAAATGGCACTAGAATTTTCTTAAAAGCATGATGATTACAGTCATATACACATAAAAATATCATGCATTTTATTACATTCATGAAAACATTTGAAGCAACATTTCAATATGATTGGCCCTTTGCACAATTCAAAATTGAGCCAGACTTAAGTAGGAAAATAAAAACTTTTGATTGTTATTACCAGGTTTATAAATCCCATTGAGAACTCATGGCATATTCTCAAGAATCGTTTTACTAAAATGAATTATATAACAGAGTAAATGAAAAATAATACAAAAGGTACAGCTAAAGTTTTGAAATATAGCTTTTACTGAATTATTTTCCAAGTTTCCATCACATTGAATACACTTCTCCATAGGCTGATACCAGTCTTTAAACCAGCTTTGATAAGTTTTATCTGGGAGTGAGGTACACACTTGCTATCCCAAGCCCTCAGAAAGTTCCCTTTACTACCAAATCGTTTTCCTTTTAGCTTCATTTTCACAAGCAGAAACAGAGTGAAGTCACACGAACAAGATCTGGACTGTAAAGGATTTTCAAGAAGTTCAGTCTAGTTATAATCAAATACTTGATGTAGATTTTAATGTAGTGAGCTTGAGTATTGTCAAGGAAGAAAACAAGTGTTCATTCTTGGTTTTGGGAGCAAGTTTTTCATAAACTAACTTTAGGTGGGCACTGTGCTCTATGTATAAATTAACTGTAACTGTCTTTTATATATCCAATATGACAAGCTCTACAATTCCATTCAATTTAAATATAGTTATTTTCTTAACTGATTGAGATTCTTGTCCTCCTCATCTATCACAATGCTATTCACATACAGAAATTGTGTTCTCTTAAAACATTTTCAGCATCTTTTGACACCAAGTCACATAAGTAAGCTGCTTTTATGTCAAATTATGTAGTGAAGTAGATAAATAGCTTAAAATTATTTTTATTTTTTATAAATGGTGATTCAGAATGGAATGTTGCTAGTGCAAGAGCTCTGTTGGTATTTCCCTTTTCAGTGCTCAACTTTTTTCTTTACGGCAGAAATGTTTTCTTCTGTTATTGACATTCACAATATTCCTTCTCTTTCAGAATCATCTTAATTTCCTCTTTGAATTCCCTATACCACCTGAATATAGTCATTGTTCAATGCAAGTGTAATTTCTCCCATGTACTGATCTATGCTTAAGGCTCTTCCAGACCTACGTGAGAACTCCCGTTGTCTTGTCGCCCCATCTGGTGTTAGTTCTTAAAGCTTGTCGAGGGGAGTATCCAAAGCAATATTATTGGTTGAAATTGCTTGTCAATCAATCCTTCGAAGTTAGCGAGTCTGCCAGATTTGGCGCGTTATATCGTGAAAAATTAAAGCACTAACGCCATAAAAACAGCCAAAAAGCGAGTTTTAAATTTGCTCCTAACAGATGTTAAACCTCAAATTACCCTCAGAGTTCTTAGAATAGGGGTGAGGGAAAATGGGCCAGTACAAATGCTGAACGAACTGACACCGGAAATACGTGTTACTGTCTTGTAGAAAATTAGCTGCCAGTGATTCTAAAGAAAATATTATTTATTTATATTTTAGAGTTCGGCTTTTATTATTCGCACTAAAAAATATGAAGACAAATTGCGGATGTTGAGTGATTTTACAGTTACTAATTAAATGGTCAAAAATGATTATCAGAATTCAAATCAAACCTAAAATACTATATGAATGATTAAGAATATTTTTTTAAGTGCCTTGGCTGAATTTGATTTTATGAGACTTGATCCATTGAATGCAACAAATAATTAAAAACTATTATTTTCAAAACTAACTCAATATAAAAATATTTAATTTTTTCAAGTTTTTTTTTAAAACTAACACATACACATATACATATTCTAATTATATAAAACTAGATGAAATGATAAATTATATAAATAATTTCAGTTACAATATATATTTTTATGAAAATAACGTTACAATTATCTATCTCTCTATCTATATATATATAATCGTATCGTAATTTTCATAAAAATATTGTAACTGTAATTATTTATATAATAATCATTACATCTATTTTTATATAATTAGAATTATTTAGAGCTTGAAAGAGAGATTCATCTCTTATCTTTCATCTCACAAGTCTCTAACTTTATTCCTCTATATAAATAAAATTAACTAAGTTATAACTAGAATAACAGGTTTTTTAAAAAGTTAATATTCTGGTGTAAAATGTGTTGTGAAATATATTTTAATTCTGAAGATTTTAAAACTCTTCAATTATTTTATTAGATATTTTCCCCTGGCTTGATAAAAACAAAATTAGATTAGCACTAAATATGCCATATGAAAAACACAGGTAAATTAGATTAAAATAAGTTTAGTAAAAAATTGTGAGAAATATAAATTAGGTTTATATTTGTCAACAAATAATCAAATGCAAATGCAACTTATAGCATGCGAGAAAAATATAATTTCATAGTAATACGAGTAAAATATAATACAATTTCATGAGCACATGGGAAATTTAGTTAGTACCTTGAAATATATATGATGTAAAATAGTAATTAAAATAAATCTGTTAATAAAATAAAGAAATGCTTGAGCAAGTCACATTTCATGAAGAAAAAACAGAAACTAAATATATATATATAAACACACAAAAACTATATACAAACACAAACATACAAATTCGTATAGTTAAACTTTTATTTTTTTGGATTTTAATTTTTCATCTTTTTTTTGTCTTTTTTTTTTGTTTGCTCCTCAATTATATAAGTGGGATTTCGTATGTCCATTGATCTAGGATAACGTGGATCGATTAGTTCAGGCAAAAGACAGTCAAAATAAAAATTATTTAATTTAGTTTTCATTTGTGTCTCTCAAAATACATCATCTCTAAAAATATGTTCAGTTTTAATTCCTTTTGGGGAGCAAATGGCAAACCAACAAAAGTTTCTTTCACTAATGTGTAATTGTCCTTGGATTTGATAGTAAAATTTATAATTTTTATTTATGCCATTAATTTCTTTTGTTTTTCTATCTTTTTCCCAGAAATTGAATTTAGATTTCTTTATAAATTCATTGGGATGTATATCGCGACATGTATATGGGCATTTAATTTCAACAATACACTCTTTGCCAATTATTCCATCTGGTGTGGCAGCTAAATGAGGCAAATTTTTATCTGTGAATATCCCACATGGTTCTATTTTAAGTCCTATTTCTTTTTCTAGTTCGAGAATGGCAGTTTTTTCATGAATAATCCCGTGTAAAATTGCTTCATTTTTTACGTTAGAGTATAGTATTGTTTTCACTAAATTTTGGCATCCTGTAGAGGGTAACTTCCGACATACAGCACCAAAATTCGACGCTGTCAATCGAATTCTTCTTTCCTTTCTCCTAACAGCATTCTCACTTTGAAGTACAGTAGCTCTTTCTAAATCTTCTCTTTCTTTCAAAGTAAGAGCTAGACTAGTCAATAATTTCGATTTTTTTCCCTCGTATTCATTATATGATAAATCTGACTTTTCAACAGCTGGTCCATAATTTTATAAGGTGATTAGTCATACAGAGAAAGAAAGTCGTTCAATCACACAATTTCTAGACTAGTCACGTTGAGCATATCTAATTGATTCTCAATTTACTTCCTGATATTCTCAAGCATTTCTTCTCGAACATCAATACTATAACTTCAGTTACATATTTTATATCGCCTTCAGGATATTTATTCATTCTTTTGATATTTTATTACTTTTATTCCTTTTTTGTCAAAAATAATATCATTTGCGTTGCTCAGGACAATATTCTTCTCAAATAAATTTCGTGAGCATAAAATGATTCCCGTAAGAGCATTGATGTCATCTGTATTGTAGTGTGTTGTAATGTATTGTTATCATTCGTTTGGTTATTGAAATGCTTTTATGTTTTTCCGCTGAAGTTTTACTACAAACCCAATTTTTTTCAAAGATATATATAGTTTTTCAAATTTAAAATGTTTAATTTCTTATCAGACCCAATATTTTAGTATGTTGGTATCGTATGCTTATTAATCATACCTTATAGAGTATTTTTTTCCATGAAATAAGTTGAAAATAAATATTCTTATTATTCTATCTTATTTCAAAATCGTAGTATATAATATAATTGAACAAGGTAACACAAAACAGTTTATAATATTTCATTTTTAAAATTTACTATAATGAAAACAAACAAAGTTGATTTAAAAGTACATATCATAGCTACTTTTACAATCTTTATGAAATTGATAACTCTGAAATTCAAGCAATTGAAAAGTTGATTTAAAAGTACATATCATAGCTACTTTTACAATCTTTATGAAATTGATAACTCTGAAATTCAAGCAATTGAAAAGTTGATTTAAAAGTACATATCATAGCTACTTTTACAATCTTTATGAAACTGATAACTCTGAAATTCAAGCAATTGAAAAGTTGATTTAAAAGTACATATCATAGCTACTTTTACAATCTTTATGAAATTGATAACTCTGAAATTCAAGCAATTGAAAAGTTGATTTAAAAGTACATATCATAGCTACTTTTACAATCTTTATGAAATTGATAACTCTGAAATTCAAGCAATTGAAAACTACAGTCCCTATGAACTTTCCAATTTCCACAGACCAAGGGCGGTTCTGCGGGCTAAACCAAATTCAAACGTCTCCCAAAAATTCTATTCGTTCCCAAAAAGTAAAAATCTATTCGCCTCCCAAAAAGTAGAAATGAATAATTTCTTCTTCTTATACTTAAAATAAAATAAAATACAGAAAAGGAAAGAAATTGTATTTATATATATGCATATATAATAGAATAAAAAAAATATTTTGTCTTTATATTGTACCGAGCTCCACGGGTTCGTGTTGATTGAGAGTTGAATAAAGCGACCACTTAATGAACACAAGACTTTTATTCGTAAAAACTTTACTAGATAAACGAAATTCCCGCTGTAACAATCACAATTATACAGCTACAATTCGTCGGATACAATAGGAAATAGCTTCCAATTACAGGTCTCGAATACCTCAGACAGAGAACAACTAGCAGTCACAACTAATCGTCTTCACTCACTGACTGTCTTCACAAAAACTCTACTACTATTCCATGTCGGGCTGCGGTATTTATACCTGACTTGGCGGAGAAATCTACCAATTTCGCCAAGGCTCTGGAAGCTTCTAGGCTATCTCGGAAAATATTGGTCCTAGAGCTTAGGTGATGGATGTTTCCAGAAGTATCGATTTCTCGCCAAGTCGCCAAGAATCTCGCCAACCGTCGCCAAGAATCTCGCCAACTGTCGCCAAATCATTAGGAAATCCACTTTTAAACTACAACACGCCTAAATACCGCAATTTTTGCCCAAAATGTGAGAATTTCTGATCTGTCTGAGATATTTTAAGACAAATATAATCATTATTTATAAATTTGTAACATTGCCCCCTCTCAAGGACTGCACGTCCCGGGCAGTACAATCCCCTGATAGGAGGCCAAATTTAATATAAGAGAATTTACATTTCAAGAGGATACATTACATACACAAGCAACTAAAAATACAAAAAATAGAAAAGATAAAAAAATTATCTATACTATTTACAAAGAGACCATGGTCTACTAATTTTTACTCTACATTACGATAAGGAGCTAATCTATCATAATGTACTACCTTTGGTTTTGAAGAAGATGATTTTCTTATTCGAACCACGACGTCGTTCAGTCTTTTTAGGACTGTGTAGGGACCTTCCCAGTTGGCTTGCAACTTTGGAGAAAGTCCTTTACGTCGAATCGGGTTCCACAACCAAACTTTGTCACCTTCTTGAAATTCACGTCCTGTCGCTCTTGTGTCATACCTTGTCTTCATTCTCTCGGTCGTCAGGTTGATTCGGTCTCGAGCGAAGTTATGGACATCTTCAAGACGTGCCTGAAGGTCTCGAAGGTATTCCTCTGGCGATGAAGATGTGTCCGGTGGACGACCAAACTGAAGATCACAAGGGAGACGAAGTTCGCGACCAAAGAGCATCTGTGAAGGAGTATATCCGGTAGTCTCATGGACAGCACTGCGATATGCAAGCAGAAACAGCGGTAGCTTCAAATCCCAATCTTGCTGATTTCTGGAAACCATAAGTGAGAGATTATTCAAGATGGTTCTGTTAAATCTCTCTACCATGCCGTCCGATTGTGGGTGTAGTGGCGTGGTCTGCGTCTTGTCTATTCCGAGAATTTGACACATTCCTTTAAACACAACAGAGGTGAAATTTGTCCCTTGATCAGAATGGATTTGTAAGGGTGTGCCGAATCTGGAAACCCATTGATGAACTAGAACCTCGGCTACTGTAGTCGCTTCTTGATCGGGGATTGCAAACGCTTCAGGCCACTTAGTAAAGTAGTCCATGACAACTAGTATGTATTTGTTGCCATTTGAGGATCGTGGTAAAGGACCCAAAATGTCCAATGCTATCCGCTCAAAAGGTGCTCCTACGTTGTACCGCTGCAACCTTCCTCGGCTACGTTTCTTCGGTCCTTTACGTGCCGCACAGTCATCACAAGATTGGCACCATTTCTCTACATCTTGTCTCGTTTTGCTCCAATAGAAGCGTTCTCGAACTTTCTGTAGAGTTTTCATTACTCCAAAGTGGCCTCCAGTTGAGCTATTGTGCAATTCTTTCAAAACATCTGAAATTCTTGATTTTGGAAGAACAAGCTGCCATTTGAAATTACGTCCATCATCGGACTCCCATTTCCTGTATAAGACACCATTTCTTATATGGAGTGAGTCCCAAAGAGCCCAATATTGCTTAGTAGCAGGACTGTAGGTGGAGATATCCTGCCAACTTGGTCTCATACTAGAAGATTCTTTCAATTCAAGAATTGGATTTATATCTGGGTCTTCTTTTTGGGCTTCCCTAAGTCCTTTATCACTCCATGGGTCTGGTTTTGATGGAGGTGAAACAGTAACTTGGCGTACCGAAGTATTTATCAGCTGATAGTTCTTCTCTACTCTAGAACAATATTGGCAGCTTTCATTACACGGTTTCCTTAACAGTGCATCAGCATTTCCATGAACAGTTTCTTTGCATTGACGTATTTCCATTTTAGAAATTCCATGATCTTTTGTTTTCGGACAGTATCTACGGACGTGTCCGACTCCACCGCAAGTCCAACACTGAATTTTCGTGTTTCTGCCATCTTTACTCAATTCTAAGCTACGCAATTTTCGCCGCAGATCTTCAATTTGCTTTCTTAGATCATAGTTCGTATCAATAGCAGAAACAGCTCTGATTGAGTGCTGGTCTTTACGCGTGGCCTGCTGGGCAGCCTCTATCTTATGTGCGTAGACTAGGGCAGATCCGATATCTTTGACATCGGCAAGTCTAAGTGTTTTCTGTATCTCCGGATCCCGCACACTATCGATGAAGTAATGGAGGGCCAAATCTTGACGTATCTCAGCTGGGCAGTCCGAAAATGCTAGATGGGAAAGTCGCTGAATATCGGCAGCCAATTCTTGCAGACTTTCGCCCGCTTTTTGATAGCGGGACTTTAACTGTAGTCTGCTATACTCTTTAGTGCACTTATCTCCAAACCGCAGCTCAAGCGCACTCGATAGGGCTTGGAAATCGTGCCTCTGCTCCACCGGAAGCGTCTCGAGGATGTCAGCCGCGTCTCCTCTTAAAGAAGCCGCCAGGCGAAAAGCTTGGGCTCGGGGATTCCATCCATTAGCTTCCGCTACCATCATAAACTGGGTCTTGTATACTTGCCAGGATGATTTCCCATCAAATGTTGAGAGTTTAATATTGGCTAGGGAAGGCACAAATGCCACGTTGGGTTCCTCATGTTTGTTTGACATTTGCTTCTCCAAGCTTTCAATCTTCTTATTCATATTGTCTAATGCTTCTTTAACTTTCTTCTCTGTCTTCAAAACTTTAGTTTCAACTGAAGTTACCTTATCGTCCATTGCATTTATCTTCTCCTGAATGATGTTGGAGAATTCTTCTTTAACACTTACAATGTCCTTCTTAAGTTCCTTTTTAAGCTCCTCCTGTCCAGATTTTATCTCTTTCATCATCTCGGTTTTAATCTCTTCTTGTCCAGCTTTCATCTCTTCTTGTCTAGCTTTCATCTCTTCTTGTCCAGCTTTCATCACTTCTTGTCCAGCTTTCATCTCCTCCTGTACAGATTTTATCTCTTTCATCATCTCGGTTTTAATCTCTTCTTGTCCAGCTTTCATCTCAGCCATCTGCTCCGCTAATTTTTCGAGAAGATTTTTCATTAAATCCATATCCATTTTTCTTGTGACACGCTGCATCAACTCTTCAACCCCACTTCTGACACCAGTTGTACCGAGCTCCACGGGTTCGTGTTGATTGAGAGTTGAATAAAGCGACCACTTAATGAACACAAGACTTTTATTCGTAAAAACTTTACTAGATAAACGAAATTCCCGCTGTAACAATCACAATTATACAGCTACAATTCGTCGGATACAATAGGAAATAGCTTCCAATTACAGGTCTCGAATACCTCAGACAGAGAACAACTAGCAGTCACAACTAATCGTCTTCACTCACTGACTGTCTTCACAAAAACTCTACTACTATTCCATGTCGGGCTGCGGTATTTATACCTGACTTGGCGGAGAAATCTACCAATTTCGCCAAGGCTCTGGAAGCTTCTAGGCTATCTCGGAAAATATTGGTCCTAGAGCTTAGGTGATGGATGTTTCCAGAAGTATCGATTTCTCGCCAAGAATCTCGCCAACCGTCGCCAAGAATCTCGCCAACTGTCGCCAAATCATTAGGAAATCCACTTTTAAACTACAACACGCCTAAATACCGCAATTTTTGCCCAAAATGTGAGAATTTCTGATCTGTCTGAGATATTTTAAGACAAATATAATCATTATTTATAAATTTGTAACAATATAGTTATATCAATACTGTTACTATGTATATAACTGTAATTTAATTTTTTTTTTTTGCATTTTTGTTTGTAATGTGTATTCAAATTTTTCTTTTTTATGTTTATTCAATCTCATGCAAAGAACTTTCGTTGGGAGCACTTTAACCTAAGCAAAATATTTTCTTAATCTTTTGTGTTTAAATAACCTTATGTTTTGAAATCATTGTGTTAATCTTCTAAAGTTAGGTGTAGAAAAATTTCTTAAAAGAAGGTACATGGCCATTTAGGCTAGGAACCTAACATTAACTAGGAAATTATTAACTAGATCCACTTCATAGCTACTTTTCCAACGCTAATAAACAGAAATCTAACATGCATTATTTCCAGATGTCTTTTCTATTTCATGAGTAAGAAAAGCTAATTCTTCTTGCTCGATTTGGAAGTGTTTGCCAACCACATGTTAAAACAGCGGGAATCATATGGGGAGAAGTTTTTCTCAGAAATTCCCCCTTCTTTAGGTTACCATAGTGAAGTAGAAAAATCAGCCAAATTTGGCGTTAAAAATTTTCCAGTTTCATAGGTGGCGTTGTGTACAGAGAAGGATTTTTAGAAATAAGAATGAGTTTGATTTGTAATAAAAATTCGTATCAAAATATTAATGCAAACAAAAATATTTTTAGCTTAAAAAAAACAAAAATGTTCATTTTGTAACTGTACGAAGAAAAAATGAAATATCTTTAAACCAAATTTTGTAAAACCTCAATGAAATTAGAATTTGGTTGAAATTTACTCGGATGGAGATATTTTGACATTTTAAAAATATTTGAAAAAATTTTAAACGCTAAAAATGGGCGTCGAGGTGACAGTAGCTCTGTTTTTTGTGATTTGCAAAAGACCGGAAGTTTCTATCATGAAAATAGCACTTGTGAAACGTTAAAATATTATCCATAGGATTAACATAGGATTCGATTTTCCCCGACGGAGGTCTTGCAGGGCCTTAAACACAAAGCTATATTTCAAAACAGCTCATATCTCACTAAGTGACTATAATGCCATTATCTGTAAACTATCACCGTATATGAACAACAGAGGCAAGTATTGCTAAAAGCTACTATGTAACCTTGGACATATATGAAAATGCTTGCAGCATGCCACTGGCATAGAATTTTGCTCTGATTCATATTGTAAAACTTTTATAGTATTGCTGGTATACAAGTGGAAGTCAAGAATGTGCACAACTTTAGTGTTGGCAAGTTTGGTTTGTTTGTTGCTCAATGGTCACTTTTTGCACACGAGGGCTAATTAGACCGGGACCTCTGGTTTGAAGTGGATTCCAAACCACTGCAAACATCCATGCCCAAGATGGGATTCGAACCCACGAATTGTTGAAATGAAGGAAGAGTGCTAACCATTCGGCTGCCAGCTCGGCTTAGTGTTGGCAATGACAAGAGGTCTATAAAAGGTCATTTTTGGGAAAGGGCATACTCCACACTAACAGATTAAGAGTTACTTTATATATATATATATATATATATATATATATATATATATATATATATATATAATGAATTAAAAAGCTAAAAAAATTTAACTGAGGAAAAGAAATTTTTTTCCCCTATTTCTCCAAATTAATTTAAACATATAGTACATTATTGCAAGTCAATTCAAAACATTTTTTAATACACATTTTCATAAGGATTTTTGTAAGACTAGTTTATATATATAATATATGTATATAAGTGAATTTTCTTTCTCTTTATAAAATTCTAAAGTTTCATAATTCCTACCTGTCAACCTTGGAGGAAAAAAATATCAGGAGACACTACTAATGACATTTTTGCTTGAAACAGAATGCTTAAAACAGTAGCACTGCAAAAAGACACAATTCTGCTATTTAGATTATACATTCTGAGAATGATTTATTTTAAAATTATTTTGTTTACCTTAATTTTTTTTAAATAAAATTTTCATTCAACCTTTTAAAGAAACTAAGAAATATAGAAGAACATACTGCATGTGTAAAAAAATAAGCATCAACGTTCATGTTCCAATACCTATTTTATAGAGCAACTTTCAAAATAATAGAGCAATTTATAAGCATTAAACTTGTAAAATTACGTAGAAACATAAAAAAAAATTAATTTAATTCAGCGACAAATACTTTGTTTGATGGAAATATTTTTTCCAAATTAAATTACTAATAATTAATATTATTCCTCCAAATAGAACTGCTCATGTAAACAGGCACCTGGTCTGTAATGCTAATTATATGATTGCCCACTTGTAAGAGTCTAGGTGACCAAGTCAAGTGGTTACAGCGCCATCTTCCCATGACAGACTCAAAACTCAGAGAAAATATTTAAAAAAGAAATATATATATATATATGTGTGGGTGTGTGTTATCAATGCAATTATGCGCCCTCTAATGACTATTTAAACTCCTAAAAGAACATGTAGATTTTCATACATTATTGGAAAATCAGGAGAAATGATGAAAAATCAGGAGTTACCTAATAAAATCGGTAGAGCTGGCTACATTTTGTAATAATAATAATAAATCATTATACTTGTGCTTTTTACTCCATAACACTAAATGATGTTTCATTCTTGAAAGACTAAAAAAGAAGTATGAGATATGTCATCAGGATAACAAATTATATTACTAAAAAATCCATTAATATTTTTATTTCAACAATATTGCAAAACATACAAACACATAGACAGATTTTTTTTTCAAAATAATAACTGTACAAGAACAAGAAAGGATAATATTAAAAAAATTTCATGGATCATATTTGAATCTATATCAGTTGACAGGTCATAAAACTTCAATTCTTACTTTACACAATACATTCTGTACCAGAAACCAATTTATCCAACTGGATAAAATTTTAGGACCTGTCACAAAAGAAATATTTGCAACAGCATGTACAGTATTAATATTTTCTTAAACTATGAAAACATTTTTTCCACTTTACTATTTCAAGGTACAAAAATACCGCATAATATAAAATATTTCACAATTTGCCAGCCAGTGTTTTGTACAATGAAGTAACTTTTACACTCAGATGTTACTTAATGTAAAGGGAAATAAACAAGATGAAATAATTACATTCTTACATGTGTCAACTATAAACACAAGTTTTTGTTTATGGATAAAAAATAATGTTTTGTGTCGAATAAAACCAGCACATTATTTTGGCAGCTGTTTCAGTCTCTGGCTCTCGCCACTATCTGGTCCACTGAATATAATTTCTTTATTTGTGCTTTTGCAGCGGAGCGGCTCGATAGTTCAAGAAAACAGTTCATTTGAGAATGGAATATACACAATGAAATGAATAATGAGTGTAAGAACGAAAGTTTTTTTGTTTAAAATCTGCAGAGAAAAATGATATGGAAGAAACTGAGATGCTGTATGCTTCTTGATAAATAAAATGATTCATGAGACAAATAAGGGCACCCCATGTGTATGATTGTGTTTTCAATAAGCAAGAGCAGACTTTCAAATGGCTGTCATATATAATATATATAGATTGTAATAAAAAAATTCTGGTTGGGAAACTTTCAAGTTTTATCTTTCATTTGAGGTTTGTACTTATTATAACAAGAATATGGGGGTTTTGAGGGATTGTCTATCCGAATGCAGGTGGTTGGTATGCTATCATCTACTAGTCCCAAAAGCCAGTTTTTACATTGTTTCTCTTGCTCATCTTTGACATTTTCTTTGAGCCACACTTTATGCCAGTTGCGGAAACGCTGATTCAATTTTTCAGACACTTTCTTGTGAGACTGAAAAAATATAATAAACAATCAAACATTTACACATGTTAATAACAGTGAAAGAAAATATGCAACAATATAAAATAAAATGGTTTAAATTAAATGATTTTATCTAACAAATAATCTTTATGCTTTTATTTTAATTTCGTAGTAAATTCTAATAGTATATATATATATATATAAATATATATATATATATATATATATATATATATATATATATATATATATATATATATATATATATATAAATCTCTAGTAGTACATTAACAATTTAATAAAAACATTTTGAAGAATAAGCTTGAAGTTTTTTTTTTTTTTTTTTTAATAATGCTATTTTAAAAATTTAAATGTCAAACTATTTTAAGCTTAATAACTAGAACAGACAGTATTAAAAAATTCACATTATGTTTTAAAATATATAAATCTGATACTGACTAAATAACTAAAAATAAGTAAACAAATTGGCACATATGAAACTACACAATCTGATACCAAAATCAAATTACATTTCAAATATATTTCTTAAACCTCTCTCTTTGAACGTAACCAAATTTATAAAAGTATCTATAAATCATTTTCTAAATTTATTTCATTTTTAAATTAAGTAGAACTTTTTTTAAAAATAGCACTGTGAATAATCAACAGTTATTAAAATTTAAAGCTTTTTTTTAAAAAATAAAATAGGGACAAAATGCATAATTTAGTTTAATATTTCAGATTGTAAAAGAATCATAAGAAAATCACCTTTTTAGCTTTAGCAAGACAATGAGGTTGGCATATGTTATTATCATCACAATCAACAACCCATAACATTTTGAAAGAATTCACATTAAATCGACAAACTGATCCCTGTGTAGAATCTGAGTTTTCATTTATTTTATTCAACCTTGTCCTTTCGAGAAACTTAGCCTTGGCATTCAATCCTACAAGCCCTTTCACAGCCTCCCCAGCTCCACCATCCTCTAACCGACTTAGATCAATTTTACTCTCATCTATTTCTTCTTGAATAGAACGCAATTCGTTCTCATGTTCTTGATTACCAGCTTCTGCTTGTTGCTTCTTGCGATTCATATACGATGTTATAATCCTATAGAAAGATTAAAAACATAATGTAAGAATAGAGCTCATTACAAAAGAAAAGTTCACTGACATTGGTTATAATGTGTTATAGAAAAAAAATACATAAAAAAAAAACAGTATGTATTCTATATGTGGAACATATGTTAGTGTCAACTGGATATCAGTACTTGTTTAATCTGTATTCTTTTCTGAATTTTTCTAAGGAATAACTTTTAACCACTTTCCATGGTGATTACACATAAAAAGTTGTATGGTTTCAGGTTAATTAGGAGAGCTTTTACAACTAAATAGACTTAGAACATTTAATTTATCATTATAAATAGCTATCATTTAACAAAAGAGTTCACCACATAGTGATACTATTTTTTGTCTTAGTACACAGGTATTTGGGGACTAAGGCACTTCTGCTACTATTTATATAGCATTTTGTATCAACCCCGAATCCAGTAAAATTCAATTTTGACATTTGCTGCACCTGATTGAGCTTTTTGTCAAGTCTGAAGAGTTCATTTCTCTTCTGTTCAGATGACACTAAATGGCAATGGTGAATCTTCTACTTTTGAAGCAGAGACCAAGTAGAAGTCCATAGACCTTGGTGAACCACCTCCAGAGATTGATATGGGAAGTTGGGGCACCCAATCACCATTATTGAACACAGTGGTATTAAGTCAGTCTTGGGATTGAACTCACTTCCTTTGAATAAAGAGAAGTCACTCTCCTGACTGAGCTATAAAGACTCATCAATAAAATAAACTTCCCAAAGTACTACTATATCATTTTTATTTAACCTTGAAAACAATGTTATTCCATTCACAACACAAATGAATCAATTATATTAAAATTGTGGTCTATGTTTCACTACACAGAATTTGCTAAACTGCTCATAAAAAATTTCAATCAATCTTCAAATCTTGTGCAAAACAGTCACCCTGAAACAATGACCTGTAGAAAAGGTGTAAGACTTGTTGAAATTGCTAATTTGTAGCAAGGACTTTCTGACAATGAATCAAATGGTGATGAGCAATTTTGTTCTTCCAGAATGATACTGTATCCATTGCAAATGAGGTATGTTTAAAACACGCATAAAAACGATAAATACTGATTCTCACAAAAATTACAATTTTGTTTATATTAATATTTATTTTGCATGATTATGTAAAATGTTTATTAGTTTTTCTTACAATATAAAAGGTCACTCTAAAGGATAATTACATGAACATTGAAATCTTAAAACTGAACGGTGGTCCTGCAATTATTTAGTCATTACAATTTAAATATTTTATTATGTGGTGTCAAAATGACATTGGTGAATGTTTTGACGGTAATTAAACTCCGGACTTTCTAGTTTTCAATAATAAAAATTATTTTTAAAACTTTATTTCAAATAAAGATTATTAATGTTTTACCTGAAGAGAAAAGGCGGATTTCTTTTAATATGATCTTTTACTGAATTCACCATTGATTCCTCACAGAATTTTCTAACAAATGTAATCCACTTATTTGATGCTCCACTGTGTTCTTCAGATGCATCTGAATCAGTGTCAAGTAGTTCAATGGTAAGTTTGCCTTCTTCTTTATACTGTAAAAACATTAATATTTTTCTAATAAGTATACATATCTTGTTTAAATATTCTAGCAATAAAACTAAATACCAGATATTAAAATTCACATTCCAGTTAATTCATATTTCTTTCTACATAAACATACATGAATTTATTTCTATAGCAAAATTAATGATGACAAAACTTCCTTAGGTAACTTAACTTGTAATGTATAATTATAGAGAAAAACATTTAAAAATTTTACATACCTGAATTTTTGAACTAAATATATTTTAAAATTTAAGTTTGATGATTGTTGAGAAATAATATCTGTAATTATGCATAAACAAAATTCCTTATTTTAAATTAACCTTTATTTTAAAGAATTCTAAAAATTTAATTATTTTTTGTGATTTTTCGAAGAATTATAAAATAATTATTATACTTTGATTTATATATCTTCAGTATTTATTACAAATCATTTTTAAAACATATTTTACTATGTGTGTGTGTGTAAAATTAGTTATTTTCTACAACATTATTAAAAATTTTATTTAGACAGTCATGTCTAAGGAAATTCAGACAAGGATGAGATATTAATATTGTTTGATTTCTTAAAACATTCAGTTGAAAGTATTAACTTCCAAGCTCTTAAGTTTTTCTTCTAGTTCATTACTTATAGGAAAATATTATAAAAATGTCAAATAAATGAACGACAAGTAAACAAAATCCAATGCATAAAAGATTAAATAAAATACTTTATTTCCACAATACATTTTTACTTGCTTAATTTTATATGTTTTAAGCATTCTTCCTATATAATACTATTTAAATTTTATGACTCAAATAAAAGAATTTGTAAAATTTTTTTAATAAACTTACCATAACCAGTTTGTACAGATTTTCATCACTCATGTGTTCAGCTTTCTTTTGATATGCAAGTTCAGCTGCAGCACGTTGAGATGCAGTGGCACATGGCCCACCAGTTGCTTTATTCTTTGTCTCCTCTAGAAATAAGGTTGTCCATTGAGTGCATGACTCATCACCAACAATATGCTGCAACTGATGTTTAAAAAAGTTATTAATATGAAAACTATGGTTTGTTTCAAATATACAATATGAACCTATTCATTGAACAAAATTATTAACTCCAATTTAATAATAAGTTAAAAAACAATTTCTAAAATCCAATAGAATAAAATATTTGATTCATTAAGAGCAAAAATTTTATATAATTTTAAGCAAGTTCAGAAATAGGATCAAATATACTTTAAGCAGGATTTGATTCCTATTTTAATTTTTTTAATATGCAGTGGCTTCACTAACTTAATATTAAGCAAAAAATAATTTTTTAATCAAGTGGTAATTAACAAATTTGCAATAGTTGCTCTTCAAGCAGTAAAACTTATCAGAAGAAAAAGTATATGTCAGTGTAACTTACTTGTCTAACCACATTCTGAATAACTTTATCTAATGTAAATCCCAAATAAGCTTGGATACCGAACATCTCACGCAAGTTATCTTCATATTGGTTGCTTTCAAGGTTGTTATCCAAGAGATTTTTAACCATATCCAGAAAAGCAGTAAAACAAGCCTCCACATCTAAAGTACCTACTAATCACATAAATTAACAATGATTTAAAATTCAATAAAATCCTTCATTAGAAGCCATTAAATATACAATTAATGTACAGATACACAAAACACTTAAATTAAATAAATATATTTGTCACTCGCACAATAATGAACTTGTTTATGTGAAATACAAAAACCAAAAGAAAAGAATATGAAATAAGATTGTTTTTGAAAATTATAAGTTAATTTTCATTAACCCTTTTGCAATGGGAAGCATAAATGCATGCTTATCGCCGAGGCTGGCAGTCTCTTTAGCGAGTGTACGTCCAGGGCAGGAGATTTTTTTGCTATTAAACCTGAACTCATGAAGTTACCGAGGTATCAATGCATTATTTAACCTTTTCGTCCCGGCGGTACAACTGTTGTACCACGAAAGTGAGTGTCTCAGAAGACGGCTGTGGTACAACAGTTGTACCATGGATTTTTCCCCCTTTCAAGCGCCTGACTTTTTTCCGCTCAAATTTCTTCGTGCAGTTGAGGGAGATTTAATTGCTGCTCTTTTCTGTGTGAAAGTCGTAAAAATTGGGGACTTGTCTGAGTGGAGAATTTTGGCGAAAAACGGTTTTTTTGGCTCCTCTTTTTAAAAGGAAAGCATTTTCATCCTCACTTAAGCAAATTTTTTCATTGCAATCAGTTACTTTTTCATCGCTAGAAAAAATATTTTTGATGGCTTCACGTCGTAAAGGGTTGACTGATGAAGAAATTAAAAACTTATTGGAAGAATTAGAAAAAGAAAATTTTGCAGACAGTGATTCTGATTGCTGTGATGAATCTGAATGCAAGGATATTAGTTTTTTTGACGGCAATAATGATGCAAATTCTTCTGTGTCATTTGATTTTGACTGGCGTAAGGCTAAAGAAGATGATAAGCCTATCATTTTTAAATTTACGGGAGATTACGGTATTTCTGAGCCAATAAAGAATTTAGTTGAGGAGCATGAATTTTTTTTTTTTCAGAAGAAATTTTAAACTTTATTGCAGATGAAACAAATAGATATGCTTCCCAAATATTAGAGTTACATCCGGGAAGTAATAAAAGAAAACATGGAACAAAGTGGACTAATATTGATGCACCAGAATTAAAAAAATTCTTAGGAATTATTCTTTTAATGGGTAATATAGATAAAGATAACATCAAAGATTATTGGTCGACAGATGAATTGATTGAAACTCCTGTTTTTAGAAAAATTATGCCCCGCGACAGATTTTTTAATGTATTGAGATTTTTACATTTTGCAGACAATAAGAAGAAACCAAAACTTGATGAAGAATACGACAGATTGTAGAAATTACGAACGATTTTTGATTTTTTAAATAAATCTTTTAAGGAGCACTATCATCCATCTGAAGAACTTGCAATTGATTAAGTCATTATAAAATTCAAAGGAAGAGTGATATTCAAACAATATATTCCTAAAAAAAGAAAACAGTGGGGAATTAAACTTTATAAATTAGCAAACAAATATGGCTATACTTTTGATATGGAAGTGTATCTGGGTAAAGAAAGAAATAAAATGAAACCAGAAATTTCTGCTTCCCATAATGTGGTATCAAAATTAACCGATTCCGAGAGGAATAAAGGCTATAAATAATATATGGATAATTTTTTTTCTTCACCGGAACTTTTTTGCGATCTTCTAGAAAAGAAAATCAATTCCTGTGGCACAATACGAAGCAATAGAAAAAATTTCCCCAAAGACTTTTCAACGATAAAACTAAAGCAAGGTGACATTTGTCTCCATTTTTGCAGTGGGATGACAGCTATGTGTTGGAAGGACAAACGCGAAGTTTACATGTTATGCAACATGCATAATCCAAATTTTATTAGGAATGAAGAAAAAGAAAAACCCAAAATTGTTTATGATTACAATGAACATATGGGTTACGTTGATAAAAGCGATAGGATAGCCAATACCTACGTGTTTGGTCGGAGAACATTAAAATGGACAAAAAAATTATTTTTCCATTTATTAGATTTGAGCATTTGAAATGCATTCATTATATATAAAAAAGTCAGAGGTGAAACTACTCACAAATTATTCCGGATGAATTTAATTTGTTCTCTTATAGACTTAGAAAATTATTCATCCCCTTCCAGAAAACCAGCACTACTATCGTCCCCTATTTCTACTAAAAGAATTCGTCAGGAAGAAATGCATTGGCCAATTGATAAAAAACTAAGAAGGTGTGCTGTTTGCCATAAGCAAGGAATACAAAAAAAGATCAACAGCAGCATGCAAAACATGTAATGTAGCATTATGCATTGATAAAAATTGTTTTGAAAATTATTACAAAATGTAAATTGTATATGAATTTATTGTATATAAAATTTTTATAAATATATGTATTTGTATTATACTCGTATTGCATACATAGTTTGTATATATTAATATGACTTCCTTCCATTTATAATTGTTTTATTAATAAAAAATGCTAATAAAATAGAAAAATTAAAAAAGAGCAAAAAGGTAGTGACTTTCCCAGAGTCAAAATACCAATAAATTATAAAAAGATTATACACACACACACACACACACACACATATATATATATATATATATATATATGTGTGTGTGTGTGTATATATATATATATATATATAGACATCCTTCTTAGTTATTTCCGTTCGACGTATTGTTTATGGAAAATATTCTAGGATCACATTATATTTTTTAATTTCACAACAAAAACATGCAGGTAGAAATAAAATATAAAAATGAAAATACTTCTAATCATTAACTGAGATGAATCTTGCCTTTTAGTTGTCTCAGTCTTTCTTCTACATAGTTTTAATTTCTGTACAAAATTAAACTAATCACGGTTTTGGTTTTTAAAATAATTTAATAAGCATAGTATTATAAAAGCTTAAAACACTGAAGATAAGAATTTATTCTTAATATAAAGCTAATGTTCTGTTAAGAATTTTATAAAAAATTTTCTGAGACTAATACGAGTATATTTTGGAATGTACTCTTTGAATAAACATTTTCAAATTCTCAATCAGTGAGAAATGAACTGAATATTACTATTTATTGTATGACAAAAGAATTTTATTAAACAATCAACCTGAATACTACATATAAAGTAGAAACTCAAGATTTGTCTGGCTACATTCATTGTTCAAAACAATTCACATTTAGTTACAGAAACACACAGAAAGGAAAATTCACTTTTTAAGCTTTTTCCTTAAAAGTAAGAGATAAAAAAGCATATATTTTAATCCATTCAATATAAAATTCGTTATAAATAAAAATACTTAAATCAAAAGAAAACTGAAATCATTTCTGTATTTAACACATAGATTGCTTTTCATCTTTTTCAAATGCAACTTCGGCAATTTGCTTGTATTTACTCATAAAAAGAAATATTTGTTCAAAATATTTTTACTTACATATTTTAATATAAGGCAGGCTGCACATTTAGGAATGTTTTTGAAATATGCAGTTAGTTATTGCTTATCAATTTTTACTATAACTAATTGCAAATTCATTACTTTAAAGAAGTCTGTAATTATTTTAAACAATTATTTCAGAAATTTCTCTGTAATACATTAATATACGCCATATTGTTTTTGAAACAGACTAAATTTGTCTCACAAATGTATGCATATGTAATCTTCAAATTCATATAACATTTCTTAATGTGGTATGTAAAAAAATGAGAATAGAAAGAAATCGATAGCTTGTCGATAAGTATAGTATTTATGGTAAACATGTTTACATTTCCATGAGAATTACGGCAGACCAAGCGCCGCGCATCTCCCTCAAAAGATAAAGATTCGTCACGGTGAAAACTTCAGCACTTAAATGAGAGGAAAATGACCCTCTCCTTTCGGTGAAGGGGGTAGGAAATGTCATCTTCTCGCGCCGTCCAAGGAGCAGTTTTTTGGAACGGTGAGCCAGACTCAAAAGGTTAATAATTCTCTGTAGAGTATTTAAATGGCATATGCTTTATATACTTATTTAAGTTATTTCTTGTATAAATAAATGTTTTACACACTTTATTCTTATTGCTAACCATTTAGTGACTTTAAACATTATTTATTTGAAAACTAAATATGTTACTTAAAATTTTCTTCTCGTTTGAAAAATTTGAAAACGGGGATCTACACACCGTCCTATACTATAATCCCTGCACTTGTAATAGTTCATTTGCTGTTTTGAAATGTGAACAAATAAAGTATAGTCATATCACTTTCGATCAGTCTCTTTGAACAAAGTTGGAAAATATTTTCTGTTGATATGAGCAGATTTCATGATCTTGGTATGATATTAACATTGATGCTTTTAGAGGAAAACTGGGAAATAACCTAATTAACTAAATTAAGGTGATAATTAAGGGGTGAAAGAATCTTTTCAATAAAAAAACAATGTTAGTGTTAAACACAGCCTAATCCATGATATTGAAGAAATTTCTTATATTGTTTAACAGTTTTTCTGAAAGATGAGTACTGAATTATGTTGGTATCACTTAAATTTAGCCCTATAATTTTGTCGTATTCTACGATACACTCTGGCTTCATTATAAGATAAGATGTTGCTTGACCTTTTTTTTTTTTTTACCAGCATCATATTTTTAGATCATGCATAGCTGATATCATTAATACTTCTCATCTATCTTTGAAAGCAGTTTTCTTTTCAGCAAAAGCAACATTTCACTGATTTTTATTTTGAGCGGCAGAAAATTATCAGGTATTCCTTTCTTTCTTCTATTACAGTAACACAAGTATTTGTAGTCTGAAGAATTCAGCCACTAATGATGACCAATATATAAATGGTACCTTTGAACAGAAAGTTCAAGTAAAGATTTGACAGTTCTTTCCCCATATAATCATAAAGCTTCCTTTAACACTGCATTTTTTTCCCATATAAATGATAAAATTGTGAATCCTGAATAATGATAACTTAATTTATTGAGTTTAATCCCATATAGGAACCACTTAGCAGGGATGTATTGTTGAAATACAAGTCTTCCTTTCCTCAACAATAAACTTATATTTATTGATATATTCATTTTAGGGGTATAAACAGACTTCAAATTTTCAATTATTTAAAACTGGTTGAGGCTTTCCTATTTTTACTGCTGGTAAAATGTAAACATAAAAAAAGTTATTACAAGCACTGAATAAATTAAAAAATAGAGTTCGATTCTTTTTCTACTTTTTTAATTATAATACCAATTAAAACTGTTACAGCAAAGATAAACATTATAAACATTTCTTCCACTGTAAAAGGAAAATAGTTCAAAGAAGTTGCACTAGATACAACCTCAGGATACTTACACTCTGATATGGATTAGTCTCTTCAGTAATTAACTTCATTATTGTATCTTCAAAATAATACTGAGAGAAATGAATTTCCTCTTCAACTGAATTATCCACTTTAATACCAGGAACTGCTTTTAATACCAGGAAAACTTATTGGTAATTCCAATAAGTTTTCTACTAGGGATGACCATGGAGAAGCACTTGTTTTTGATACACTTAGCATACACACATCCGAAATGACCTCATTATCACTAGATTGGCTAAATTTTTTTATGAACAGAACAATATATTACAGTGTCACTATGACTACTACTACTACTAGCAGAGTCTGTTTCAGAAACACTAACTGAAATATTTTGCCTCATTTCTGCTATTTCAAGCTAAGTTAAACATTTTCAATATTTCGACAGTGCAACAGTAAAAATTCATGTAAACAAGATATAATTACCCACTAAAAACAGGACTGCGAACTGAAATCCCCAATACTCTAGTGAGAATAAAACTCCCGTATTTAATATAAACTAGTACCACAAGCAAATTCAAAGAGCCATCACAAAACATGCCATTTGGAAACATTTCCCCTATATTTATATATAATCAAAAACCATGTGAATGTGAGTCATGCTTTTCTCATTTCAAGAAGGTTAAATCGATATGTATCTGAAGACATGTGGACACACAATGCCAGCTTGTGCCCAAAATTAGTTCTTAAAATGTTCCAAGACTCTGGTACCAATGTTGACAGCTGGGGTAAACAAGAAAATGCTCTGCCACACCTGCATGTTGGCTGAGAAATAAGTTTGTTTCTTGCTCATACGTAAACATACATGACAGTCGGAGCAAAAGGGTTAATTTTTAGAAACATCAATCAGTATGAAAAATATACATTGGTAAATTGTAGGAAGCATTTTACAAAATATAAAATGTTTGATAATCTTTTTATTTCATTTTTTTATTAATTATTTATGTGACAAGATATTTCATTTGAAATGAATGCTAGCATTATCTAAATCATGAAACAATTCAGATATGTTTTCTCCTTTTCTTTTATTATGTAAAGCATGGTGTAGTAATAATTTAATATTGTAATAAGATATTTCACCCTTATTTAAAACTTCTCTTTTCAGTCATATGCAGACATACCCAATTATGTATATAGAGACATTCTTTGAGGTAATTTATTTAAATATCTTCTTTTTTTAAAATAGTTTCAACACACAAAATACAAATGAATAAAGATAAATAAAAACTTTTAAAAATTTAATATTTTTTGCAGATTGGGGAAAAAAGAAAAAAAGAAAGTATTAAAATACCACAATATTTTTTTTTCACACATACATAACTGATTCTAAGGAATTGAAACATCCATTATATAAAGAAACAGACAACTCACTTCTTGATTTTAATCTCAGAGCTAGTGCAGTGGATTGCTTTCTTTCTTCTTGATCTTTAAATTCTTCAGATATAAGTGTTTGGGCACGTTCATGAAGTTTCCACAGACGCTCGCACAAAATGTGATGCAGACGAAAAAATATGTACCAATTATTATTTACAAACATGAGGGTGTAGGATTCATCCTATTAAAATTATAATAAGATTCACTATTTAAAACAATAAAAAGACAAATAAAACATTTTTTTTTCAAACTAAGCTCTAGATATGGATAATATTCAAATAATTCCCACCATTCTAATAATTATTCAGCAATAAAAATAGAATTCTTTTGTAATTCAAATTAAATACTAAAATATTCTAAATCATATTTTTGTGATACACTCCAATTTCAATACTTAAAAAAAAGATTTTTAATAATATTCTGCAGACTTTTATTAAACTACTAAACTTTAAGATTGATATCAATTATGTAACATAACCATGCTATTATAGTAAAACATCTTTAAATAGTTTGACTTCTTAAGTAGTTGGAGGCAAATTATAAAAACCCATGCTTGAAAAAAACTAATGTATTGTAAGAAAGTTGATTAGACAGAGCTGAGAGAAATAAAATCATAAATATTAACCAGACTGATATTAGCATAAAATTAATTACAAGTTATAACTGTATATCAATAATTATATTAATAAATCTCCTCGCTTCCAAATCAATTACGAGAAACAATAATTGTGCTCCTAATATAAGTACATAAAGACACTGAGTAAGATGTAGTTTGCTAATCAAACAATTGTGGTTCAATGGGTGATAGTAAATACTCAATTAAAAAAACAAAAGCCAAAGAATCATACAGTTTAAAGTAAACTTACGGGAAGAGAACCATTATGTGAATTGCTTTGCGAAGTCTCAGTATTTCTATCATGCTGAGAGAGAGACGATTTAGTTGCGTCCTTACTTAAAGGGGCACTGTTCCTGCAGGCCAAGCTCAAAGACATAAGATCTTTGTATACACTAGTTTTAGGACTCTCATTTCCATCTTCAGTTTCCATATCTGAAAGAAAAAATTTTTTAATTTATAAATATATAAACATACCTATATATAAATAAAACTTAAATGATACATAGGCTTATTAAACTTAAAGCGCAAAATAAATTATTAATTAGCACATAGTTGTTAATTTTCTTTCAAATGCTCTGATAAGAGTAATCCCCTGTAAATATTAAGAGTATAACTACATGAAATTTGCATCATTGAAATGTTATTCTTATTTTCTTGAGCAAAACTTTTCAAAATTATACAACTATTTAGCCTAAAGGTTTAAAGGGGGATGATTTCACAAATCCTAACTTTATTAATAGTTCTGAAGGAATTTCCTATTCAAACTGATAATACTGTTTAGCCAGCCATATGTCAAAAATAACATCACACACAAGCAGTGACTGAAATTAATAATTTATGTACAAAAAAGATGAGATCTGAATAAAATCAAGCTTATTAATTAATGATGGTATCCAACTGTAGGATATTTTTGGTATACAAGTATAAAAATTAAATTATTACTCTATGCATGCAAGGACTTATCAGGAACAAGTTTAAAAACACTGATGGATCATTACAAAAATATGAGAATAAAACCCATGAAATTATAGTATTGATGGCTGGAAAGCGAAGCATTCAGCCACCAGCTAAGTTCAAATGAAAAAAATCAATGCAGAGATTATTAAAGATTTCTGATTAAATGCTTATGAATATGAAATAATAGTGATATAATGTGTGCATACATTACAAAAGGTTTTATGCTTTTCAATTTTAAATAATCTATTTATAAATTACATAATTTTATCAAAATAAAATACATTAGTTCATCTAACTGAGTAAAGATAAATTCAGACCAATTTCTTTTCAATTGATTATTTACAATAATCTAATGAAATGATACCTGTTTTCTATTGGACAAAATTTTACCAGATATTAGTAGGATAGAGAAACACAGAGAATTATTAAATACAAAATCAATGTCTACAATTAAGATGTTAACAATATATAAAGATTTATTAATTTTTTATTTATGCAGGAAGTTGAAATAAATAAGAAAATTAAATTATACTCTTACTCTAAAATGTCATTTCTATAAAGTTTTGTATTCAATTTGCCATTTGAAAAATTTTATTAGATTTTCTTAAAATGTACAAAAAATTTCTCTAAAGAAATAATTTAAGTCAAATTTCATTTGAATCTCATTAAGAAAACTTAAATAACTTGTGTAAATTATGCACTTATATATTTCTAATTTTCCATGATTAGAACTTAAGTTCATAATTTTATTAATTCACATATTTTAAATTATCACCTTCATCTTTATCCATTTCATCATCAGAAAGATCACCCCGAGGAACCGAGAAGAAGTCGGGAAAAAACTGTCTCATAAGCTGTTTTATTTTAGTTTTATCTTCCTTATGAATCCCTATAAATAAAATAGCATATTAGTCAATTAATAGAAAGAAAAATTAAGTACTAAATAACTAAAGACTGAAAAAAATAATAGTTTTTCTTGTTTATTACAGTGAGCTAATTTATAATTGTTAATTATAAAAATAATTTATAATTGTTCACTCATATCTTCTATAGTCCAAAACCAAATCTGAAAAATGGTCTTATGATATAAAAGAGATTTCATAATTACAATTTTATTTAGGGTAAAAAAATATTTAATGCAGAATCAATGTTGAAGGAAAAAATGGAATTGACAGGAAATTTAATAATTATTCAATAAATTTATCACTATTAAACAAATTTTAAATTAAAGACCAACCAGTCTGTCTTTTCACATGATGAATGATGAGGTTAGCAGCATCTTTAAATATATCTCTATTCTTATAAGTTAAAACAAGATGAGGACCTGAAGGAATATCTACCATGCTTTCATCTGCTTGTTCATGTCTCTGAAAGTAAAAATTCATTAAGGTCAAATAAATAATCTAAATTAAATTATCCAATGTATTTGTTTCCTCTTATATATAAACTTACCTCTTCATAAATAGTTTCTATCTCATTCAGAATACTTTTAGATCTCAGAAATTTAACATCATTCTGTTTGAAATTTATACCTTGATGATCAAGAGATTTAAGATAATATTTTTCATTCTGTTCACGCCAAGTTTTGTTAAAAAGTTTCTGAGCTTTACGCCATTCTTCATCTTTAGCTTTTAATCTGAAAACAAAATATATCATCGTCATTATCAAACTTCACAAATAACTAAACATAAAAGTACAATCATATTGTTAATAGAAGCTGATTTTCTAAAAATCTTTAGGAACTTAAATTACTTTCTTTTTAAAATCGGATAACTGCGATATTCATAAAGCTTATTATATTTAAAAATATTACTGACTTACCGGCGTAATACCAAAGGCACTGAATTACATGGATTCTTTTTTAATCCTTCAATAATATCTGCAGATTTATCACCATAAATCCTATAAATGGAAACAGATTTTAATGATGCAAATAGGATGTTAAGAATAGCTTTTAATCTTTCAACAAAACAAAATATTAATATCAGAGAACCACAAGTTAATATGAATTCTGTTAGTATATTTTCCAAATATATATAAATATAAATTAGAATTTTTAAATATATAACCAGTTAGAGATATATTTTCCTAAGCAAATCATTCCTTGTATCAAAATACATAAGTTGAAAAACAATCACAAATCCTTTTATTTTTTAACCAGTTAAAGTTAGTGTAAAATTTATTAAAAATACAAAAATTCGAATTTTAAGATCTCCCTAAAGCATGGAACAACATTCCTATAAACGCCATTTAATACTTATAATGATTTGATTCCTAGGTGAATCCAAGCTGTATGATACACCAAAAGCTATTTTACACCATAAAAAATAAAGGAATTTTTTATTATAAATCTAAGACATTTTCATTATTTTGATAACCACCTGTATACATTTTATAAGATCTGCTTTCCTATTTTATGGGTAGATTAGCCATATTTAGAAATTACAAGAATAACGATTTTCACATAGTTTGTTTCTCCCTCAACAATCGTATTTGGCACACAAGGACTTCAAATTTTAAGTGTAAAAAAAAAAAAGTCTGAGGTGGAAGGCAAGTTGATGACTGTTGAACCGAAGGAACTTATACAGTTGCAAGCACAGCCTATTTTCATTATTCTTGCCAAAAACAATAGTAATGAATTATGGGGAAAAATATTATGAAAGCATCGTTGTGAAACTCAATGAAAAATAAAAGTTTGTAATCTGAAAAGCTTATTATGCTTAACGAGTTGATAAAGCTTAAATAAAAATGAAGAGATATTAAATAGTTTCAATAAAATCTTAAATAATTACAAATATCAACAAGGGTTTTTTGGCACAATTTAATCAAATTGTAATACATCTCATTTCTGGCTAACATTTGATCAGATGATAGCATATTACTATTACTGAAAATTTATTTTTTTGTCTATACAGAAATTATAATTTTTGTATAGACATACATACACATTATATTATAAAGTTCTGAAGTTTGAGTTGAAGCATGAGTATTTTAAGTATTTACTGGAAAATTGAATATAATTTTTTTAAGTATTTACTGGAAACTTGAATAAAATTTTCTCACTATTAAATAATTGATAATAGAACATTAACAATATTTAATAGATTCCTCCAAGTTACCTGCGTATTGCTCGCTGCTGGATCACATAAGAACTGCCACCAAGAGTATCATCCAGACGATACCTTGCTTTCTCATCAGCAGACATCCTATTAATTTTGGTGAGTTCAGATTCCAAGTATCTTACTGTTGACAAATTTGTTTCAATGACTACATCTAACTGCAACACAAAATGATGAGCATTTATATTTGGAAAAGAACATTTCAATCATTTGGTTCCTCTCCCCAAAACATTTTTAATTTAATAGATATTAATACTCACAAATATCAAAAATATAGATATATTTATAACAATTTATGACAATAAACATACATGTAGATATAAAATTATTTAAAGTAAAAAGTGTAATATAATCATCCACACTTCAATATTTAACAATCAATAATAAATCAACAATTCACAATTTAATTTTCACTTAATAACATCACAAAACTTACTTCAAATCTCTCATCCTCACAACGATATATATATTCTTCAAACTGAGTTTTACGCGAGCTCACAAAAGTAGAATCTTCAGACCAAGAAGGAAAAGAAACCCATGTATCATTCAAAACCTAAAAATTAAAATATTACTATTTAAAGTAAAATATTTAGGATACACAAAGTAATTCAGTGAAAACTATTTGTACTTACACAAATTCCAAATATGATTAATGTCTTAATTACAATTAATGTCAGTATTTTTCAATGTCTTTATTTCTGAATTTATTTTCTCATATGATACAAAAAATTGTAACTGCTGCAAACCTTTTAAGAAGCAACAATATGGAAGAAAAGTTTCGTCATTCTTTCCTGTAGCACATGCCCATGGTCCATGCACTGAATTGTTTGCCACTCAACACAAGCACCCAGAACATGAGCCCTGTGCATTGTTGTCAGTAAAAGGGAAATCCTCATCTATTGTCTAGCATAAGGGCATACAAGGATGTTATCTTTAAAAACTGAGCATTCATGGTTGCATGGGGAATGAGGAGGACACCTACCCAAAGGAATTTCATCACTGAAAGTGATGAACTACATTAATTTGTGTAAAATGCATTCAAGCATATAGATTAAGTGAAACTCAACTACAAGATTATATACAACAGGTTGTAATATTAATCTTTCTAAGCATGTTTTGCAATTTTCACAACAAATGGTAATGGAAGATTAGTTTCTCTTAAAATGCAATGAACTGGGAAAGAGACATAGCAGTGTAACTCAGTAGGATTGTTCTATTCATGAAAGCATTTCAACAAGACTTGGCCTCTAGTCACAGTCTGAAAACCATGCAGACTTTTATATAGGAAAATAAAAGTTTTTTAATGGCTTTTAATGGCTAGAGCTAAATCCTTTTGAGAACTTAAGGCATTCAAGAATAATTTAGCTAAGATCAATAGCACAAGCAAATGACAAAGTGATAAAAAATGCTATGCAAGTGTGATAACATCATGATGCAACCAAATGTATGTGTATGTGCTAAAATATATTGAAAATGTAATTTCAACTAAAAAAAGACATACTTCACACTAATATAGTAATTATCAATCTTGAAAAATGTGATGATTAAAAGCAAAGGTTTTAGAAAAAAGTGTTTTTTTTTTTTAAATGTGTCCTAAATATTTCAAACAGAACAGTGCAGTTTGGCTACACATGATTTCTTATGGCAGCTTCTCAATCAAATTTGCAGCACTCCTATCACAAATTCAGCCTAATGCTTTTTGCCTATAATATAATCTGATTGCAGAGCTCCTGTTTTGTATATTGCAGTCTTCTCCAGTATCTCATCATATTCCATTTTATATACAAAAGAATATTTCTGATGTAATTATTGCTGTTTATGATTTTTCTTTAAATTTTACAACCAGAAGTTCTTGAAATTAATTTTTATCCAGAAAATTAAAAATAGAAAATTTATATTGTACCGAGCTTCATGGGTTCATGTCGATTGAGAGTTGAATAAAGCAACCACTTAATGCACACAAGACTTTTATTTGTAAAAACTTCACTAGATAAACGAGATTCCCGCTGTAACAATCACAATTATACAGCTACAATTCGTCAGATGTAATAAGAAACAGCTTCCAATCACAGGTCTCAAATACCTCAGACAGAGAGAGAACAACTAGCAGTCACAATTAATCGTCTTCACAAAAAAAACTCCTCTTCCATGTGGGGCTGCGGTATTTATACCTGACTTGGCAGAGAAATCTACCAATTTCGCCAAGGCTCTGGAAGCTTCTAGGCTATCTTGAAAAATATTGGTCCTAGAGCTTAGGTGATGGATGTTTCTAGAAATATCTATTTCTCGCCAAGTCGCCAAGAATCTTGCCAACTGTCGCCAAATCATTAGGAAATCCGCTTTTAAACTACAACACGTTTAAATATCGCAATTTTTGCCCAAAATGCGAGAATTTCCAATCTGTCTGACATATTTTAAGACAAATACAATCATCATTTATATTTTTGTAACAATATATATCTGGTTATTAAAAATATTTTTAAAGGAGTAATTTTTTCTTATGGGTAAATATATTCTCCCTATTCTTCAGAAATTTCAGGAAAAACTAAAGAAACTGAAATGTGAATTATCTCATGTTTATGAAATGATCCTTATACTTTCAAAATAGTTTTAAACTATGAATGGTGACCTCCACATAAAATATCCAGCAAACAGTTGGTACTATGGCCTTCAGTTTAAATCCACCTTTAGATTGGAATGCCATCAGTGGTGTTGAATCCACTTAGAACTGTAGATCCTATTCTAATTGGGACTTATGAACAAAAAATGATCATTACATGACAAACTAAACAAAATTACAAATAGTATCCTGTTTTGGTAATTGTCATGGAAGTATTAAGAATAGAATTTGAAAATAAGTATTTCTAACAAAAAACTCAAAGAATTATTAGATATATGTACAGTTATAAATAATTTCTCTACCCACATAGAAAAAATACAATATGAATAAATTACAAGACACTAAAAACAAATGACGAATTAAAATGGGATGAATTTACGTTGAAAGACTTAAATTTAATAAACCAAAGATTGCATAAAATCAATCTGAGTAGAAACTAAGGATTCTATAATACATTAAGTTTAAAATTGACAAGTATAATATAATCTAGTATAAATAGATAATAATTACACACAATTAAATTTACTCAAAACAATTGTCATTAACTGGTTCATAAATCATGAAAATGAAAAATGAATTAAATAAAAGCATCCCTACCTCACGGCATAATGCTGTTCTACCACTACATTTAGGTTGTACATAATTTCTTGGAACTGCTCGATAACTGGCACCATATTTAATGCATGAAGAATAATCTATAATTAAATAAATCATTTACTTAAAATTTAATTACATAATAAAATTTAGTATTAAATAAATGACACTTTTTAAATAACTTATAAATCAAATTAAGACAATATTATAAGAATTAAATATCAATTAAATAATTTCTCATAAATATATTTTCTACATTGAGAAAAGAAATGCACATATAGAATTATACAATTTCTTAATCTTTACAAATATAGTAATGGAAATATATGAGCATACAAAAAGAAATTTGGTAGAAAACTTTAAATAATTATATAATTTAAATAATAATAATACCTATTTCTGTAGCAAATTCTCCCACAACTCTTTCTCTTTCTTCTTTTTCTACCTTTTTAGGAACAATTTCAACATTATTAGACTCCTTATAACCTAAAAAGTCCTTGAACCATTTAAATAAATCTGCATACTTCCTAGAGAGAAAAAAAAATGCAGTGGATTTTAAGAATACTGGAAATCGAAGCAAGATGTAAGAAACTTGGAACATATTCAAATAAGTTTATTTATACACAATTAAATTATGAGAAAACCTATCCTTTTTTCTTTGCATTATAAGTACAATGATTAATGAAAGTTTTGCAGCAATCAATTACATATATACAACTTTCAGCAAAATAAAATCAAAATATAGAAAAAATGCATGCCTTGAATATATGAAATTTATTTGATTGAATAATATATTTTTATTATCTAACAAAATCAAAAGATTATTTTCTTAGTAAATATCTCAAATATATTCTTCTACTTCAATTCTATAAATTTCCTTTTTAATTTTTGAAACAGGGTTGAAAAGAAAAACTATATAATAAACAATCTACTTAAGTATATTACAGAAAAGAATTGTGTGCAAGTAGCTTAAATTTCCTGCAAGTAAAAAGATTTACTAAATTACAGCAATTTAAAAGTGAAAACAACAATGAGTTAGAGTATTTATTTAAGATATTATGGTTCATGATTTATCACAAAATAGATTATAGTATTATTTGAAAACAGCAAACACCATGTAAAGTAAGTGAATAAATGAATTTATTGCACTTCATGGTACTTTAGAGAAAAATTCCTCTAACTAATATTTTCTAAATGGCTTATACGATATTAAAAAAAATAACCAGATACAATTAAATATTTCCAAATTCATACTTACGATAAGAATGGAGTAACCACCAAAACAAGATCAGTTCTTGAAATTAGTTCTTGGTTGTAAATTATTAAACATCTTAAGAAATTATCATAAACTTCTTGGCTTTTTAGGGCTTTTCGAACCTAAAATAAAATTATTTAATATAGCTAATTTGCTCAAAAAACATTAAAACAAAAAAAATCTAATGTGAATATTGTTTCTTTCTACAGTAACCTTTATTCATATTAGCTAATAATAGAAATGAAATTTACATTAACACATGCAACACTTTTGGATAATTGTACAACTGCAAGAAAAACAGGAATACATTGAATAACTGTAAATAGATTAGTAAGTAAAACGCTTATAAAGTTTTTCGACAACAGGCGTGTCTCTAATAGAAAAAAAGGTGAAGAGCAGAGATTACCAACTTCAATAAAGTTGTATAAATTAAATAAATAATTATTAAAAAAAACCAGAGAAGGTAGCCATAATTTGGTTGCTAACATTATAAAGGCTATAATATCTGAAACAAAAATTTGATATTTAAACAAGGTTGTTAAAATACCTATAGCATGTATAATTTCACGAGTACACTTCTGAAGAATGATTATGATGGTATATTATATATAGTTAGAGGATAAATAATATTTCACTGCCAACCATTACTGTAAATTCTAACCAGTGTGGAAAAATAATTTGGTAGGAAAGCCAAGGCAGCTTTGAATTTATAACAGAAAAATCTACACTTAAAGAATCCAATTATTAAAAAATTCTTTTATTTTAATTTCTCAAAACAAAATTTATAAGACAATGGGGAATCTTAAAAACAAGAATAGCCGCAAAAAAATTTGCTCTTCTGTTACAATTTAACTTGTATGAATAGGAAACTAATTCAATAGGAAATAAATTATCAAAATATTTCATTTTTTATAAATTTACTTGCAAATTTTACAGAAATATGAAGATTAAAGCAAAAACGTCTAGGAAAAATTAAATTGATATAAATAAATTTTTAAATGGTAAAAAACTTATGTTGTCAATTAAAATATTAAGGATGTTTTAATATGTTCCTTTCTCTCAAATGAATAAGAAACATTCTCTAAGTCTCCCGTAAGTCTTTTGAGGCCTAAGAAATGTTTGCTTCTAAATAAAAAAAATACCTTTTGAAACTCAAAAAAATTTTCTCTTCAACAAAACTTTAAAATAAATGATTGTGATAAAGGAATTAACTTTAAAGTTTAGGAGCATTAAATATTGTATAATTTATTAACTAAAATACAACAACTCAGATATAGAAAACATTTTTACAGACAAGAATGTTAATTACATTAACGACATTACAAGGTAGATTATTTTTATATAATGACAAAAACCCCTATGAAATAATAATTCAAAAACATACTGACCTTATCAAAAAATCCATACTCAATAAGTGTACCATATTTACCAGCTTCAGACATTGTAACATCTTTTAGACTTGTCATTCTAGGTTTCTAGAAAACATTAAAAATTAATTTGTTAATTGATAACTTTATGCACAGATCACAAGTGTTAATAAGTATGAAAACATACCTTCATTGGAGGTGATGGCAATGGGGGAGCTGGACGTTTTACAACTTGAACTGGCTTTGGTTGATTGTTTAAAGGTGGTATAGGTTTTACAGGTAAAGAAGGTTTTTTAATAACTGCATTATGTTCATTATTCATGGATTTTACAGGAGGCTAAAAATAAAACCAATTCTTAAACATCACATTTATATTTAAAAAAGAAAATGTTCATACAAGAGAAATACGTTCTAATCAAACATTCAGAATTTCATAAGAATCAACAGATATAAATCTTTAAGAGATTCAGAATAATATTCTCAAACAAGGTTTCCACAAATCAGGGTAAAATAATATTTGATTTTCAGTGCTATGTTCTTAAAAATTTTAAATTTATTTTATTTAAAAAATCTTAGTCCTTATGAATATTTAAAATAAAATTATATAAAAATTCTGAATATCATAGAAATTAAAGAATGCTTTTAAAATAACAATGAATATAATTAATTTTTCAATGTTTTTACAAACATTTGAGAGAGTTTTAAAAAGGTTAACTACAGTTATTTTGTAAAAACTTTACTAGCATTCATTAAAAACCTAGAAGTTCTCTAGCCATGTTTTTAATATGCAAGAGATAATTTTAACTTTCGTATCCTTACTTCCATAATAATTAAAAGAGAACTATTTTTGCAATGGATGACATTTACCATGCTAAAATATTTTATTTAGTTTTTCAAAAATTTTTATGAATTTTCTGGAAAACATAAATAACACATGACAAAATGAATACAATAATACATAGAAAGTTTAATGAATTTCCTGGAAAACGTACACAATAAAAATAAATTTGAAAACCAAAAATTTAAAAATACAATTCACTATTGGAGAAAATTCTTTTTAAATAAGAATTGTTATATATACACTTTTGAAATAATTCTGAAACTTTTTCAATAGAATATTGCATTGGATAAAATTATTTTCTTCCTTCTTGTTATAAATGTTAAAAAAAAAATTAAATGTTTTCGACATGATTCATTTTTATTTAAATTTGATATTTAGGGGTGGTAACACAGAATTTTTTGAATTTGATATTTTACGGCAATGATTTCAAAACAGGGTCGAGGTCTTTCTGTTACATAAAAGTTAAAATCTACACTATTCTAGGGGTTTAATGAAAGTTGACGATAAATTTTGTTGGTTAAAGTTCATGAAATCAAGATTTTGCGCAGTTAATAATGGAAATAGAATATAAGTACACACTTAATTAGTCATTTTTTTAAAAATTTTGTTCATTTTTAATGTGTTTTATACTCAATTAATAGTATAACAAATTTTCCACATGTTGAACATTTTGAAGAAAAATTTAAAGTTTATGAAGAAAATCATTCATTTGTTGTTTCTAACTTCTTATTGGCTCTGGCGGAGTCAGAACAGATCAAGAAACCGTTGACTTTAATGAAGTCTGATACTGGAAATGTAAAATTGTGTACATTCTACAAGTTCAGCCAAAGGCAATCCAAGATGTGTTGATATGATGCCTGTTCTTGCTGGCATTTTAGGACAAATAGGAAACCTCCCGCTACTCGCAGAATATGCGAGAGCTTTCACGTGCCTATGTGCAAGTCAAAGAAGCATGTAAAGTGTTGACAAACCCTTCGTTTGAGAGTAGTTAATGTAGGAAAAAGGTTGAGGTTCTTGTTTTAAAATGTTGTCAGGTAATAATCAATTATACTTAATTGGATAAATAAATGGTCAATAAGTATTCTTAAAATGGATTAATATGATATAATTTAGACTTCTCGATTTATTTCAAATAACCCATTGTATTCTCTCTTCTTATACATAAATTTTACATACCAGTCCAACAAAAGCATTAGCACCACCATTAGCATCAGGCAAAAATTGACCAAACTCCTGAAGAAGGTCCTCTTGATTCTTAAATAAAGCAGCAACTTGAGCATAAACCTCAGCTTCTGTTAATGGTTTAGATGAGCCTGATTGTGTTTGCTGAAATTTATATTTTACGAGACAAGTTATTATTCATAAATTTTTTAGTGAAATTATAAATTATGTATAATTATATATGTAAAAATGTTTTAATGAAATACTTAACATTTTATTGTTTTATTACACAATTTTGGCATCTTTAAGAAAAAATACAAATTATCTTAATGTAATCATTCAACAAATTAAATATTCTTAAACTTCTTCGATAAAATTCATAAGATAGAAACTGTTAAAAAAAATTTTTATTTTCATAATTAAATTTGAAAATTATAAAACTCACACTCAAAATATATTTTTTATTTTAAGCAACAGTAAACATAAGTCTTACAGCAAAAATAGTAAATTATTTCTTTTTTTAAACTTTAAAAATAAAACATATATCAAATTAATATTAACTGTTAAACAATATGTAAATCAAAGCTACAATTGCAAACTGACATTATTTAATGCAAAACTTAAGCTTTGAAGTAAATTTATTACTGATCATTATTTCCTTTTTTCTTCCCTATTCAGTAATGTATTATTAATAAGTCGAAAATTTTCAGTGAGAAAAATGGCTCAAGACTAAGTTTATATATTATTAATTATAAAGTAATATGAGGGGAAAAAATCACATAAAAAAGGGCAACATAAAAATATTGATTTAGTAATTGAAAAATAAATTAAGTAACTTTTAAAATAGTTAAATTTAATAAGCAAATATAATTAATATCACATCTAAAATGCTATAAAATATGAAATTATTTTAAATGATTTTATTTGAAAATACAATATACATAAGTATATATGTGTGGGCATTAATGTTGATTTACATACTATCTTACTAACATCTAAGTATTAATAATTTTAGTTTTTAAATTGTTTATATTCTTTTTTACTTACATCTTTAATATTTCTCTGTTCTTTTTGATATGTGTGAAGAATTTCTAAAAACTGTTTGTAGATATCAGGCTGCCCTTGAAATCTATTCTAAAATGTTTAATTAAATTGTTTGTCAAAATACATTTAAAATACCAAACACAGCAAACATTATAAACAGAGGGAACGATGATGTAGTTAAAATTAATTTCAAGAATAGATTGATAACACAATTTAAGGAAAACAGCAATAATTATTTATAAAATTAAATAGTTCTCTTAAGTAATTAACATATGCATTTCAACTTTGCTAAGAATCTTAAAACTTACTGAATGCTAATTTGTAACATTCAAAATTATTTTTATACTTAAATGATAGTTTTTTCTCGATTTATGTCACTTTTTTAATTTGTTTGATTTTTATCTAATATTTTAGTTTATCGATAATCTATTTAACAGTCTTCTTATTTATAAAATTTATATAAAAGGTAACAAATTACTTTTATCTTGTTCACATAGTTGATAGCATGATTAAATTCAACAGGCTGGCTTGCTTGGGGGGCGCTATTTGTGTTTGGACTGTGTCCACCAGCAGGAGAATTAGCAGGTGGCTGAGTGTGAGCTGGAGAGTTTTGGTTGAATACATGCTGATTTTGAGAATTTGCGTGAGACTGATTATTGACAACAGGTGCTGGATGACATGACTGCAAATACAAAATATTAATTGTCATATCAATGCAAAAACAAATATATTTTACTCTTCAAACATACAGTATAGAAACCTCACATTTCATTAATAGATATATTTTATAATATTTATAATCAAAAATAAAATGGGAAAAATTCTTACAGTAGAAAAAAAAAAGAAAACGTGGAAATAAAAAATGATAACAAACACACAATATTTTTATGTAATTTTAAAGAATTAAAAAAGGTAAAATTTATAGGATTAACCATAACTGACAACATTTAAAACATTTTTTATTTTTTTAAAACCACAAAAGTTAAAAAAAATTATTTTTATCAATGTGCACTAGACAGCCATTTACCTGGAAATTTTTACTCATGAATGAAAAGACTATTACATTTTGACATTAACAAATATATATCATAGTATAAATACAAATATTGAAAATAATGTTTAAAAAACTACATTAAGATATATTTTCAAAATGAAATTTCAAGAATCTTAACTGCAGGGATGACAATTGATTACACTTCAAATATTTAAGGACAATTGCACATTTTGAATAGGACATATTTACTTTAAAAAGTCCCTCATATTAATCTTTAGTTAAATTGATTATTCAGTAATCACAGTTAGAATCAAAATTAATTAAAAGTAGATCAAAATGGATTTTAAAATGAAAGTAACAATTTTAATTTAAATCAATACCATAAAAGTTTTCTTGAGGAAAAAGAAATATGTCATACAATATAAGTCAATTTTTTCTCTTCTTAATTGTTTTTATATGTATGCAGTATATGTCTTATGATCACTAATCAATCACATTCTAGAAACGGAAATTTTTTTTTTATAATTTTAGAATAATTTGAAAATCTATATAACTTACTGGTTGAATGCAAGGCCTTACGATTTTTCTAAAAACCTACATTTTATAGAAAAACTATACTAGTTGGTAACAATGGATTAATTATAATGAAGTTATGTCATATTTCACTTTTCATTCATATTTAATTAGCAGTTAACATATCAGTTACAGTCATTTAATGAAAGTCATAGAAAGCTTGACAAAGTTAAAAAAAATTCATGATAAAGAAGTTTGATCTCTTATCAACATTGCATACTTCAAATTAATAAACATTCTGAAATAAAAATTTAGAGTAAATGGAGAAAAAAATATTTCATTATACCTTACTCACAGTATTCCCTGGAGATGAATGTGGTGAGCTAGCATGATTTGTCTGAGAATTATGAGTTGGATGAACTGGCTGCTGAACAGCACTTGGAGGTCCAGTGGGATGTATTGTTAGAGAAGTGGGTCCAGTACTTACACCACCTGCACCCATGTTTGTTCCAGGTATACTGACCTGCACTTGTTCATTTGGTTGAACTTCAATACGATAGCCAGGAGGCAGGAAAGTGTTGAATCCTACAATGAGCTCTGGGTGCCCTCTGAACAGATTTGACACACGCTGAATAACACCAGGGGTATCAATACTAGAAATGAAATATGTAAAGAAACTTCAAAATAAATTCTTTCCTTTCAAAAGTAAAAGGATTTAAAATGGACAGTAAATGAAAAATAGAAAAAAAATATTATAAATGGGAAAATTAGGAGGAAGAAATATAGAAAAAAAAATTATAAATGGGAAAATTAGAAGGAAGAAAAATAGAAATAAACATGTTCACTAAAATTACTCAGATAATTTCTTTAGAGATGTGATATTAAAGGCATCTTAACTAAAATGGATGAATTTATAAAAAGGGATTTCAATTCAAATAACATAGTTAACACTTTCAATTTTTCAGCAGCATTATTCTAATGAAGAAATTAATTAGCAATAGATTAACAATAAGAATAGTATCTTCATTTTTAGAACACAGCATTTAAATTCACTTTAATAAATCAAAATTTGATTATTTCATTATAATTTAATATACTGTGAAATGTCTTATTCATATTATAAGTGCATCATAAAGTGTTGAATTTTTTTAATTATTGTATCTCTCTCTAGCAAAGATATGGGTCTGAAAATAAAATATATTAAAACCAAACTCAATAATATCAATATTTTGCACCCTTTCTGTAAACAGTATTGTTAGATAACAGAATATTTAAATGATCCTCTATTGAATTTAAGAATATGTTTAATAATATAATTACGAATACATTTAATAATGTAATTAGTCTTAAAGTCATTGTTTTAAATATTAAAACAATTAATCAAAAGAATAAAGTTCTAAGTTAAAAAGATTTCCTTTCTTCCTGACAATTACAATTTTATAATGTGTCAATAATACAAGTTTACATGATTGTTAACTTTCTAATCTAAGCAATGAATATTAACTTTCTACCTCTGAGATTTGAATTCTTTCATAATATCCAGAAAATCATTATACACTTGGGGCTGGTTTCCAAATTTATATTTGACTTGGTCTAAATAAGACAATGCATCTTCAACTTTAAGTCTCTGGAACTGCATTTGATGTCCCTGCATTTGAGCAGCAACATGAGCCTGTGAAACATACTTTCATTAAGCACACAATTGATATTACTTTAAGAGAAAAACATTCAACAAACAAACAAACAAAAAAAGATTTTTTTTAGTTAAAACTTTTTCAAAATTTCAATTTTTAAGCTATTTAAAAAATTAGATATTTTTACTATCTAGGCTTGACCCTGCACTATAAAATCAACAATGCCAGTTAAAATATTCTGTCATGAAATAATTAGAGGATAATTATGGGGAAAAGCAATTAACTAAATTTGCTATACAATTCTTCCAATATCCATTTATGTAAACAAAACATTCAATATATAACAAAGACAAAAACTACTCTAACTGATAACCTTCATGATAGAACACTAAAAACTGAATGAAACTGATAGAGAAATGAAAATTGAACAAGATGTCACAAAACTGAAATGAAATTCAGAAAATCTGAATCATCTGCAAATATAATACAATTGGTTTAAAAATGGGGGGAACATTGAACTTTTAGCAGCATATATCATTAAGTTACACATAAAATATACCAGACATGATGTATTACATTTGAATAGTCATGTGAACAGAGTTTAAATTAGCAACCATATTGCTAGGAACACAAGATGTAGAGTGGATGAAAAGGGATTGCAAAATTTAACAATTTCAATTAATGATTTATTGTTTCATAATTTATTTAGAATAAAATATTTAACTATATATATAATTCAATTTACATTTCACTTGTATAATACTTTCACATATTAACAGAAAAGTATTAGAAAACAAAAATATGGAACTTTCAATAAAGCAATTTACAATACTTTGAAAACTAAGATTACAAAAAATATTAAAAAACAATAAATAAAATAAAATTTATTTATGAGTTTATTATTAAATAAATCTATCAATCTAAAAAAAAATTGGAAATGAATTTAAAAAGTCAGATCATAATCAAGAAAATGTGTTCAAAAAGGATGATTGATGAAAAAAATGATTGTTATAAAAATAAATATTTTTTTATTTAATATTAAAAAATCTTAAAATCACAAAAATAATGAAATGACTAAGAATACAGACTGTATAAGCAAACACAATACTTTCACCCTTACTTTAGCTTAACACAGAATAAAGATTCAAGCATTAACAGATTAAATGTTTAAAAAAATACATGAAGTACCATTATCATATTTACCTGGGAGTTAGCTTGAATAGGATGAACTATCTGAGTATTGCTATGGGCCTGAGCCTGAACAGGGAGTGAATGATGAACTGAGGAAGGCTGGCTATGACCGAGGTTTCCTTGAGATAAAGTAGTAGCTGCAGCTACTCGAGCTCTTTAAAAATATTCAGATTACAATTTAAGAAAACAGAAAATGTTAGTTAAAAAAAATATTTACACATACATTGAATATTATGCCAATGTTATGATACTTGCACATTCTCCTATCCTAACAATAATATCTTTAAAAAAAAAAAAAAAAAAAAAAAAAGCAAATGTTGTAGTTTAGTGAATGCACTCACATTTCCTATTTTCTATTATATTGAAGCTCGTGTTTTTTTCTTTTCTTTTTACACATGCAAAAATTTTAATTTATAATTCAAAATAAAGTTTTTATCAACTTGTTTCAGTGAGGATATAAGTTAACCACTTTTTTCTCCTTTTACATTTTGGGAGAAAAAATTAAAATGTGCATTCAATTTTTTTTTTTTTTGAAAAAGTCAACAAGATAATGCATAAGTACCTCTCTTATGTTGATACCATGTAAATAAAATCATCAATTCAATTAAAACTTGCTTTAATAGAATGTAAATGAATAAATAAAAATCATATGAATAGAATTTGGAGTTTATAATTAAGAAATAATAAAACTCAAACAATAAAGAAATAACTTTATAATTATGTGCCTAAACCTTAGAGTGCAAGTTCAGATAATAAACAAGAAAATTTTACAATACTTTAAATGACAAGTGAACTTCGCCAATGCAAAACTTACTGGTAGCCAGATGGTAAAGAGAACTGTACACCACTCTGCATTTCTGAACTACCACCAGCACCTACAGCATGAACAGTCTCTTGAATAAGTGCTAGAGGCTGCCTAGAGATCACTGGTTTGTTAGCTGATGCACCTCCCGCTCTAGGTGAAACGGGAGTGCTGACAGTTCTACCACCAGAGTGGTGAAATGCTAAGCTCCCACTGGTAGTACTAATGCTAGTAGTGGCAGTAGTCGTAAGTGGAATGTTATGAACACCTACACTAGATCTAGCATCAAGATCAGCAAATGTTCTTGGTGAAGTGGAATTAACAACAGATAATGGCAACGAATTATTGTAGACCCCACTATTATTTAAGTTAGAATGATCATCAAGATGACGCCGCATTTTTTCTTCCGTACAAAGTAATTTATCTAAAAAATAATTAGTCTGTATTTTAATGCTATTTTCATAAATTACAAGAAAAAATTTTAATATAAGAGTAATTTATAAATAAACTATAGGATTCATGTAAATAAATACTAGGATTAATTCCCTATATTAAACAAATTTATAAATATTTATCATAATTATTATTCCAAAGATTCTCTACTCATATTTAATATAATAAATTATCTAACTTTTCCTACATTGTTTTAAGAAAAATAAATGTAAAGAATAATTTTATCAAATACTATTTAAACAATGACAAAATACATAAAAATTTACCTAATACAAAAACAGGAAGTTAATTTTAATATTTGATATGTAAATAAAATATACATTAAAAAAGCTACTTTTAGATAAAACTAAAATTTTTAACTGTCATTCATTTCATTAATGGAATTATATGAAAAGTGAAAAAACTCAATATTAGATATCAGAGAAATCATTACATAGGTTTATGCAAAGAAACAACAAATTCATGTTTAGCTTAGAAATTTTATGAAACTTCCGAAAGCTTTACTTATTTAGTAGTTTGACATTACTCTTCTTTACCATCAGCTTTCATTCTGATAACTTTATTAGTCATATTATTACTGGATAGAATATAACTTTTATTTCAAACAACACATTCTATGAAATTATGCTATTATTCCTTTGGTGATATACAATTATTTAAAAGTTGCTTTTTTATTTACAGTACAATTTTAATTTAACTTATAAGGAATATCAATTTTTTTTCTTTTTATTTATTTATTTTTTGTTTCAGTGTAACATTTTTTTACTTTTAATAGCATTTAATTTCACTTTGTATGTTGTTTTACACTTTATAACAAAAATGCTAAAAAAAAAAATGGAAAAGGGTTATTTTTAAATTTATTACAATTATTTAAAGATATTACTGTTACTTAAATTAATTCATTACTACAAGTCTTCTAATTATATAGAAGGGATAGAATAATTATTTAGTATTTCAATAGGAAATTTTATCAGCCAATTTTAATTTAATTGAGGTAGATGTTTTCAGCCGAAATATTTCATGAAAATTTATTTTTACTAGAAGATTATGCTGTTTACAAAGAAAACAAGTGCCATATGTTCTATACTAAAAGTGTACCAAGGATTTTTGAAAAAATTAATAAATGAATAATGAAAGTATTTACATTTTAAAATTTCCAATAAGAAATAATAATTAAAAAAACTTCCAAAAATACCCTCAAAGTTGGATTATCTTATATTTAAGCTGTTCTAAATATGGAAAGATCATTCTAAAATCTAGCCTGTAAAGTAAATATTGAACACTGCTGGAAATAAGTTATGTAATATTGTACTTTATCCATAACTGATATTAAAAAAAATAACATAAAAATATAATTTTCAGAGTTTATTTTCCAGATTCTAACAATACTTTTCAATTTCTATCCTAACAATATTTTTTATGCAATATTTTCCTCTATCAGCCATATTTTGAAGTCTTACAATAATAAATTTTTTAATAAGTACTGCAGTATAATACATATGAAATATATTTTTTTTCTTTTAGAATTAGTTCCATAACATATTTCTTAAGATTTTTTAATGCAAGCAAATTCCACATCCTTTTATCAACAACAACCACTTTAGACACTGCATCATTCATTTAATTTGACTTATTATTGTTTAGAATTAAAAAATTACTGATAGATATTATTTTGTTTTTGTCAACATTTTGGTAGATGTAATCCTTGGTGAATTCTTAAGTAATACCTAATACAAGCTCATTATTTTTGGCTTCTTTCTTAAATAAAATATTATATGAATTACTTATTTTAAATTTTGTTACCAACTTATTAAACAATGTGCTCCTGTTTATGATTTAAATTAATGTAATTCTTATTGTGTAAAATATTAGTATAACACTTTTTTATACTGAATAGGTTTGTGTTTTCAGTATTCCTTAACGTTTTGATACCAAAACATGATATTCATCTAGGAAAAAATTATTTTCAAATTCTGAGCAACTCAGCCAATCAAGCAACAGCAAAAAGATTTAGTGCTGAACTTTCTCACATTATCTTAATAATAATTATATACCAAAATTAAACTTAAAATGTTTTACAATTTTTATATCATCAAGGCAAAATATTAAGGAAATTGATTTAAAACCCATCTAATAGTAATTAGTTTGGACTGATATTTTAATAGAATTAAAAAATAAATACCAATTTAAATTCAATAAGGAAGATTTACCACTGAAAAATAGGATAAGTCTCATAAGTCACAATCAAACTTCGTTAAAAATTACCATAACAAAGTTCATAATTGTTTATGTTATTAATAAACTATACCACTTTAAAAGACTCGTCCCATTTTTATATAATATTACTATACACCGAAGAAAAGAATTACCCTTACACTTAAGTAATCTAGGCCTCGGAACATGGCTTGAGAATATCACCTTTTCTTCCAACAATTTAAACTGAATTCAGCCTAGGATGCCAAAATAGCATGAACAGTTGGCTGACAACAGCCTATAAAATAAGCATTAAACACTTATTTATAGGAAGAAATACATTACAAATACATTTATAAAGTGTCAACAATATCAAATTTTTTTAACACAATGCTTAAAAATTTAATATTACTATTGATAATTATCATTTGCTTATTAAAATAAATAAAATGAAAGCAACTGCACAAAAATTCAACAAAATATCAAACATATGTAATTTAAATCACTATATATGCATTATTGACTAATATATTTAATGAAATTAACTATATTAGTCAATTATATGCATATGTAGTGATTTAAATAACATATATATATAAACTTGTTCATTTCAAGATTATATCTGAAGACAAAGAACTGAGAATTTAAATTACTAGCTAGTATAAACAATCATAACATCAAAAAACATTTAATATAAATTGAATAACTCAAAATATAATTTTTAAATGTTTATATTTTTCAAAATATAATCTTACATTAATATTTTTATCAAATATATTTGCAAATTGTAAAAAAATAAATAAATAAATTAGTAATAAGCATTACAAAAACACAAAATATTAAGAATTTTTTTAACAGTATTTGCACTGGAACACAATCCTCTCTCATACACATTTACAGTATATTTTTCTCTTTAATAAAAAATACTTGACAGATTACATTATAAATTATCTTAGGTATCAGGAATTTTCTTCATCTCAAATATGCCACAAGAACTAATAAGTAAAATCATTTTTACATTTTGGACATTTACTCTTAAATGTACCCAACAAAATAAGCAATATTATTGTTCATACAAAAATATGACAACAAGATTTTGGATTGTTGTGTTTTACTTAATTTTACAATGTTAACTATTTATGTACATAAAATAATACCAATAACCTGAATACTTTGATGAAATAAATTATACTAAACTGTTCCATAAATCAATGATACAAAAGAGCATAGAAATTAAATGTATCATATAATAGGTTAAATTTTACTCTACATAAAACTAAAAACAAAGTTTATCATGAGAAAAAAAAGCAGCATAACTTATATGAACACAAATTTAAGTTCATGAAAATGTGGCAATTTTTATTGGAAGAAATAATATCCTTAGTACATTTATAATACAGTCAATTTTCTTGGCATCTATTGTTAGATTCTATGTGCTTTATAAACAAAACATTGATATTAACTGAAACAGAAGATTAATTTGAAATGTTTACAATATAGTTATTATTAATGAAAAGTTCATCAGTATTTAGAAATGTTAAGCATACAAAAGTATTTCATTAGGAAAATAGGAGCTAATTTAGAGCATGTATTATGAAAACAGGCATGAAACAGGATGATCACATTCTAGGAAAGACGCTCACTCGAATGAAAATTGTTTTTACTCTTGACAATTGACAGCGTTCCCGTTAGTTAATCGACAAAAGCATTTTAAATTCGCTAAAAACATTATGCATCACTTAACACCATAATCATATTTTCATAAGTGTACAAGTTAAAATGAATTTAAGATTGGTCAGATTTGGATTCTATGAATAAAAAGGAAACAACACTGAAAAAAGCTTATTTTTTTTACAAGAGATCGAAAAAAACTAAAGAAATTAAATTATATTTTCTTAAGATCAACTAAGTGATATGACAAGAATGTTTCTTACTTTCCAGGAGGCATATACTCAACTATTGAAACAGCAAAACACTAAAATCTTCGATCAAGACCCAGCTCACTGAACACGAGCACGGCGCACTCCACGTTTATGGGATGGATACGAACATGGCCGCACAACGCAAACACTTCTGAGGGGAATGTTGAAATGAACTCGTCCCACAGCTGCTCAGATGTTTGCGACCCCCATGAAATGCAAGAAGAAATTTACGATACGTCATGCAAACTAAGTTTATCGATGTACACAAATTTGATTGAATCTGACATCAAACTTTCAAGAACCAATTGACGGAAAACAGAAAATGCAGCTTAAAAGGTTTTGACAACAATCAAATATAGAGTACGAGTGCCAAACAAAACACTTCATCCCCTACTACAGAAGTGGTATCATCCATCGCTACATCATCGTGCCGCGTTCGCTCGTTCTCACCGCAATTTTGCTGTTATTCAGAAGATCACCACTTACGTAGGAGTTGTGAAAATGGGCTTCGATTAGTAATTCTCCACTGTGAAGCCTAAATCTCTCAGAAAACAGGTAATCGTTATGGGTATAAATTTCTTACGACAAAAATGCTCGATTTTGATTGTCTTTACCCATTTCACAAGTGAAAAAAATTATCTTTCTATTGTAAAAAAACAAGTTGTACATATTACTTAAAAATGTTCTGAGGTCATCTGAATTAACGAATTCGTCGTTCGTTTCTTTAATGGCGTAATTTTCGCAGTATGGGGTTTATATATTACACTAAATGAATTTTATTTCAAACAATTGTGTACACTTAACATGATGATTTTTCTTAAATTAACTATTAAAAAGAAAGTATCATTAATACGACGGAAAATTTAGATTCTGTTAGACATTTTTCTAGGATATATGAACTGTTTACTTTTCTTATTAGTTCGTAAGATTTAATCAAATTTCGAATGTTTTTAAATAAACAATACCATTACCTTCAAAATAAAAAAAACATGTAAGCTAACAAAAGTATTCTAAACGTAAATTATAATTATGCCACTAAATAATAAAAGTCAAGAATTTGTATTTTTAGAAGATTTTTAATGAGTAGAAAAAGTAGATTTTTCATTAACGATCTTAAATGCAAAATATACAATACGAAACTACACAAAATAACTCAAAAATTTAAGGCTTAATATATATTTCTATAGGTAAAAAGAAAAATAATAAAAAAATTACAAAATTTTTTAAATAACCTGAAATTTTTTTTTTAATTCCTTAAAAGGTTAACAATTGGGAAAAAGGATAATTTTAAATGTTGCTTAAAGTAAATTTCCTGTTTATATAAAAGGTAAGTATGTAGTAAAATACTAACTTTTAAAATACCAAGAAATTATAAAGTTATGCTTCTTTACATATAACAATTAATATTAGAAAAAGTTATTTTTCTCAATTAAAAACCTATCATTGCTTATAATGATTTTTTAGAGACATTTATAATTGTATGGTAAAGCTATTCTTACAGAAGCTTTTTCTATTATAAAATATTGACTGTACAGTAATTGAATGAGAGGAAAAAAATAATTCTATTATTTATTTTCTATTTTTAATGATTCCATCTAAAGTTAATATAAGTAGTAGTTTTTAACAAATAACATTCAAAAGGTCATTTTCCATTTACATTGTAAATATTTGACACTCATGGTAATCATCATCAATATCATCTTGAAAATAATATTCACTACCACAAAAAGTAAAATTCAATCAAATCAATAACAAATAATGAGGCATTAAAATTTATATAACTTGCATAATATTTTTTAACTTAAATTTTAAAAAATGAATAGATGTTACCAGCTATAGAGGTTTCCTCCAATTTAGAAATTGCTAAATTATTTTCTTTTTAAATTATATTTCATAAACATAAGTTGGATAAGTTTTATAAATTTTCAGCAACTATTAAAAATGGCATAAATTAAAGTTATTGTGTTGTATTTATAATTTTTAGGAAATTAACTGATTGAAAATACTAAAAATAGATTAACATATTAATGCATAATGTTCTGTCACAGATACAAAAATTTGCAATACCTAAAATATTAAATTAGAAATTTATTCTCACAGGCAACTAATACATTGATAAAACAATATTAAAAGTCAAAAATTTGAATAAGTTTCTTCACCTGTTAAGTAAGGTAAGATGATGCCATAGTACCAGATATAAGTAAGTCAGAGAAAATCATATAAAATATACATTTACAGAAAATCATAAGAGTTTATAATTTTATTTTAAGTAGGTCAGTTTCATATAAAAAGAAAAAAGTATATTAGCGAAGATAAGTTGGGTTAGCTGATACAAGGATCTTCTTTTCAAATCATTTTATGTCTTCTAATTTCATAGTATTCTTTAAAGAACCCTAAATATTGTATTGTCATTTTCAAAACTTTTGAAACTCTTATATGGTCAAATTTTAATGAGAAATATGTCAATAAAATGTATCTTGCTTTTCAACCTAAGCTTAAAGACATTTTACTTTGTTTATTGATTGTGACATTAGTAGCTCCATATTATGAAATTTTTGCTAAATTGCAGAGAATGGCATCATATAAATGAAAGTGTAACCACATAAGAACTTGTGTTGAATCTATGGATAAATATTTGAGGACTAGTTGATATTTTGAATATTTTACAGTTACTATTTCTTTCTCTTTTTGTGAGGGCTGAATGAATTAAGATCTATATTGCGTGTACAGCAAACATCCAAGCCTAACATGGGTGCGCTTATTTGCTGATCAGCAGTCACTTCTGAACACTAGTGACTTAGTTAAAAGTACATTCCAAACCACTACAAAAAATAAAGCTTGAAAAATGGAAATAGAACACTCAAACTATTGAACTGAAAGCTGACTATACAAATGCCAGATTGGTAAGTCTGAGGTAGAAGAGATCCCATGAAAAAGAATTATCACACACCCAATAATAAATAATGCCAAATGTGAAGAGAAAATTTCATACTTGTCAACCTTGGAGAAAAAAAAAATCAGTAGATTCTACTGATTTTGAGGAAAAAAATCAGGAGACACTAGTGACATTTTTGCTTGAATGTTTAAAACGGTAGTACTGCAAAAAGAGAATTTTACTCTTTAGATTATACATTCTGAGAATGATTTATGCTAAACTTATTGTATGTTGATCTTAATATTTGAATAAAAAATTCATCAACCTTATAAATGAACTATGAAAGACAAAAGAATATACTACACGTAAAAATACTTTAAAATCAAGCATCAATGTTTATGCCCCAATATTTATTTTATAGGGCAACTTTTACAACTCTAGTGCTATTTATAAATATTAAATTTATAAAATAACATAAAATACATAACTAAATAAATTTAATTCAGTGGCAAATATTTTCCTAATTAAATTACTAATAACTAGTAATATTCATCCTAATTGAACTGCTTATTTAAACAGGCACCTGGTGTCTGCTCTGAATGTTAATTATATGACAGCCAACTCATAGGAGTTTTTGGCACCCTAGTGATTAAAGTATCCTACTACGGCGGACAGGTGGGGTTCGAAACTCAGAGGAACATATATTCTCATGATATTATAACATTTTAATAATTATATTAAGGTGCCACCTGTTGTCAATTTAAGATACTAAAACAAATCAATAGATTTAGTTTCAGGCATAATTTCGGCTGCTTTTAAGTTTTTCACAGAAATTCTCAATAATCATTAGATTTTCATACATTATCTGAAAATCAGGAGAAATGATGAAAAATCAGTAGAGTTGGCAGCTATAAAATTTAATTAAGCTAAAGAAGTAATGAAATCTACCATTTGAAAAATTCTATCCTGCATAAAAATCTATATGAATTTAATGTATTTTAGATAACATTTAGTAGTGATGAATAGGTGCTTAATACTTGTTGATGAAAAAAATCTTATAATTACTTACTAAATTAAGAGTTTTGAATAAAAACTCACTTTTTAAAAATTATTTACAACTCAATTACATTTATCTATTTTACATACTATAACAGCATTCAATGTTACTGAGAAACCTAAAATTTTTAATAAATTTAAATCAAATTAAAAATGTAGTATATTAATTAATACCTTTTATTCAAATTGAAAAAAATACACATTTTCTACTGCTGAATGATATCTAATATCTTAGCTTCAATTTGGAAATTTATCTCCTTTTAGGATTATATATATATATACACTACGTGACAATTGCAATGTAGCGTAACACTAAGCGAGACATGAGGCCTAGTAGGATAAAATATAGTTGCCACACTGTTCAGACATTAGAATAAAGAATATTTATTGTTCTGGAAAGTACAAAAGCTGTGAAACATCTGAAAGAAAAAAAATGTTCATTTGATGCTGCATACGCAAAAATGGAACAATGCATCTAAAAGTCGGCAGGCACCTTGAAGAAAGGTATCAGTACAGGTTATGTCCTCTGTGGAGTGTGATGCAACATTCCACACGTCGCATCATACTTTGCACAACATTATCCAACAGCTGTTGAGGCAATTTATCCCATTCCTCTGGGAGTGCATGGATGAGGGTGTTCTTGTTTGTCGGAGGATAGTTTCGACCAGCAACTTGCCTCCCTAAAGCATTCCACACATTTTCCATTGAAAATGTGTGGGACACTCACATGTCATCGAACACTCGCTCTCTAGACAATCCTGAAAAGCGAGTGTTTGATGACATGTTGTGTTGTCGTCCATAAAAACAAATTTATCCCCTACAGCACCGCGGAAAACACGAACATGAGGAAGTAGAACTTCATTAATGTATCATTGGCCCGTCATAGTCCCATTCGCAACCATATGTGGGGGTGTGCGGCCATTGATCATGATGCCATCCCACACCATGACACTGCATGTCGGATATCGGCCACTTTCCTGGATATTTTCTGGACAATAAGCAGTACCACTCTCACGCCAGATCATTTGGCGTCTGCAATCCGATGACAGACTGAACCTACTCTCATCTGAGAATAGTACGCATGCCCAGTCCTATTGCGATGCTCACAGCCGTATAGTCCACCTCCCCTCAAACGTCTGGCAACAGTTTTTTGGGAGATCTACTTTCCTGAGGCAGCAAGAAACTGATTTGCCACTTGCTGAGCTGTGGTGCGCCTGTTCCTTTTTGCTGATAGGATGATATATCCGTCTTCTGCAGGCGTCGTTCTTCTAACATGACCTCCCCTGTGCCGCCTTCCACAACCATGAAACAACGCTGTGAGCAATGTCGAACTCCCTGACAACATCTGTTTTTTTTTGCCTTTCTTCGATCTTTCCAATAATTCGGCCACGCATATAATCATCTAAGTGATGTCGGGAAGACATGCAAAAAATTTCAAGTTCGTCTATTTAATCTTTCCTGTAAAACTTTGTCTTGAAACAATAACTCACCACACGCATCAAAATCTTGAAAGCTCTTATGAATGCTATCACGTGATGACTAGACGTGGAAACAATATTTGCATACTCATACTTCTTCTTACTATATCCTGCACTTATTCTAATTTTCCACATTTATCTTTCTTTCATTTTGTGGTTGCTATGGATGATAGTGTTATCCGTCCTTAGCAATTGTCCAGCAGCGTATATATATATATTTTACATGTTGTACACAATGTACTCATTGTTTTTTTTAGAAAATAAAGAATCAATTCCTGAGTATTTATTATTTGTTATTTTAAAGTGCATGAAAAAAACTTTTTAAAATTGTTAAAAGAATGGGGGGGGAATGAAAAATGATGGATCTGCTCATTTATGTATTCAATATATATAAAACACATCAAATCAAGTTTCAATTGTTATAGTACATATAGGCATTTTTTAACACAAATAGAATAATTGTCATAACTTCCTATATAAAATTTGAATTGAGAAACCTCAATGTATATGACGTATATAAAATTTTAATATTCATCAAGTGTATAAATAAAAATAAATGGTTCGACTACAAATATTTGATTTTGGGAACTGAAGATTTTCTAACTTAAAATGAATAATTTGACTAAGTCTTAAAATGTTTAAAATAACTAGAAATTTTTTGGTATTTTTTCATTACATCATGGGATGTGGGACGATCTTTAATATTGTATTATCAATCTTTTTTATTTCCTTCAAGGGGATTTTTTACAACAGCAAATGCAGAAATTATTGATTCACAATCATTCTATTTCTAATGAAATAAATTTGTAGAATATTTTTATTTATATAAGTAGTCAGATGAAGATTCAAAATTTTTCTATTAAATGCCTTTGTGTTTAAATCTTATAGGCTATTACCAAAATTTCTTTGAAATAAATTTTAACTTATCTGAAATATTTTGAACTTTATCCTTTTGTTTCAAACTTTAAATGAACAAAGCAATAACTTTCGATTTATCAAAATTGTTTATGAAAGAAAACTTTTTTAAATATTGTTTGCCATTAGTGCAAATAGTGATAGAAATTTTTTAAGAGCTTTTAATTTCTATTTATGTAACATTATGAAGATATGTTTCTTTAAGCATTATCCACAGAAATGAATTATTCAAGCTTTTAGTTGTTACATTTGAATCACATATCTTTTGAAATGTATCATAGTCGGGGAAAAAATTTCTTTCTCCATTTTTCTGTAGAGAAAAAAAATTGTTCTAAACTAGGGTTGAGAACAAATTTTTTTATTTCAAAACTGCTGTTATATCCTGAAATGAGAAAATAAAATATGCTGCAGAATTGCCTTTTTTTCTCTACTGATGTAGTACTATCTCCATTTCTGCCAGGTAACAACACAAATCATCTTGAGTATAGATTTCTTGGCATTAATTTAATTAGCAACAGAATAAATCTAGTATTAAAAATATCAACTGTGAATCAAATGAGAAATTTGTTTTGAGTGTTATTCCAGCACCAAACAAAGTATTGAGTATTTCAAAATTCTAATCAAAACCAGAATGAATATTCATTTCTTTTAATTAATGTTTATTTCCCCCATTATATAGAAATGACAAAGAAACTCAGAAGACTGAAGAAAAAAGCAGATCAGATATAAAACTTAATTATGATTTCATATATAATCATAATACCTATGAAACCACATTACATCCCAAGACAAAGCATATATGGATCTGATCCATTTTTTTCAGTAGTTTTCTCATAAAGTTTCATTTTACAGTTGATAAACTAATGAAAACCCATTGATTGTTACACAAGACAAGAGAAAAAGTGACTATTAAATTTTGATTTATTATTTTTTTTTTTTTTTACTATAAATAATATGCTATATTTTCAATGCAGTTTTGTATAATAATTTGTTGTTCAGTAAACTGAAAAGTGTTATTTCCAAAAATGAATTACAACATACTAATTGCAAAATAAAATTGAAAACTACTCTTGTTTATACTATACCAAATTTTACTGAAATATCATACACATGTGGATTTGCTCAAGGCAAGACCAGAATTACAATTTATTTCCCTCCTTTATAATTATAGAAACCATTTGAATAGGAACACAAACCAGAATGTTACAAAAAATCACGAATTATAAAAATGCCTTTTAACAACTTTTATTTGGAATAAAAAAATAGGGATTTTGAAACATGAATGTTTATTCATTACAATTAGGAATAAAATTTTTGCATTGATAATTTCAGTTATTGTTATAAGCACACAACACATTTTTAAATGTGTTTAAATTATGTAATAATGATCAACTACAATTTGATTACTCAGTTTATTTCAATTAAGATGTTTTTAAATTATGTGTTCAAAACATATTTAAGAATTTTATAATTTAAATGAAATTAATTTGTATAATTTATTTTATATATTTCATAGGAGAAAACATTTTAGGCAAACCTTACCATTATAAAATAGAAATCAAACAACCTATTTTATGATATATGGATGCAGTACGTGTTGAGATCGTTTAAGTATGGAGCACAATATTTGCACATCTAAGTATGAAGCAATATCACAATGTATTCCAAGCCGGTAATATTTTAAAAACTCAAACATGCTTTCTTTCATTTTCAAAAATCTTTAGATTCTCGGGGGAGGGGGAAGAATTGTTGCCACAAATGTTTTCTTTAAAAAAAATTTAAATATATATCATTGTCTGTTGTTAACAATAAAACTACCCAAGCAGACATAAAATTTATCCAGTGTACAAAAATTTAATTTAAAAGAAATTAATCATTTTAATTTGTATACATTAATTTACTACTCTCTTACAAAACAAAACATACCTCTGAATAGTTACTTGTGTAATATTTACCCTAGTCTGTAATTATTAAAAATGTCAAAAATACACATCCCCATGTTTTTGAAATTTGCTTTTAATGTATTTTCAGGATGCATTAAAAATATAATTAATATATATCCTAATATCCAACTCTAAGATTGACCAAGTAAGCAATCAAAATATTTCATGAAATAAAACTCTGAAGTAAAATTCAAAAATATTTGTCACAAAATAAGAGACTGTAATCAATAGCAAATAAAGAAAATTAATTAAGATCAACAAAACATTTTTTTACCTAATATGATCATGAATCATTACAAAAGAAAAGTTTATTGACTTTCCTTTAAATAGTTAAAATTCTCATCATATAATAAAACTAAAAAAAATTTATTTTTAATATATTTTATTTAGAATAAATAAACAAAATCATTAAAGAAACTAAGATTTACATTTTTCCTCAAAATTATTTTACTTATATTCTAATCTACTTATTTAAAGAATGAAATAAAAAGAAAATAACAAAAACTTTAGTAAATTTCAAACTTAAGCATCCTTTATCTAATAACTGACAGATTTAACTTTTAAAAGAGTTATTTAAGAATTTATCATTTTTAAATAAAATATTTTCTAATTAAAAATAAATTCATAAAGGACAATTTGAAATATATAGTTAAGTTTTTCATCATTTAATATCTGCTAAATTGCAATGACTACAAAGAATAAATGCTCGTTAATAAATTTCTCTACCAAAATTTAAGTATGCAGCTTTCAGCTCATGTCAAATTTTTGCTTTAATGAAAAACATTTGTTTATTCTTATATTTAAAGTAATCAGAGAGTTTTATACTTGAAAAGATTGTTGTATCTATTAATATCAACTGCTTTCTACCACAGGTGGTGGTTTTATATGTGTTGTTTCATTATAACCATAGAATCAACTTAACGTTAATTAATAACTTTTGCAACATTAATATTAATCACTTAATAGAATTTAGAAACATTTGTAAACTATACAGAAAATTTTTATTGAAACAGAAATTTGTAACAATAATTCATTGTTAGAATTAATAATTTAAAAATTGTCTCTTTCTTCAAGAAATTTACTCTCAAAATGTTTTGGAAGAATTTTATATATTGAAAATTGTCAAATTCAAGGCATCACCAAGTTCTATTTAAAATCATTAAAAATATTTTTTGTCATAAAATTAATGTCATAAGAACTTGACAATATTATTTTCCAATTTAAAACTTAAACAATTTTGATAAATATCTAAATAAAGTAAACTTAGCAGTTAAAATGAATCTAAAGTGAGTATGTATTCAAACAAAAGTACAATTAGTGAGTCTCTATTTAAAAGAAAAATCAACTTTTTAAATTAACTTCTTTTAGTCGATCAATATATATTCCAATTTCTTACATTTTTTGCCAACAAATTCAAAATTTTTTTATAGTTAAGAATTTTACATTTTTTTAGAAAAACAAATATTTAAACATATTTTCAACATGGTTAAAGTTATTTCTAAAAATTTGTATAATTATCTTTATTTTAAAATACTATACAAGAATGAAATATCTTATAAGTTATTAATTCTAATAACATCTTACCAGTCAAAAAATTAGTAACATAGTCACAAGTATCATGAACCTCATTATGATAACAAGAACATTTGTTTCCCAAGTTTTACGAATTTACAAAAAAAAAAATCTAAATAGCAGAGAAAATATGAATATTTTATGTTTGTTATGTTTCAGTTACCAATCAGTTTGCTCATTCATCTGCTGTTGTTTATGGCAATTTGCTCAAATAGGCTTCTATATATATATATATATATATATATATATATATATATATATATATATATATATATATATATATATATTAAATCATTCTTATTTTTATAGAATTACTTTTATAAATGAGAAATTTTTTTAAATATGGTCCCACATTAAAGTAATATTTTTTCATAATGCTTTTAATAGTTTATAATTATTTTATTAAACTCATTTGTTAACTTTAGTCATTATTCATTCCCTTCTTAATAGAAATAGAACAAATATTTAACATATGTACCTTTAATGAATATTTATTTAAACCTACTATTGAAAAAATTTTACTCAATTTAATTGAATGGTTTCAGAAATTTTTAAAAAAAATTCATATTTAATATTTAAATATTACTTAAAATGCATACATAAAATAAAATGTTCTTAAAAATGCACATATTAAAAAGAAATCATTTTATTTAATCTGCCCCAGTAAAATTTTAGATTTGAAATTTCTTAAAACTCTCATTTTATTTTGCACAATGAGGTAGTGTGACTTCTCACGCACGATTAGAAACCAATGTAGAAAACATAAAAGTTGAAAATATTAAGTCCTATTTATTTATTTTGGTTTAATCACTTTTTTCCAATCTCTATGTAGCAAAAAATAATCCAAAATTCTAATGCAAAAGTTAATTTAGCAGAGCAATTTCTTTTTATAAAACTTACAACTTGAGTCAAAAGAAAAAGCTAATCTCTTAGGTTACAGTACTTTTTATCTGTTTCAATGATGTAGTTGAAGTTGTATTTTCCATACAATTAGCCATTCAAACCAACTTTTCTGCAGGGATCTCACTTTTATTTGCCCAAATTTATATATATAGATTCAATTAAACCTTTTTATTGCTTTTTTGAATAAAATAAGCTTAGTAATTTACTTATATTTTTATACAATTCTAAACTTTAAAGAAGCTAAGGAACTTCAATTGAAAACTTATAAGGATTTTTCCAATATTTCAGTATTTAATACAATATTTGAAGTTCAAAAATTAAATTTACACAAAATATTTACCTTAAATAAATATGTATATAACCTCAAAAGTGTGTTTTTTCTTTATTTGTTATGGTGCAATGAAGTACAAACAGGGTGAAAGTTCATAATTTAAAAGGAAAGTAGTTAGAAAACATTCTCTAAAGAGATCCCAGCATTTATAATTTCATACAATATTTAATCATTTCACACATATTTACATCTTACGACAAAAATTACTATTTAATATTAAATATTTGGTTCTAAAAAATCAGATATTTAGCAAAAAATTTATATTAATTTAATATTTTAATGAAAATATACATATTCTATATTGGTATTTATAACTTAACAAAAATTCATTACTGTAATACAACTTAAAATTCGATTACATGTAAAGATATTTTTGGCAGGGAAATTGATGTTTTTAAAGAAATTTTCATTAATCAATAATTATAAGTAGGACCTATCTTCAGCCAATTTTACTATATCAAAACTAACATTATATATTATTTTTAAAAAATTATATTAAAAAAGCAGAGTATTTACATTGTTTTCTTAATGCTACAAATAAAATGCTTTGTATAAGTTACAATCACACAGGAGAAATCTTTTATTAATTATTTATAATAACTAGAAGAAATAAATTATGATTTGAATACCGAAATATAAGAATCAATGCATTTTTATCTTTAATAAAATCAATTACTTAAACACTTCTTAACGTGGTAATATAACACTTATTTATAAAGCAGAGCACAAATAACATTTACTTCATTTTTAAGAAGTTTAATATAAATAAGTTATTTACATTATTTAAGAGTAATCAGTTATTTATGTAAAAAGATAATCTACTAAAATAATTAAATTTTTATGTAAAATTTACATTTACAAGATTTTTAATTAAAATATATAATGATTATTTAAGCTTATTTTCTGTCACAATTACATATATTTACAGAATAAAAACATTTTATGTTAGTTTTATTTTTACACATATCTTTGAGATAATGACTTGGATTTTCTATTCAGTCACTAATAATTAAATTTTTCATAAACAGCTTACAATTACTACTTGAGGAAGAATGTAAACATAAAGGATTGTAAATATTTTAAGGGTAGCTGACAAAATTGTTTATTTCACATTATAATACTATTACCAATTTAGAGCTTGTTTCAATAAATTAAACATTTGAATAAAAAATAAACTTGTAATTTATGGATTAAAGTGTTCTTTAAAAAAATCTGCAATGATGTAATCTATTATTTACCCGTATTTCAAAAAGAAAGATTGATTTACATAAGTTGTTCTTGTGTCCACTGATCCTACAAAAGAAAAGTTTATATAAGTGACACTTTCTAGAATTTACTTTTGCTTCCTTTGGATGCAACTATCAACTTTGTTTTCTTTTTTTTTTTTTTTTCCTTTTCTAGTTCTTTTTGAAATTGACACCTAGGCACAGATAAATTTTATCGTAATAGGATCTACCTTTAAATAAGTCTGTATGCATTTTCAAACATTGAGTCCAATTTATCATACTATCTCAAACAATTAATAAAACACAATAAGGTTTTTACTTAATCTTTAGTAAATTGAAATATTTAGAATAATACATGGGTCTTTAAATGGCCAATATATTGCAATGATTCTTTTATACCATTCAACACCAGTTCAGATAAACAGAATCTTAACTTTTCAGGAAAAGTACTGCAATTATATAAGAAAAATTTAAGCATTTTTTGATCTAAAAATTGCTTACTAACAATTATGTATAAAATAAAATTAAAAACTATTTTTACCAATGATATTTTAAAGAATTTCTCATAAGTTACATATATTTATAGCTCTGTAAGTTTTTAATACAACAGACATGAATATTATAGACATATTTTAAATCATTCCCAATTTAAAATATTATTTTTCTAGATCATCCAAATCAGATTTTATATTAGTAACTTATACTTTTTATAATATTTCCATTGCATTCATGTGCATTTATCCCCACCAAAAGGTATAATTTTTACCCTCCTACTGATATTTATGAATTACACAACTTCTACAGTATAATTTTGGCTTTTGTGTCTTCTGCATCTAAAATGTGTATTCTTAATAAATATTGCTATTTTTTATTTAAATACACAATGTGGATTATTTTCCATTGAAATGAAAATTTTTACTAACCTTTTAACAGATAGAAATGTAGTTTCATTATTTCAGGGGCTTAAACATTTTTATATATCTGTTAAACATAATTCTTTTAATCTTAATTCTTATCATGTGTTAATAATTCAATTTCACAATATTAAAAAAAAATTAAATTCCATTGTTTATAAAGTTCTTAAATATATTTAACTTAATGTTTAGTTTTAGATATTTGATTCAAAATAAACCAAATCATTGCTAGATAATATTTCAGTTAAATTTACTTTAAATTTAAGACTTTAGCATATACAATAAAGTAATCTTATAATTTAAAAGATTTATATGAATATCAGTTTGTAATGACTTTAAAATACAACTTAGTCTGAGCACTTTATTTGTTGAGAGAACATATCTATTTAGAACTTTGTTATTTTAAAGTATTAGTAATGATAAAAAAGTGCATGTTAATTTTGATTATTATCTCTTTCTGAAATGATGGTAAGCTGAAATACTTTTAATTTGTAATATAACTCACATTTTGCAAACAATCCAGATTCAAATATTTATAAACAAAATACATTTAATTGATCAATCATAATTGTTAAGAATATGCAACAATTATATTGATCAAATACTGTAGTAAATACAATAAATAGCAGACAATAATTACATGTGTGTTGGCTAGTTTATATTCTTGACAATAACAAATTTATAATTTCTGTATTTTAGAACATTTAAATTAAAGGAATTGGGATCGCAAGATTTCAGCAAGCATGTACTTCAAACTATAAATAACTGTTTATAAAATGTAGTTTGCTATCGTTACATGAAGTTTGTAGATAATCATGTATGACAAGCATAGTTTACAATAATCAATATAAGAATCTATCATTAGAAATAAAATCAAAATCTAGTTCTAAGATATTAACAGTCGAAAATGAATATTTAAATATCAGCTGTCAGGTATAATGAAATGACTAAAAAAAGACAAACCTTGAAATTTTTTCAGCATTTGTTACTTCTTCATAAATTTCGCAGTTCAGATCAACAATGAAACATAACACCACGGAATATAGATTTAAATATGAAATTCACGTAGTGAACTTTAACATTTTTGCAGTTCAGCACTTAACACAAACTCGAATCAATCGCCATAACAGCACACAACAACTGGGAAACTACAGAAGAACGTAATGTATCATAAACTACTAAAGCTTGGAACCATTCCAACCAATAGAAGCAGGTATACCTAGTGTCTTAAAAAAGAGAAAATACAACTATAAGCGGTTGACGGCCACTATTGGCCGAATCTCAAAAGCGGCGATTTCTGTGTCCTTATTTTAACCAATACGACATCATTTCGTAATCAAAGTAGAAGTTAATCAATCTCTTAAGAAAAGTTTAAACAAAATGAATTCACTTATCTGTGAGTCGATATTTTAGTGGGGAATGTGTCAATTAGTTTGCTCTAAAATGTTTTGAAATAATGTAAATTTCCTGTCGTGTTTAATGATTTGACTTATACCACAGAATAGTGATTTTCATCTTCCAATTACCGCAGAATAAGAGAAAAGAAATTATCTTGATTTTCTAGAAAATATTGCGAGTGGTTTAGAGAATACAAAACTTTACTCATAAAGCTTGAAGTAGCTCTAGGCTTTCTTTCTCGGAATACTTATTTCTCTATTTTATGACATTTGCGGTGTAAATATCTACCTACACTCGGCATACTTTTGAGTGCTCCTCAGTTTCTCGCTAATTTAGTGCCATATTAATACCAATTGAAGGGTTTGCTGCAAAAAGGAGGTAGCTCCAATTTTTACAATTTCTGGGAAACCAAAAAAAAAAAAAAAACGTTTAAAAAATTCAAATTTTAAGTTATGTAAAAATATTGTTGTTGCTTACTTTCAATTATGAAGTTTACATATTAGAACAGTATTTCCATTCAAAAAACATCCTCCAAATGTTGGTGGTACGTGGATGATCCTTGGAGCTACCTCTTTTTTGCCCAAAAGAATGGAATATGACGAATATGTTATGTCTTTGAAAAAGGTGTAAAAATAAATAGAATGTACTATTATTATGTGTTTTTTATTCAAAGAAAACTGAAAATAAAGTGCATCTAAATTATTGGTCTTACAAACAGAAAATAGCATCATTTCAATCGTCACATTCTCCTTCTGTAACATCATCAGGCGCGTTGTCTGGCTGTAGTCGCTAGTAGAACCACATATCGTTTTGTGTGACGTATTTTCGGTCCATCACATCTTTATATTTTGCAGCCTTGAGTGGTAGGTGGTTGGTGTATGCTAGTTCATGGTTGCTCAACATTATAGAGGTACTGTTTTGGATGTTGAACATTCTTACTGTTTTGTTACACAGTATTCCAACACTTTCACTAGCTAAGATGTTTCCTGCATTGATGTGGGATATTTCATAAGAGAAAACCCTAAATTTTGTTATTAAAAACTTTTCCCTTTTGCTACCATTAGAAATGATGTGAGGGATTTTAAGGAAGAAACCTTTAATAGGTCAACGAAGTTAAAAATTATTTCTTGAGTAACTTCCGTCACAGTAAACTTTTTACTCGTCTTTTCAATAATGCGTGTATATTCTCTTGGGACAAACATTGTTTCTACTTTCTTCATGCGCTTTTCAATGTTTCCGAAAGCTCGATCACAAGGTATAAAACTATAACCCGGTTCTGGGAACCTATGAATAGTCTACTACTCAATAATCTTTTCTCTTCCGAGACACTCATTATCCTCTAAACAAAATAAACTTTTTTCAATAAACTTATTAATATAAACTTGTTATGTTTATTAGAATCAAAGACACGAACGATGAAATAAATGCTCTTTAACTATGAACATAATTGAATAACAGTATTCATTTGTTAACCTCCCTGTAAACAAAACACGTCAGTCGTCTGGGGTAACAAAGACGTAGCTCCAGGAGCTACCGCTCTCTTACTACAAACTAACAAGACAAGCAGCTCCATCTCTTGAGTAACTCTGGAAATAACGATTGGAGCTGCATCCTTTTGATGCCAAATAAAAGAGTTTTTTTTTTTGGCACAAGAAAGTGTTTATAACTCCCAACAGCTATGGGATGGAGCTACCTCCTTTTTGCAGCAAACCCTTCAATTTTGGTTTAATTCTGATTGGTCCATTGTGTTTTACGGCGATATCTTATTTCTTCAAATATGCACGAAAACAAACTTGGCGGAAAAAAAAATTGACAATTTTTGTCAAGGATCACCACAAAGTATATTTTAACCCTACATTTGAAATGTATAATGTTGCTCTGCAGTTTACAAATTAATTTTAAGTAATGAAATATTTTATTTTTATTATGTTAAAATGCCTAGGACTTCATTATTTTTATAGTTTATTTTCATTCCTCATTATATATTTATTACATAAATAACACAAGAACTATTTCAATGAAATAAATTTTTGATTTTAAATTAAAATGTTACCAATATAATTTATTAAATATTTTAAAACTAAGTTTAGTAATAATTATATTTAATGTATTCATCAGATTAAATGTTATTGCATAAATTTTATCACGAAGTTTGTAAGAAAACAACATATTAAAAGCTTAAAACTTTTGAGATTTTTCAGGAAGTAATAAAAAAATAATATTCATGCATAATTCTGAATTTATAATAATTGTGTAAAAAAATTGGAAGCTATCATTTAAGTGTTTAATTATAAGTCATTTATATAATAAGTGAGTATGGGGAAAATTAATAATAATTAAATATGTAATACGTGAATAGGGGGAATAATAGTTTTAAATGTGCAATTTATTATATTTAATTATTAAATGTTTTACTCAACAGTATTTATAAAATCACTGTGAATTTTTAAAAGACAGTAAAAATTGCAATTGTAACTGTGATTTTTTAATGTTTTTTTTTTAAAAAAAAAACGTTCTTAAAGAGAAATGCATATAGGAAATTACAGTTCTGCTATTTCTTTTTTTAATTAAAGTTTTATTCATTATCTTATTAAAAATATTAAAATTTAAAAGTATATACTCATTAGCCGTCAAGAATAGCTTATTTTTTATTTATAGAATGTGTTGATAAAATATAATGTAATGTTATTTTAAAATATCAATTCGAAATTTATATAGGAGTAAAATACTAAAATATTAACGAAAAAAATATTAGATAAATTTTTAATCAAAGATATAGCCTTCATTTGGTATTAATAATTCCTAGCTTTTCATATAATTTTAAAAATATGCATCACATGAATATAACTTTTCCTCACTGTCAAGAAAATTCACTATTTAAAAAAATAACCATTTCTGTCTAGAGTAGTAATTTTTTTTAATTGAACATAATGTTTACATTAATGTCTGACGATATTAATTTATGTTTGATTTTGAAATAATTCGATAACGATTTGAACAAAAACAATGACCTTTATTTTAACAAATAGATAGCTATTTGTTGCATCCACCCTGGCTGAAGAACAAGACCTTTCTTCCGCCGTGCGCAAGAGCTACCTCTCTGGTAATAGTGAAAGTGTACAAGTGACACCACTCCATGCCCCCCACCTTGAAAGCTTTAAGAGCTTTCACACAATTACAACATAAAGGATCTGAAAGAAATAATAAAATGATTATTAGTTAATTGATAAGGAACTGAGTATATAAATACCGGAATTTCTAAAAAACTTAATGAACTTAAAGTCAATTTAAATTCTGCAAAGTTTTGTCACACATTTGCCCTGACAATAACCCATCTGAAGTTTTTTAATGTTATGACTCTGACTTTTCCATCATGTCCAGGATGCATAGAAATAACTCTACCAAGTTTCCATTTCATTGGTAGTAGATTTTCATCTGCCATGAGGACAATGTCAAAGCTAGTTAAACTTTCTTTTGCTTGCTTCCACTTTGATCATTGCTGCTATTGAAGAATGTATTCCTTTTGCCAACGATTCTAGAAATGGTGGGCAATTCTTTGAGTGAGTTACCATCTGGAATGTCATTAAAATTCAAAATGAATAAGGAAAATCAATCCAAATTATAAGTCGCATAATCAATGAGAATTTTTTTTCACATGTGTAACTTATTTAATTTTAACACAAGTGAGCGCTTTATAAACAAACATTTTCTTGCTAGTATTTTAACCCAAACGTAGAGGGGATACATACATTCTCTTTACTTTTATTAAAGTCATATAAGAAAATATCTATAAAAAAACAAATTTTTGATTAATATTAGCTCACAAAGATTTGTTAAGGAATGGCCCACACACAATTTGGCAATAGTTTAAAGATTTAATTTCAAAAACGAAAGGAATTATTCAAAAAGAGGGCAGTATTTAGATTCATTTCTATTGAGCTAAACACAAATGTCATAAGTATATTTAAATGTTTGACATGTAAACTAACTGTGCCCATGTTGAAACAGTTACATTTTTATTGATTATATATTTTATATAGAAGAAGAATTGTATTCATAATCATGCGCAGTTTCTTTCTTCTAAGTAAAGTTAATGGGCTATAAAATTGATTAAGATTTATAGCATATGCTAATAAACAATAAAGATTAATTCCCAACAGAAATTTTAAATCTAGAACTTAATTACAATCTTTTTCTTCTTAGATAAGAGTTTGTATGTCATTGGGCACCTCTGCTTTTATCAGCATTTTGTACAAATAACTCCAAACCTGATGTTTCCTACCCAGTTGCTCGGGTCACCCACTTTATTAATAAAGTCCGATAACCCTTAAATGGAGTCTAGGTGTAACACTCTAGCATGGATGATGCCCAAAGATGTTCATCTAGGGAGGGCAAGAGCCTTGAATTCGTAAATATTATGCTTGGCCATTTCCTCTTTCATACTTAAGTATGACATTTCCTGCTGATACGGTCTTGCTGAAACAGTTCCATTTTATGGAGGTGTTTTCTGAAATAGTAGTGCCCAGTTATGAAGCCTACGATTAAACGTATCTTCTGCCTAGAGCATCTTAGAATTTCAGAGGCAATCCTCGCTGATGATCCACAGATCATACTTTTAGCGTGGGTTTGACCAGGAGTGTTGAGCCAAGCTTCATTCATCTTCCGTTTTCCCAATCTAAGAACATTGGTTTTTGCGGTCTTCTAATTGATCCCACAAAAAGGTTCTGCACCGATGGGAACAAAAGACAATCCTTGTTTAGCAAGTTCATCAGCCCTTTCATTACCTTCAATATCTTTGTGCCCTGGCACCCATACAAGGATCACCTTGTTTCTAGTTCTGTAAGAAGGTTTCTACATTCCAAAATCATTTTAGATTTGATTTTGAAAGAACTGAGCGCTTTTAAAGCGGCTTTACTGTCACTAAAAATGAGAATCCGCTTACCGTGGTAGCCCTTAGTCGCAGACAGTGGATAATGGCCAAAACTTCTGCCTGGAAGACCGTACCGTATCGCCCAAAGTTTACAGATTGGCTGGTTCTTGGTGACACGCCACATACTCCTAGTCCTGAGAGGCTGTTTTTCAGTGATCTATCTGTGTACCAGATTAGAGCTCCTGTTTAAGTTTCAAACATATTGTTATCCCATTCCTCTCTAGTTGGAAAAACTATTTCAAATGTTCTTTCAAACATGTATGACTTTTCCATGATGTCCGAGAGCATCAGGAAAGTAGGATCTTAAATTTTCCCGGTAATACCTCTGTGTCCTTTGGCAACATGCTAATCATACCATTGGTTTTGTAACTTCATTCTGTATGCAGTCATTCTGGCAGTGCTGCAGATGAAGATGTCTAAGGGAGTCAGATTCAATATAACTTCCAATGTTCTGGTTGGTGCGGTGGACATTGCTCCTGTGATGCAGAGACAGGCCAGTCTTTGTAGACCTCCTAGTCTGTCAGTCACAGTCTTCTGTTCCACCCTACGCCACCAGATTACACAGGCATATGTGAGAATGGGCCTGACAATAATTGTGTACATCCACAACATCAGTTTTGGATGTAGACCCCAGTTTCTACCAAGCATTCATCTGCAAACCATAATGCTTTTCTTTGTTTGGTTAATTTTATCATCAATGTGGTTATTCCAGGTGAGTTTTTAGTCTAAATAAATGCCCAGATACTTCATCTCTGAAGCCACATTGATTTCAACATCAAAAAGTTTTGGTATGAAAAAACCCTTCTATTTCCTTTTACGTGTAAAAGGTACAAGGTAGGTTTTCTGAGGATTAACCATCAGGTCCCCATCCATGCACCATTGACCTACCTGTAAAGAGTATCCTGCATGAGATGACAGGTTATGTTGAAATCTTTACCAAGGATTAGGATGTCAATGTCATCAGCATATCCTTGAGTATAGTAGCCTTTATCATTTAGATATTTTATAAGGGTATTTACAACTAGGTTAGAAAGTAATGGTGAGAGAACACCTCCTTGAGGACAACCTCTTGTAGTCTTTTTTTCAAATGATTCACCGAAGATGTTCATTTGTATACATCTATCCAAAATCAAGGCCTCAATCCAAGTACACAGGGTCTGATTAATCCCTGCTTCTCTAAGTGCATTGAGGATGGATAGATGGGAAGTATTATCAAAGGCACCTTGGATGTCGAGGAAAGTTGCCAAGGCAATTTCCTCGATCCTCGATTTTGATCCAGAGTGTTTTCAATCTTGGAAACTAGCTGATGTAAAGCAGTTTCAGTAGAATTGCCGGGTTGATAGGCAAATTGAAGAGCATGCAAGGGACTGTTATTACCCAAGTAATCTCTTATTCGCCGATGAATGATTTACTCCATAATTTTAAGAAAGAACGAAGAAATACTGATTGGTCTGTAAGACTTGGCCTGGTCATTGGTGTCTTTGCCAGGTTTAGGAATGAAAACAATCCTAGTCTTCTGCGATATCTTTGGTATGTAACCCAGAGCTAAACTATCTCTGTAAATTCTAGTTAGCACTGGTATGATAACATCCTCTGCCTTCTGGATCATAATGGGCATAATTCCATCAGGCTCTGGGCTTTTTAGAGGTGTAAAGGCTAAGATTGCCAAGTTAACAATGTTGTAGTTTACGATACTTTTAGCGATGGTCCATTGATCGCTATTGATTCTTTGCAAAGAGCCAATGCAGTGCTCCTCTTCGTTGCTATAAATATCTCTAGCTCCTGGAAAGTGGGTTTTGGTCTTAATTTCCATAACCTCTTTCCCGGAAGCAGCAAAATTACCCTCAACGTCCTTTAAGGTACCAACCAAAATAGGTTCATCCCTTTTGAGGAGTTTTTGGAGTCTAGCTCCTTCAGAAATAGAATCTATCTCTTCACAGAACTTCCTGTAGGAGTTAATTTTGCTTTTCCTAACAAGTTTGTTATAATTAGTGAGGGCCGTTTTATAGTTCTCCCATTCACCATTTTTCTTGGCTTTTTTAAAAAGTTTCCTAACATTTGGCCTTTCGGCTGCTAGAGAGTCATTCCACCAAGGACATTTGAGTTTAGCTCTCCTAGTGTAAAAAGGGCAATCGTTATGATAAGAATCTAGAATACTACTGTGCAGAAGGTCTGCTGTTACTTCTAGATCGTAATTGCCTCTAATTACTCTGTTCCTGAGCTCAATCAATCCAGTCAATTCCTCCTGGAATGTCTTACAGTCCGTCCTAACTGGGTCTCTGAATATGCGATCCAGACACACATTAGAGTGAATTTCAAAATGGATGTTTTGATGGTCTGAGCCAGAAGGTCAGCCATCAACTTTCCAATTTTTGATATTTTTACTAATTAGCGTTGTCGCTATAGTAATGTCAGTTACTTCAGATCAATTGGAAGTAATGAAAATTGGTTCATTGCCCTCATTTAGAATATCTAACCCGTAGTTTGGAATGGATTCTAAAAGGCACTCACCTCTTTTATTTGTGTCCGTACTTCCCCAGACAACATGGTGAGCATTACAGTCTAGTCCAAGGACTACCTATAAGTTGTTGTCTCTGCAAAAGTTCGTGAGCTGGTGCAGAGAATGGTCAAGTGGAGCCTTCTCATCATAGGGCAGGTACACAGAGCCAAAAACAATTTCTCTGTTCCCTCCCTCTATGTTGAGTCTGACTTTCACAGCTGTCAGGTCCCTAAGGATAAATTCAGAGAGGGGTAAAACCTCAATGTTTTTATGTAAGGGTATACAAGTTCTAGCGTTGTTATTGGTACAATAGATAAGCTTACCTTTAGTTCCTTTGAGGCCACTGATTCTCCCCCTAACCAGCCAGGGTTCCTGAATCAGGGCCAGGTGTATATCCCCAGCAAGAAACTTCTTACGGAGGTTAGTGGTACCACTTCTACTGTGGTGGAGGTTGGCTTGAACTACCTGCACCCCCATCAGCAGGAGCGGGTTTGTCAAGTACTTTAGCCTGCACTTGGTGAAGTCTGATATGAAACTTATATCCCCTTACACCAAGTATGTCAGCATCTAGTTCAGGCACACTAAGAAAGATAATACGCCCAGATGGGTCCTTCTTGATGCTAAGAACGTTCCACTCTGTTGGAGTGACCCCACCGTTCTGTGCTTCGATTTTTCTCAGGACCTCTTTAGGCTCCAGTTTACTGCAGATTTTCGGCAGTTTTGTAATTATCTTGGTGGTTCTGACAAGTTTCCTTGCCTCACCCACCAAGAGTTTTTGCTCCTGCCAGGGGCTTATGTCACTGACAGTCTGTTCCACCACTTTGAGCTCCCCAGATCTGCACAGTTGACAATGAGTGCCCCATTCTCAAGTTTACAGGATAGGAAGATTGGGGCAAAACCCTCCTCATTCCTTCCTATTTTCTGGGGTAACAAGAGTTCCAGGTCAAAGGCCTTTTCCTCTGTTAGCCGTTTTTCCGGATGACCCTCTATGAGCACAGCCATCTTGATCGCCGTGAGAGCCGCCCTGTAGGTAAATCCCCCAGGTCCTTCTCTCTTGGCAGCCTTTCCGGCCTTGCCCTGGTTCGTCTGGCTGGCAGGACGCTTCTCACCTTTGGTTGCCTTGGGGTTTTCAACCCAATTCCCCTCGGCGATTTTGCGTTCCTTTACCAGTTTCTTTTTTTGGGCACCAGAAAGTCTCTTTTTAAGCTTGATTCTGGTCAGAGAGTCAGTCATGCTAGAGATAGCTTCCTGACTCTCATCAGAAGAAGATAGTTTGGAGGTCATTTCTATCTCCTGTGAAGGATTCATTGTTGCCCCTTCACTAGATTGCCTCTGGTTTCCCTTGTCTTTTTCATCAAGGTCTACTTCAGAGGTTTCACCTGCAAATGCAGAAAGGTTTGTTATTTCTTTTGTCTTTTCAGCCATAAGATAACATTTAATAAGCTCAGGTAATATAACAGTCCATCAAGCATTGCCTGAGTTACTGGGCAAGGCAAAATACTCTAGAAGTTCGCTAGGCAACTAGAGGCTCCGTTAAGACACCATTACCGCGGTGCCAAATTACCCTAGGCACGGGTCGCATAACACCAGGGTTTACGGGAGCTGGTTCGCGGCCTCTGATTCTATATTCAGGCTATCCTGTCATTCCTACAGGACATTCGGCGATCCACCACCTGCCGACGCGCCTGGTAGCTGCTCAGGCCCCAGGACTTAATTACAATACTTATCATACATTATATTTTTAACAGAATTAATAGTGTATTTTACTCAATTATTGATCATTTGATCATAAAATCATTTAGTTTACAGTTAAATATTTATAACATTTTATGTATTATTACACTTAAATTATATATATCAATTGATCACATCCAATTTAAAATTTACACATTATTTCTATGATATCATTATTACCATTATATTAACTGATCGTAAGATCACGAACAGACCATAATGAACTTAAAGTTTTCACAAGTTAATAAATAATTGTGTAATGGTAAGAACTTTGAATGATAACAAGGTTACCATTTATGATCCGTTAATTATAACTAATCAACATTCATTTTAAATATTATGTAATGAGAATGATTATCTTACTTTATTAAATTCACTTATCCTACAGTCAACGCACACAGTACAGTATAGCACGTTGTTATTGTAGTAAATGACGTTAGGAAAGTTTTATCGGTTTCTACAACCCAATTACTACAGTGACGTCACATTCTTGTTTCACCCAGTAGGTCTTGTATTCCAGGAGTTGTTGCTGAAGTCTCTTGATTACCTTAGAAGCGAAGCCTTCCACCATTCAACAAGTTTAATTTTCAGATCCACAACCGAGCAATGCCTGTTAATGTACTTGGTACCCTCAAACCCTGATGCCCACAGAATTATTACATAACATTTTTAACAAATAATTTCATCGAATGCCTAATTCTCATGTACGACGCAACAAAACCAATTAAAGCAGTTTTTAAAGATCCGTTGCAATAATCAAAGAGGAACTTCCTGAATACGATTATACTGTAGCAAGTGTAGACGTTATGAGAACGTACCGTACCAAGCAGTTCATTGCTTGCTTCCTAATAATCCTAAATTCAAATGAAATATCTCCAAAAAAATTTTAACTATAGAGTTATTAAATATAAAAATTAAAACAGAAAATATATCAATAAAAAACTCATCCAATGTTATAACTGTTAAGGTTATGGCCACAATTCTTGAGTTTGCTTCTTAAGACCAAATCGCTTTAAATGTGAACTTAAATGTATAATTCCCTCCAAAAATTTGGATAATCCGAAACTCTGCAACTATGGTGTTACCTACATGACTTTATATGGAAAATATCCTGCAAATCCATTTAAGAATAAAATATCCATGTAATAGTGAACTCTTGAATTCATTTCATTATTACATTAATATTTTGAATATTATTTAAATTGAAACATTTCTATCATTATTGCAGGTTGTTTCCCTGTTGGAAAAAGACCAACATCCGTCAGACAAAACTAATATTTTATTCAAAGCATTAAGTTTTACAGAAGCCTCAAACGTTATGGTATCTACGAATCTCTCTAACCTAAAGGTTATGGAATGCAAATGGAATTTTAAGAAAATACACTGAATTTAAAAATTTCGTTAATGAAAATAATCCCGATGTTATATTACAGCAGGAAACCCATTTTATGAGACTTGTAATTTTAAATGCCTAACTAGGACATTTACTGGAATGATCGTAATGAAGTTCATGATGGTACTTCTATATAATAATCTAAATAAAAATTAATCATTCCTTCCTATCTACCCTAAGAATATGCGGGAACAACCGTAGTTAAAATTTATATTCCTGACTCAGAAGATATTGCGTTCGTTTCTCTCTACATTCCTCGTGCGGCGAATAACTTACTAACTGTTGACTTCAAAAATGTTGCCTCTTTGAACTATAATATGGTTATTGCTAAAGATTTCAATGTCAAAAATGGTGAATAGAGTTGTAAATACAAGAATAAAAGATTTTATTTGCTATCTAAAATCTTTTATTGACAGCGCATATTTTAAATTTTATCGCCTTGATAAACCGACCTATTATAATGTAAGTACACAGTTTCTAGATCGTAAATTGACCACTAGATGGCTTTACAAGTCAAGTTTTCTTTTGAAAAAATAATCGATATCATATCATTAGCAAAATATTATTTTGCAATGAAGTAAATTAAACAAAGTGCTAAAATATTAATTAAAATAAGGAATAAATCCTCATGTAAATTTTAAAGATAAAATTAATGTGTAATTTATTAAATTATTTTTTGTGCATGTAAAATGAAAAAAACAAGTTATGTAAACTGTTGCTGGAAATGTATTTTCGTTGAATAATGAGTTTGGCAACAAGTTAGTTTAGTTGCATTTTCGTTGTCAAGTTTTTTTTTTTTTTTTCAAGCAATATTCAGCATCCTCACAGACCACAAACCACTAAAATTTGCTTTTAAGCAAAAAAATGAGAAGGCATCTCCACGCCAATTACGTCAGCTCCAGTATATTTCACAATTCACGACAGACATAGAACACATCAGTGGAGCCGATAATGTTGTAGCCGATGCTCTATCAAGGATTGAAGAAGTATCTGTGATTGATTATGAGGTAATAGCCCAAGAGCAAAGCACTGATCCAGAGTTTAAAGAGTTATGCTCCAGTGACACATCACTCAAGTTCAAACCGTACACCACTGAATCTGGAAAAACATTGTGGTGTGATATATCTCAAAGCAAAATTCGACCATATATTCCTCTCAACTTCAGGAAAAAAGTTTTTAATCAGATTCACAACCTGTCACATCCTGGCATCAGATCAACTGTTAAGCAGATAACTGCTAGGTTTGTTTGGCCTGGAATCAATAAGGAAGTTCGAGAGTGGGCTAGAGGATGCATCAGTTGCCAAAAAGTGGAGACAACCAGGCACACAAAATCAAAAGTTTCTCAATATCAAGAGCCAGATTCTCGGTTCACTATAGTGCATATTGACCTTATTGGCCCCTTGCCTCCATCTGAGGGCCAAATGTATTGCTTGACATGTATAGACAGATTTACATGCTGGATGGAAGCCATTCCTTTACAGGACATTACTGCAGAAACTGTAAGCAAGGCTTTCTATAATCACTGGGTATGTCGATTTGGGGTACCTGGCAGTATCATTGCTGACCAAGGAATCCAGTTCAAATCTGAATTGTTCAAAAATCTTGCGTTAATATGTGGTGCTAAAGTGCGACATTCCACTCCATATCATGCTCAGTGCAATGGAAAAATCGAAAGACTGAATCGCACATTAAAAACAGCCATGAAAGCACATAATAGTGTCAAATGGACTGAAATTTTGCCCACAGTGCTCTTGGGTCTTAGATCAGCTCTTCAACTTGACTCAAATTACTCAATTGCACAGATGGTGTATGGCACACATATTAAAGTACCTGGTGAATTTTTTGATCCACCTAGTTCAAGAATGGAACCTGGAACATTTGTCAGCAAACTCCAAGAGGTCATGGATAAATTAAAACCATTACGATCGCCGCAGAGATCTAACCAGAAAGTGTTTGTTCATAGGGATTTAAAATCTTGTGCTCATGTTTTTGTGCGCATTGACAGAGTAAAAAAACCTCTAGAACCTGCTTACGAGGGACCCTTTTTAGTATGGGGCAGAAATGATAAATATTTTTCCCTGTCTATAAAAAATAAATGTGTCAACATTTCAATTGATAGACTTAAACCAGTGAAGAAGCTGCGATTTTCTCTTTGTTTTGGAGTGGCTTTCCATCGGCACTTCGATTTCGAGATCCTATTTTTAATTTTAATTTCAGAGAGACTCTGATTGTACGCGAAGCAGGCGAGTGAGATGGTCGCGAACCCAAACATGGCTCCTTGTAAATTTTGTTCAATTTTTTAATTAAATGTGTATGTTTCAAAATTGGAGTCATTTATTTGTTTGTTTGTTTCATAACAAACTTACGTTTTTGGTGGCAGCGGTTTGATGCTTTTTTAATGCTTTGCATTAGCATCCACTATGGAAATTAATTATGTGCACTATAATGGATTACGTGCCGCAATGTTGGAATACAGGTAGGCCATTTTGATCAATCTTTCTCTGGCTACTATTGAAAATAAATAGTTTGGAATGTTATATAAATTGATAGAATATTTAGTTCCAATGTTATTTACGTGGTTTTCATGTTATATCAATTAATTTTGCTTATAAGTTTGTAAATGGTGTATTCCATATTACAAAGCTAATTTCTGTATTTCGTGTATTCGAATTTACAGTGTTCATGCTATATCAATTAATTTTGCTTATAAGTTTGTAAATGGTGTATTCCATGTTACAAAGCTAATTTCTGTATTTCGTGTATTCGAATTTACAGTGTAATATTTTTTATAAGAAAAGTGTATCTTATTATAAATTTGCATTTCATAATTTTTATGTGGTTGATGTATTTCAATTCACGTAGGAATATGTTAAAATAACTATGTTGTTATAGATTAATGTGTAAAATCGAAAGTACACTTATATTCATAATTTTTTGAATGTTTCACTGAAAGTAGATTTTATGAAAGTAATATATACTTTAGAAAGGTTTTGATTTCGTAATGTGAAAAAGAAAGTACATGATTACAAATAGGTTTGAATTTAAAGTAATGTGAGATTTATTGATGTGTTTTTGATTTTGTTTGCAAAGTATCAAACTGGTTTATTACATATTTAGAAACGCATATGTTTATTTTCATTGATAAAGATTTGAAAAGATATTTTCTTACTGTTTAAAATATCGTACGTTATTATCATTTTTATGTCGTGTATGATTAATTAATTAAGTTTATTGATTTGAAATCGAAAGCTGATTTCTGGTTTAGATTAGTTAAAGCTTTTAATTTATATTGTTGTTAAGAATTGTAGTGTTTTATATTTTGAATTAAATAAGGATTCAAAAATATGTATAATTTCATTTCTGATTTAATATAGTAGTATTTGTATAAGAATCTGATTTTATAAAATTTATACATTTTGATTAATAATTCAATTTATCTGAGTATCAAGTATTAGCTTGGTGATAAAAAAAAAAAAAAAAACTTGAAATCGAGAGTAGAAGATTTAATTTTAAACTTGTTCTTCTTTTCAAAATATATGATTTGCTGTTTATACACTATTTGTTGTATTACAATATAGTTTGTTTTCGTTTAAATTTTTAAATGTTATTGATATGTTTATATTAGTAGAGTGTGTTAAATAATTTCTATAGTTATTTACGAAATTTTACATATAGGTGGGTGTAGTCTGTGGTTTCTCTCATTATTGCATCTCTTCTGAGATAAAGCGTGAATAAATAAAATGGCTTTTTTAGCACGGGGGAAAAAGGGAGATTTAGTAGAAGTAGCTGAAGAGTTAGGGAAATGGTTCCAGATTCTTTTAAAATCCCAGATATTAAAAAATTAATTTTAACTAGTAAAAACTTTAACGAGGAAGAAGTAAAATGTATATTAGATAGGGTAATCGAGGAAAGAGTTAAAAAGGAACAGGAAGAAAAAGAGGAAAGAGTTAGGCGAGAAATACTAGAAAAAGAGGAAAGAATTAGGCGAGAAGAATTAGAAAAAGAGGAAAGAATTAGGCGAGAAGAAAAAGAAGAAAGAATTAGGCGAGAAGAAATAGAAAAAGAAGAAAGAATTAGACGTGAAGAAAGAGAACATATTTTAGAAATGAAACGTCTAGAAATCTCTTCAAATGCTGCAATTTCGAACACAGAATCAGTTACAAATAGGACTGAACATGCTCAAAAAATTCAATTAATGCAAATAACGCCAAAATTCGATGAAAGGAAAGATGAGATGAGTTTATACTTAATAAATTTTGAGCGTAGAGCAGAAATGGCTCATATTCCAAAAAACGAATGGGTAGTTTATCTTGTAAGTGCTTTACCTTCAGAGATATCTAACATGTTAGCTAGAGAACCTCCAGAAAGGGCTGATGATTACGATTACGTGAAGGAAATTATTCTTAAACGATTCAAGTTAAATAGCGAAAAATTAAGACAATTGTTTCTTAGACACCAGAAAACGTCAGACAAATCATGGAGAAATTATGCACAAGAATTGAATAGTTACTTTACGGAATGGCTTACGGAATTAGAAATAACGACATTTGAACAGCTTAAGGAACTAATGGTAACAGATCAATTGAAACGTCGTGTGCCAATTGAAATTAAGGAACATTTTTTGACGGAATGGCTTAAAATAAATTCGCCGTATGATCTGGCAGAGAAAATAGATGAATATGAAAGTTTAAGAGATAGTTTTAAGACGAAAGATTTTACAAAACTCCTCGAAATAATTTTGGTTTTCGTCAACAAAATGAAAACCGTGCCTTTAAGTTTAATGAAGTAGTTCGGAATCATAAATCTCATGTTCCTAAAAGAGTCGAGAATAAAAATTCTAATTATTCACATGAAAAGGAATTCGAAAAAAGAAAACAACTCCGATGTTATGAATGTGGTTCTTATAGTCATTTGCGGCCTCAGTGTGACAAAATAAAAAAGAACTTAGAATCGGTAGCATCCAACGAAATTGCTAGAAGTACATTTAATGAGTTGATGGCTCCTTACACTAGTATCGGCACTGTTAATGGAATTCAAATGCCAATCTTAAGAGACACTGGAGCAACTCTTGATTTGATTTGTGGAAAATACGTGAAACCTGATATGTTCACGAAGGAAAAGGTTTGGCTAAGAACACCTCTTGATGAAACTTTAGTATGCTTACCTATTGCCGAGGTTGAAATAAATTGTGAATTAGGTCACATTTTGACAAAGGCAGCAGTTCTTCGAGATTCTTTGGATCAAGGAAGATATTTACTGGGAAACAAAACAGCCGCTTTATTTGAGGAAATTAAAAAGCATGAGGAGGTGAAAATACATATGATAAATGCTATAGAAACTCGAGCTCAAAGAAGACGGAAGGAAAATAGCAAGAATAAAGAGATTATTGATTCTGAAATAGAATCTTCTAGGTCTTGCTTCCAAACTAAACAAAATGAAGAATTAGAGCAAAATACAATTTTGCCACCATTAGAAACCGAAGTTGAAGGGATGGATTTGATAAAAACATCTCCAGAAGAATTTGCTCGGGAACAAAAGGTGTGCGAAGATTTGAAACCTCTCTTTGAGCAAGCTAAACGACAATCTTCAAAAGACAATAAATATATTATAATAAATCAATTGTTGTTTTATAATAAAATGGACAATGATGGAACTGTAAGAAGATTATTAGTTGTGCCCAAGAAGTTTCGCAACCAACTAAAAGGGATCTGCCATGAGATAACTGCAGCTCATTTAGGTATAACTAAAACAAAAGATATGCTGTGCAAAACTTTCTACTGGCCTAACTGCTTTAAAGAAATTGAAAATTTTGTTAAATCTTGTGACAAATGTCAACGAGTAGGAAAGCCTCAAGATAAGAAAAGGGCTCCTTTGAAACTGGTTCCAGTAATTCCGGAAATAGTTACAAGAATTAACGTTGATGCATGTGGTCCTTTACCTATAACTTCCTGTGGTAACCGGTATATTATAACAGCCATTTGCATGTCATCCAAGTATCCAGATGCCATCCCAGTACCAGATATACGTTCTACTACTGTGATTGATGCTTTTCTTCAGATATTTAGCCGCATGGGTTTTCCTAGGGAGTTGCAAAGTGATCAAGGAACATCTTTCATGAGTGTCCTAACATCAGAATTTTTAGAAAAATTTGGTATTAAAGTTGTGCATAGTTCCGTTCAGCATCCCCAAAGCAATCCTGTTGAAAGATTGCATAGAACTTTAAAGAGAATACTGAAAGTCCTTTGCTTAGAAAAAGGTACAGATTGGGAGAAGATTTTACCTCAGGCACTTTTTGCTCTTAGAACTTGCATTCATGATAGCACTGGATATTCTCCTGCAGAATTAGTCCATGGTCGGAACTTAAGAACACCCATAACACTATTATATGAAAATCTAACTGGTAAAACCATTGAAGAAGATAGTGTGATTGCTTACGTTTTTAATCTTTTAAATAGAATGAAAAGATGCCAAGAATTAGCTGTGAAAAATATGACAGAGGCTAAAGAAAAACAGAAACTTTGGTATGACCGTAAGGCTACGAAAAGAGAATTTAAAGAAAATGATCTTGTGTTAGTTGTTGCACCTTCTAGATCAAACAAATTTTCTGTTCATTGGATAGGTCCAGGAAAAGTAGTAAAACGACTATCGGACACAAATTACGTAATACAATTTCCCGATAAGGAAAAATTACATGTATACCATGTAAATATGTTAAAACCTTATTTTCAGCGTCCAGAAGATGTTAATTTAATTTTTACCTCTAATTCTGATAATGAAGATATTGATTCTGAGAAAGAAGATATCCCAAGTTTTGAAATTAATTCATCTACCCTTTTAGAGACTTTTCCTGAAAGCTGTTTTAATGAAAAGTTAGAGGACGATCAGAAGAAACAATTGAGTAGACTTTTGATTCAATTTATTGATATTTTTTCAAATGAACCGGGTTGTACAGAACTGGCTGAACTGGACATCGAGTTAGAATCTAATAAATCTATTATAGCTAAACCATATCGAATGTCCCCACGACAGACAGAAATTCTGAAATCGGAAGTAGACAAGATGTTGAAAATGAAGGTGGTGGAACCAGGTGAATCCGATTACACATCACCTTTAATATTAGTTGAAGCTCCTGGAAAAGAACCTCGTCCGTGCATTGATTATCGCAGGTTAAATGAAGTTACCAGGACGCAATATTATCCATTACCAAATATTGAAGAGCGTGTTGAATCCGTTTCGAAAGCGAAGTTCATATCTTTATTAGACTTAACACGAGGTTATTGGCAGATACCTTTGAGTCCTAAGGCTCAAAGATATGCTGCATTTACGACGACATTTGGTGTTTATAAACCTTTGAGAATGGCATTCGGTTTGAAGAATGCTCCTTACTATTTCAGTAAGTTAATGGCTGATTTATTAAAAAATTGCGAACATTTTGCTGTGCCTTATTTAGATGACATAGCTATATATTCACTTACCTGGTCTGATCACATCCAACATCTTAAATGTGTTCTGGAGAAGATTCGATTTGCAAAATTGACTGTAAAACCCCTTAAGTGCAAATTCGCTCAACTTCGTGTAAAATATTTGGGACACTTTGTAGGACAAGGTCAAAGAACACCAGGTGATATTAAAGTGAAAGCCATTACCGATTTCGAACGTCCCTCAAGCAAAACCGAAGTACGAGCTTTCCTAGGTCTTGTTGGGTACTATCGCAAGTATATACCAGAATTTTCGGTAGTTGCTGCGCCTTTATCCGACCTGTTAAAAGGGAAGTCCAAGAAAGGAACTGTAATATGGAATAATAACTGCGAAAAGGCATTCATAGAATTAAAGAACACTTTAATAAAGAAGCCTGTACTTTACAGTCCAGACTTTCAAAAACAATTTATCATTCAATGTGATGCCTCAAACTTAGGAATAGGTGTAGTTTTATCTCAGAGAGATCAAAATGAAAATGAACACCCTATCCTATTTCTGAGTAAAAAAATTTTCGAAATCTGAGAAAAATTATAGCACTATAGAAAAGGAATGTGCAGCAATAATTTTTGCTGTTATTAAATTAAAATATTATTTAGATGGTCAGTATAAATTTATTATCGAAACTGATCATAACCCTTTAGTTTGGTTAAAACATCATACAGGATCTAATCCCAGACTTTTAAGGTGGGCCTTGGTGCTTCAAAGCCTAAATTTTGATATTGTTCACAGAAAGGGCAAATTACATCAGAATGCCGATAGTCTCAGTAGAATGCTGAATAACCAAACTTAATTATTTTCTTTTTTTCTCAGATATTAAATTAAATTTTTTTTTAATACAAATTTCAATTGTTGTTACATGTGTACATAATAAAAAAAATGTTTTTTATAGTAAAATGTGTCTATTTGTAAGTTTAGTTAAGATTGAAAATTCTGTTGTGTTAGATAATTATTTTGTGCTATTTTGATATAATTTTATTTTATATTTAATATTATATAATTCCATATAATTTTGTGTTTCAGCCAGAGTCCGATTGATCAGGGCTATCTGTAATACTAAATTTTGCTCTTTATTGTTTGTGTGTGTTTTTTTCTTTTTTATTTGCAGGTTGATTTCCTTAGAATGAGAAAAAGAAAAAGAAAAAAAAACCCCGGGGAAGGAAGGAATAATTTAGTCTGTAATGTCTCATCGTCAGCACTTGAGATTTGAAGAGCCTCTTATGGAGAGGGTGAGTAACGAGATGGTTGGCGCCAGAAGTGGTCTGAAGAAGCTGCGATTTTCTCTTTGTTTTGGAGTGGCTTTCCATCGGCACTTCGATTTCGAGATCCTATTTTTAATTTTAATTTCAGAGAGACTCTGATTGTACGCGAAGCAGGCGAGTGAGATGGTCGCGAACCCAAACATGGCTCCTTGTAAATTTTGTTCAATTTTTTAATTAAATGTGTATGTTTCAAAATTGGAGTCATTTATTTGTTTGTTTGTTTCATAACAAACTTACGTTTTTGGTGGAGCCATGTTTGGGTTCGCGACCATCTCACTCGCCTGCTTCGCGTACAATCAGAGTCTCTCTGAAATTAAAATTAAAAATAGGATCTCGAAATCGAAGTGCCGATGGAAAGCCACTCCAAAACAAAGAGAAAATCGCAGCTTCTTCAGACCACTTCTGGCGCCAACCATCTCGTTACTCACCCTCTCCATAAGAGGCTCTTCAAATCTCAAGTGCTGACGATGAGACATTACACCAGCTTATATGTTAACTGACAGTGACTTACTGCCATTGGTGTTGGATGACAGTCCACTTCCTAAGAATTTACGGGCAGGAGATTCACAGGACAGACCTGATAAAAATAATACATCTACTAACACACGCTGTGGGCGAAAGATCAAATTACCTGTCATATTTCAAGATTAATAGTATAATAACCTTTCTGGCTTATTATACATTATCTTTAACACTTGATATTACTATGTTTATATATTTTGATTTATTTCCAATTCTGCATTTTCTTCTATGTAAATACATTATGATTTATTTCTTAATAATAGCTTAGTATGCTTTTATTTTTTTAACTGCCCTCGTGCATATTGTAAAGTAAAATACTTGCAAATGTACAAAGTAACTTAGCAAAAATCTTAATGTTGATGTAGCCTTGGAAAGTTCTGTTTTTTATTTCTCTTGAAAATATCAGTAATTGTAACTATGTATGTATTGTAATTTGTTTATGTGTAATGTGCAATAATTATTCTACATTATACAAGTTATAATTTGTAACATGTTACAAAAGTTAAATATGTAGAGTATATGCTAGGTGTAAAAAAAAAAAATCTTATTTTTATTTCAAAAATTACATATTTCACCATGGTTCTTTGTATCGTAACTTAGTTACTGGTGAGGGAGTAATGTAAGTACACAGTTTCTAGATCGTAAATTGACCACTAGATGGCTTTACAAGTCAAGTTTTCTTTTGAAAAAATAATCGATATCATATCATTAGCAAAATATTATTTTGCAATGAAGTAAATTAAACAAAGTGCTAAAATATTAATTAAAATAAGGAATAAATCTTCATGTAAATTTTAAAGATAAAATTAATGTGTAATTTATTAAATTATTTTTTGTGCATGTAAAATGAAAAAAACAAGTTATGTAAACTGTTGCTGGAAATGTATTTTCTTTGAATAATGAGTTTGGCAACAAGTTAGTTTAGTTGCATTTTCGTTGTCAAGTTAGTTAGTTGCATTCGAATGTAAAAATTGTGTGTAATATAATATAGAAAAAATAAAACTGTGCTGTAATATTGTATCCTGAGATTCTTGTCTTAAATTTTAATCACTTTATTCAGAAGAACAGTGTTAAATAATCATTTTGCAGTAATAATGAAGGAATTTGGTTTAAATTGCGTTGGTGCTGTACATTCACATGTATCTGGCGCTAACAATGTCACCCAATCACTCAAATTTTATCAACTTAATGCTAAGTGGAGGTGTACATCACCTGTCCTGTATTTTTCTATTGAGGATCTCCCATTTGATCATTACCCAGTCATTGTCTATTTAGAAGTAAATAAAAATGGAAATAAGATTACGAAAAGTAATGCAAACTGGCCAGATTTCTGGTATTTTATTAGTGAGAATATTTATTTAAGAACTAAATTCATCTCACAGTCTTGAAGATATTAAAAATAAAGTTAATAAAATTTCAACTACTATTACTAATGCATTGAAACATAGCAAAGTTGCTAAAAACAATATCTGCCAGACGTACCTTACAATTATCAATTTGATAAAAGAAAGGAACAAACTAAGGAAATTCTACAATCGGCGTCGGATCCCCCAGATAAAAACTCAAACTAACTTCATTAAAAATAAAATTAAGAAAGAAATTGTTAAGCACAGCCACAGTAGCTGAAATATTTATCTCTCCAATCTTAACGTTAAAAAGGGTTCCATCTTTGGAGTGCAATTAATAAATTAAAAACTCAAAAACTGTTATTACCAATTTTACGAGACGGAGGCACTATAGATACAATCATTACTGAGAAATATAAAATCTGAGCCAGTACTTTTGAACAAGAAGTTTCACGATATTATCATGGTTAGAGTTAAATAACTTTTCAAACTGTTGCTCCGATGACCAAATTATTCAAGCTATTGATCATTTCTTCAATAACATTAATGATAACTAAATTAAGTTCACATCTATTATCACTTGCAAACTAGAGAAGTTGTGAAAAAAACTTAAAACTGAAAAGAGCCCCTGTTGGGATCAAATTAAAAACAAAATATCAAAACAGTTGTCTGTTCTAGCTATCAGCAACCTATTATAAATGACAAATTAAAAATTGGTCACCGTACCACCCAATGGAAAGAAGCAGTTATTGTGCCAGTTAAAAAGTCAGGGAAAAGCTTCATTTAGTAACAATCGTTCAATATCTCTACTATCAATGTTAGCTAAATATCGTAGAAGTCTTGTTTAAACTCACTGAAGTTGAGAACTAAAATGGCTTATATCATTCCTTATCAATTTAATTTTAGAAAAAATTTATCCACGTCCCATTATTTTTTAAGAGTTGTTGAAAACAATTTCAACAGCCTTCTCCCTCAAACATTAAACTGGCGCCATATTTCTTGACATAGAAAAGCCTTTGATAAGGTCTGACACGTAGCCCTTATTTATAAATTAATATCCTTCAATTTTTCCCTATTACCAAGTAAAACTCATCAAAACTTATCAATCTAAAAGAACCTTTACTGAGAAAACCAATTCAACGCTTTTTTTCCAACTAGAACTATCCACGCTGGAGTACCTCAAGGCTTCCTGCTTGATTCATTCCATTTCAACATTTATATTAATGACATATCCAAACATATAAACAAAATGTCTTCGCTGTTTGCTGATGATATAGCAATTTTATGATCACAAGTTGGTCTTAATGTTTTCCTTCTTAACCTCTCAGAGTATGTGAACAAAATTGAGCAATGGCTACAGATATGGAAAATCAAAATAAACACCACTAAATCCAAAACTGTACTTTTCACTAGAAAACTTGACATAAATGCCGTATAATCCATGATGCCAAATTCTGAGATTGGCGATTTTTTGGTGGATTTTTTAATGTATCTGACAACCTAGTTTTTATTCATATGGAGACCTATAAGAATTATTCAGAAAATTCTATTTTGGTAACCCTAGTATGTACGTCATCGCATACGTCACGATACGTTATCTTGGCAACATTTCTTCATCGCCAAAAAAATTCAGATTTTGGAATCATGGATTATACGGCACCTATGCCGAAAACTTAAACGTTGCTAAATTAAAACATAATTTCTAGATACTCTATCCCATAGTCAAATAAAATCACATATTTTGGTGTCACTTTCGATCAGCGATAATTTGGAAAACCAACATGCAAAAAATCAAAAATAACTTCATCTCGGCCAGAACTTTTGTATACTTTTCTATTGAAAAAATTTGAAAACTTCACTAGGCAATAAAATCTTGATTTATAAATCATATTTAAGACTGTGGTGAAACACTTCTGTTCGGAAGTTGGCAACAGCAACTAGAAAAACTTTCTACATGAACATTGGCAACACCAATTTTCTCCTGAACAATACCGCATGGTGAGCAGGAGGGCAGATTCACGTTTCTCCCCCGACGATGTGAACGGACGAGTTCACAGTTTGTTTCCCTCTCAGAGAATTTTGTATTCGCAACTCTCTTTAACATTTTCTTTAATTAAAAATAAAATTTAATTCAATTTTTAATATATGGTGTGTTTTATTAAAAACTCGCAATTATGAAAAAACTAATTTAAACAGCACCCCATATCTGGTGACCACTACGTGAACACGCTATTCTTCAAACCCTACTCGGATTTGGAAGTAACTCCAGCGCCATGAGATGTCATGAGTAAATGTCAGTGCTGATTGGTAATCATTCATAACTTCTAGGATGCAGGTAGGATCTTTCTATAATTTTCTTAAACATAGCGTTATGTGCTCTTTGGTTGTTCACTGGGGTCAGTTTCTTGGAAAATTGTGCATATATATTTTAACACAAAGTTTTTCTTAGTTAAATTATTATTAGTACATATTTTTCCCCATGAGCTACACTCCGTCCACTACTCTACAATTTTAGCGATCCTTTCGCATCATGCTGTGTTTTTATTATTTAATTTAATGTATTGCATTATATGAATATTCATTGATTCTTTTATAATTCATAGCTAATATTTTTTGTGTTTATTATATTTTTTATTTATATATCTTGGTATTGAAAACTATACGCACTTCCCTATTATTGATTTGTATACTTTGTAATTTTTTTCTGATAAATTTTGACCATGCCTTTATCTGATGATTTTTCCGTTACTCAAAACCCTCCCTCCGAAGACACAGCTTCGCAGGTTGCACACGTTTCGGTAAAAATACCACCTTTCTGGAAAACTAACCCTTCCCTGTGGTTTATTAGGTTGGAATCGCAGTTTTTCCTGGCGAATATAACGTCCGATCTAACAAAATTCAATCATGTTGTCTCCTGCTTAGATCCCGATATACTAAATTCGGTACACGACATTTTAGAGAGACCACCTACTACCGAGAAATACGATGCCTTAAAAAAACGCCTAATTTCTGTTCATTCCGAAAGTGAAACATCTAGAATTCGAACCTTATTGCAAGGAGTAGAAATCGGTGACCAAAGACCCTCCCAATTACTAAATCGCATGCGTTCATTAGCTGGGGATACCGTGGGTGAAGCGCTTTTACGCTCGTTATGGCTAACGAGGCTGCCATATAACACGCAGACTATTTTAGCCGCTTTCAGCGAGGACGATTTGAATAAAATAGCCGCAGTTGCTGACAAAATAAGCGATCTAGCTATCCCTTCGTATGTAAATTCTATCACCCCTAACTCTCATGATGCTGTCACGGCTCGCTTGGAACTCCAAGTGGCGCAGTTAACTCAACGGGTTAGCGAATTAAGCACCGCCCTGGAACGCAGTTCCCGTAGCCCTAGGCGTAATTTCCGCCGATCATTCCAACGCAGCAGATCTCGCGATAGTTCCCGCTCTCGCACTAACCTCAGTCACTACAAGGAACGTACGAATGAGCTTTGTTTTTACCATGTCAATTTCGGTGATCAAGCGCGAAAGTGCCAAGCTCCATGCTCTTTTCGTCAGTCGGGAAACTAAACCGGCGATCGCTCACTGGCCAATCTAGCGACCGCCAAGTGAATCGTATTCTTCTGGCCGACCCGTCTTCAAAATTAAATTTCCTAATTGACACAGGAGCAGACATATCTGTTTTGCCTAAAAAATACGCTCCAAAAACCACACCCTCTGAAAATTTAGCCTTATATGCAGCAAATGGCACTAAAATTTCTACATTTGGCAATAAACGCCTCATTATTGATTTAAATCTCCGCCGAAAATTTTCGTGGTTATTCGTCATTGCTGACGTAAACCAACCAATTATAGGTGTTGATTTTCTTAAACATTTTGAATTACTTGTCGATGTCAAAAATAACCGTCTGATCGACTCTCGAACGTCTCTCTCGTCAAACGGCATATCTTTCAATAATTTTTCCCTGGATTCCAACATATCCGTACTTATCGGCGATTCCAAATTTGAAAAACTACTCGCTGAGTATCCTGAGCTTACAAACCCTTCTTTAGTAACAAATGACATTAAAACTTATGAAATTTTTCATCACATTGAAACTAAGGGACCCCCTGTATTTTCCAGACCTCGCCGTTTGGCCCCAGAATTACTCAAAGCAGCGCGTTTAGAGTTCGAATACCTAATGTCTCAGGGAATTATTCGACCGTCCAAAAGCCCTTGGGCCAGTCCCCTCCACATGGTACGCAAATCTAACGGTGATTGGCGCCCTTGTGGCGACTACCGTCGCTTGAACGCTGTGACAACTCCTGACAGGTATCCTGTACCCCATATTCAGGATTGTACACAAGTTTTTTTCGGCAAAAATATTTTTTCTACCCTCGACCTGGCAAGAGCGTATCATCAGATTCCCGTCAATCCTGAGGACGTACCGAAAACTGCTGTAACCACCCCATTTGGTTTGTTCGAATACCTGAAAATGCCATTTGGACTTCGTAACGCCGGTCAAACTTTCCAAAGATTCATACATCAAGTCCTTCACGGATTGGATTTTTGCGTCCCCTACTTCGATGATCTCCTTATAGCATCAACAACCGAAGACGAACATATTAAACACCTTCGCATCATTTTTGATAGACTCCGCGAATACGGACTAAAATTGAACCCCTCTAAATGTGTTCTAGGAAAAACATCAGTCTCCTTTCTTGGTTGCTTAATAACTCCCACTGGTGTAAGCCCTCTTCCCGAAAAGTCAGCAGTAATCTCTAATTTTCCTAAGCCTGAAACACTGTCTGAACTTAAAAGATTTTTAGCTATGCTAAACTTTTATCGTCGTTTCTTGCCTATGGCCGCAGCTACTCAAGCCCCACTCCATTCATTTCTAAAAAACTCTAAAAAGAATGACAAACGCCCTGTTCTTTGGACAGAGGAAACAACTGCCGCATTTGAAAAATGCAAAAGCGATTTAATGAATTCAGTCACCCTTGGTTTCCATTCCCCTGATCAGCAGCTATCATTAATGGTAGATGCTTCCGATATCGCCATAGGAGCAGTATTGCACTCCCAAAGTACCAAAGGTTTACAACCTTTAGCTTTTTACTCCAAGAAACTGACGCCAGCTGAAACCAAATACAGCACATATGATAGAGAATTATTGGCTATCTATTCTGCTGTAAAACATTTTCAGCACAACCTTGAGGGACAAACATTTTCTATATTTACTGATCATCGTCCACTTACATTTTTGTTTAAAAAAATTCAAATTCTGCATCTCCTAGACAAATTCGGCATATGAATTTTATCGCTCAATTTAGCACTGACATTCAACACGTTTCTGGATCAAACAACCCAGTTGCCGACGCCTTATCGAGAATTTTTGCCATTAATAGTAATAACGCCATCGATTTCGCACGTTTAGCTGAAATCCAGGAAAATGATGCAGAACTCACTCAATTACTGTCAACTTCAGGTAGTTCTTTAAAGCTACAGAAGATGGAACTGTCCCCAGGACTTAAATTATTTTGTGATGTAACCAACGATCGAATCCGTCCTTTTGTTCCCTTTCCTCTCCGAAAAACTCTATTTGACTCCCTCCATGGACTTTCCCACCCAGGAGTACGAGCGACTAAAAGACTGATTCTCTCTCGTTTCGTCTGGCCTTCAATTTCAAAAGACTGTGTTGCATGGACTCGCGCATGCATTGATTGCCAGAAGTCAAAAGTTTCCAGACACAACCATAGCCCTTTGCAAGCCTTTTCTGTTCCCTTACAACGCTTTCAACATGTGCACCTGGACATTGTCGGACCTTTACCCCCATCGGAAGGATATTCTTATCTTTTAACAATGATGGACAGATTCTCTCGCTGGCCGGAAGCAATTCCGATACGGGACATTTCCGCAGAAACCATCGCCCGAACTTTTGTTACTCATTGGATCGCAAGATTTGGAGTACCTACCACCATAACAACTGATCAAGGTCGTCAGTTCCAGTCGAACTTATTCACGAATCTCAACAAAATCCTTGGCATTCACCGAATTCGCACAACTCCATACAACCCTGCCGGGAACGGATTGATCGAGAGGTTTCACCGATCATTAAAACAATCGTTAATGTGCCACAATGACGTCCAGTGGACATCAAGCCTGCCCATTACATTGCTGGGTCTTCGATCAGCCTACAAGGAAGACCTTGGTGGAACCTGTGCTGAGATGCTTTACGGTACAACAATTCGGCTGCCTGCTGATTTCTTTCAGACAACAAGTGTCTCTACTTCCATGGATCCAGCTTCCTTCTTACAAAAGCTGTGCGAGTCTATGAGAAATGTTGCACCAGTGCCCACTTCAGCTCATATCAAACCCAAGTATTTCGTGCACCCAGCTTTGGATTCGTGCACTCATGTGTTTGTGAGGCAGGATGCAGTAAAACCTCCGTTGACTCGTCCATATGATGGTCCTTATCGAGTGCTTAAACGGCTTTATAAAACTTACACTCTCCTAATTAAAGGAAAAGAAGCCGTTATCAATGTCGACCGTCTTAAACCAGCATTTTTGGTGCCTGGGCCCCCTGAATCTTTAGTTCCTGTTCCCATTGCTACCCAAGTTCCACCGAACTCTCCGAAAGCGATGCCTGTTCCTGTGATTCAAGACTCTGCTGTAAACGAAGAACCCCCTGTGCAAACTACGCGATCCGGCAGAAGAGTTCGTTTCAACCCACGATATCTCTAACTCCTCGTGCCTTAGGCACTTGGGGGGGAGTAATGTGGTGAAACACTTCTGTTCGGAAGTTGGCAACAGCAACTAGAAAAACTTTCTACATGAACATTGGCAACACCAATTTTCTCCTGAACAATACCGCATGGTGAGCAGGAGGGCAGATTCACGTTTCTCCCCCGACGATGTGAACGGACGAGTTCACAGTTTGTTTCCCTCTCAGAGAATTTTGTATTCGCAACTCTCTTTAACATTTTCTTTAATTAAAAATAAAATTTAATTCAATTTTTAATATATGGTGTGTTTTATTAAAAACTCGCAATTATGAAAAAACTAATTTAAACAGCACCCCATAAGACTACTAACAACCTATCCGGCACCAGTCTAGAAAGGTATACGTGCGTAACAACAACGAAATCGCTAGAATACCAACAAAATAAAATTCTTTGGATCATTTATTTAGTTGAACCGTGTTTTAGAAATAGCATAATACGAAAAGATTTAGATATGCTCACTGTCACACAATTCATTGAAGACGCCTATCATTTAGATTCTATGATAGACTTTAGGAAATTGTGAAAACTCCAAAATTCAACTCACTGAAAACTATCATCCTATGATGTCCTGAATCTTCATAAGTTCAGGGCAGTCCTACGCTTAAATATCCTTCTACTAAATTAGTTGAAAATTTAAATGAGTCTTCCATTTATTTATTTATTCATATTTATCCTTATTTTTTCTTTCGAAACATCCTTATTTGTATTTATTAAAATTCCTGCTCTGGAGCTTATGCCTACACTATTTTTAATTTCTGTTATGCAAACTACACTCTCCACTGGGAGTACTTATCCCAATCTATAAATGCTTATAATCTCTTTCTATGAATATTCAAAGTGCTATATTATTTTGAAAAAAATTTCGTCCAAGGTTTAATAATCTATGGAAAAAAAAGGTCAACGGCCTGCGGCTGCACACCTCACCTTGCAGTTCAGATCAAAGTTAATATACTTGGAGTATATATATATATATATATATATATATATATATATATATATATATATATATATATATATATATATATATATATATATATATATATATATATATATATATGTATATATATATATATATATATATATATATATATATATATATATATATATATATATATATATATATATATATTATGAGTTGACTTTCATTTTACTCTACACAATTATCATTATTTAAGAATTATATTCAAAATATGAATACATTTTTAATACAATTCATATGGTTTACATGAATGCAATCGGAATTTAAGTTTCAGAAATGCTGCATCTAAGGCACTTCATTTTCAAAAACATTACGTGAGTATGAGTGGAAGAAATGAAATTGTAATTGTTAGAAATCAGTTTGTAAATGAAATTTTTGTTATATCACTGGTTATTTTTTTCTCTCTTTTCTTACGACAGATGCGCAAACTTAGAAGATGGCGTTAGCGTTGGAACATACTGTCTGTCTAAACGTATTAAATTTCAAAATTATACAGCACTGAATGCTTTACAACGCAAATTCGTACACAAAATTAAAGTGTAAATTGGAAACAAAATTATAAGGCAAGTTATAAAATTATAGCACAAATAGTATAAAATAATAGCACAATATTTAATTGATGAACTTTAACTGTTAAAGGCTAACTTATACAGTTTTGAAATAGCTCTTTTTAAGACACCAGCCTTCGTTTTAATGTTAATGACTCTTACTTTATCATCCTTAGTGTGGCAGACATTTACAATAAAAAAATCACCCATTTGTGTGTGTGTGTAATACGTGGTAAATTTTCCTTTTTCAACACTACTAAATCAGCTTTATTAACACTGATTTTAGTACATTACCTTTTCGTGGAATTTTTCTGATTTCTTAAATAAATAATATGCCAGCGTAGATATAAGCAATGGCATGACTAAAGTTAAAATTTCAAAGCATTTTTTTTTTATTTTAAGTTAAATTTATTTTAAATAAACGTGATTTATGATATTATAAAATCTAAAAATTTATTTAAATTTGTAATTAAAGAAAAACACCTGAAAATTATAAATAAATTATGAATCTTATATATTAATCTAAATCTTGCCATGAGATATATATTAATTTTATTTTTATAAAAATTAATTACTTTTTTTATTAGTATTCAAAAAACAATAAATGAAATTAAAAGAATAATTTTTTTAAATTATAGATTTTTTCGAATTTTTTTAAAATTAATAGTACGAATATTAGAAAAAATTTTAATTCTGAAAAAGTAATAAATCATTGCATCTACCACTTCTCTATTATAGAAAAGAAAAGAATGTTAGCAGACAAGACAAGAATGTTAGTAGACAAGATATGAATAGTAAGGATTGGATGATTAGTCACTGCCCTAAATTCTACGTTAAAAAGGATTCCTCTGAAAAAAGTGGTAAAAGCTTAAACTGACCACTTCTCTATAATAGGTATCTAATTTCAAGCAGAGGAAAACTTTCCAAAATAATGATGTTATATAAATTAAACCATTGTAATATATATTTGAGCAATAAAATAAATATTATTATATCTTTACTAACTTTAAATAATAATAGTCGAAGACGGGAAAGCAAATTTATAGTAATTAGATAAGGATGAGACATTAGGAATTATGGTTTTATCAAATTTTTCTCTGCTCATATTGTTAACCATAAAGTGTTTGTTTGAGATCATGATTACACCACTTCATTACAGTTCTCATTACTTTGAAACATCCCTGATATCAGATAATGTTTTATCTACGTCACGCGTAATTAATTACGTCATCATAAATCTGACTTGTGGACAAATTTATTGCTTGCCTTTGAAATTCAATCTTCGAGTGGCAGCAAACAAGGCGAAAAATCGAATGTCTGAGTGTTTTCGGCGATGAGAAAAAAAATCATTCATGATTTTTACTAATGATAAAGAAATATTTTCTAATTATAATTTTTTTCGTTTTTAAAAGTTTTCAAAATCAGGACAATTACCTCTTGTCCTAAAAAATTAGCTTTCAAATTTTCAAATCTTTAGAGATATTGCTTCCAACTTTTCTTGAAATTGTTATCTTCTCAAATTTATGTCTTTTACTGATTCAAGTTTTCTTGTCTAACTCTCAGGCTCACCAACTTCCCTTGTGTCATTTCACGTTCTCTTGAAATCCGTTAAAACTTCTCTAATTCTCTTTTTTATTTTTGATTCGCTGAACATTTTGTGCTTAAAACATTGATTGTTACGAGTATCGAAACAAGGATTCCAGAAGTCATTTCAAAACTCTTCGAGCCAAATGCCCTTAACAGTAATCGAATTGATACGAAAATGGAATAACGACTCTGTGGCTTCATATCGTTGGAATCAAAATTAAAAGTACTGTCGAAGTTCATTTTGTTAATAAAACGATTTCTTTTATAAAGTCCATAGCATCGGTTTTAGAATCCGTTTTCCATTGATTCAAGCCCTTAATAAGTTGACCAGAGAACAGAGGAAAAACAAAATGAAAAAGATAAGAAAAACATCAACTTTATGGTTAATTTAAATCGACAAGATTTAGAATTTTTGTATTATTTTCATTATTTAGAGACATCTAAAATCGTTTATCACCTTTATGTTATTATGTAACTTTTATATGAAACTGTTCTTTTTCATGTCATTTAAATTATTAAAAAATTTATCTCTCTCTCTCTCTCTCTCTCTCTCTCTCATTTAGCATTTTGGAATTCAAAAAATATTAATCATGCAAACAGATGTTTTTTAAAAATTATTCTGTATTTAAGAATTATCAGATTCTAAAATATAGAATCTTAGGAATCAGATGTTCATTATTATAACTAGTAATATATAAAATGTCATAGAATGAAATCATGTGATGACAATTATGTTTTTTGAAAATTTGTGTATTTATATAAAAATTGAAAAATTAAGCATGTTTGGGTTGGAAATAAAGTATTTTATTTTTTAAACAAAACTTGAGGTTTCATGAGAGATATTAGAATTTAAAATATATAGTAAAAAATGTCGATACGATAAGAATTTACAAAAATTTCATAAATTTAGCTATTTACTTAACTATAATAATGGATACATGAGATGTTGCATCAGCATCATTCCCATGTAATAGCTTATAGAATATGCATAAAAAATTCCGAGACTAATAAAATACTTAATATTTTATTAGTCCTTATATTTTAATATTTTGTTAACTTTGCTTACATATTAATGCGATATATTTGAGGAAATCATTAAGCAAAATGTTATAATTAAAAAGGTGAGAAATTGAGAAATTTCACCCAAAAAATTGATATTTATTTTTAAGAAAATAGTTTATCGAAATTTAGTCTGAATATAATCATTTTGTTAGTCGCAAAGAAACACAGTTTTTTATCGCATTATGCAGTTTGGTTTGTTGTTCAATGTTTACTATATATTGAAAAATCATACAATTGTCAAGGTGGAAATCAAACTCTCGGCTTTTTGAACTTCAAACGATAGCGCAAACCGTTCATCTGCCAGATCAGTATCCTGATGGACAGTAATCAACATAATCTGACTATTTTAAGAATAGCGTCTTCTAAGTTGTCTGGTTAGTGTCGGTTGCTATAGTAACGAGAGCTGCCCATTTTAAATGTAACTTAAGGTTATAGGAGTAGGTGATATTTAAAGTAGTACCTCATGTAATTCTCAAAATGTTCAGTGAACTAATAAGTTAGTACATTCCTTTTGGCTCCATCTGTTGAAAATAGAACATATCTTGGCAATAAAGCACAGAGGGAGATAGTTTCATGGTAGGCAGCTAGTAAATCCCCCTTTTTTTTATCAAACCGAGAAGCAATGGTCAAATTATTATTTCTTACAAAAATTATCTGCAGTTTCTTGCAGGATAGACTTTAATATTTTTAGAATTAAGAAATTGACACAACATATAAAACAAAACGTAAGGTTTTGAAGTTCTAGAGAAGTTAAGAATTGATCTATTTCAATAGAATTATTCACTTGCGATGCGTAAGTTTGTCAATGAATGATCGGCCGTATGATCTTAGTTCAGTTCAACAGTTTATTTGCTTATTCTCACTTCTTACAGGCACATTTATAGACAGTTTATCTATCACAAGAACCTGTCAATCTGTCTGTTGTCGTGGAAACAAGGAACTTTACATTTTCGACAGGAGGAGTAAGAAGAAAGGCTTATTGAACGCCTTGAGAATAACATGAGCTACTACTCTAAATATCATCAATTTATAGCACTCTTAACTCCCATTTGAAATGAATAGTTCTTGTTAATATGGTAACCGTTAGTAGTGATTTGGGTTCACTATAAATACCGTTGAATGATCATTCTTGTCCAAAAAAGATAGCAGAGATACCAAATAATCAAAGGATAGTGATATAAGTACAATAATTCCAGGTATAATTCAAATAAAGTGATTGGAATTTATCAAATATTAAAAGTTACTCCAACCTTTATTTGAAAATTGGCTGCTAAAAGTAAATCAAATGTAAGCTTTTATATCTATGAAATATTTCTCATGTTCATCTAATAAAAATAATTCATTCGAAATTTTATTTATTGCAAAACATCAACTCACTATTGATATTTAATACATTTCGATATTTTTTTCAAAAAATATTTAACTATTTTTGTTAATATACAGAAAGTTATAAATTTATTATAGTAGCTACAAATATACTATGTCCATCCATCTGTTAGTACTAAGAACCAGTGAAAATAACACATTTTACAGTTTCACTGACATTATTGAAAGTTACATTGTGGTTCAGAAGACGCTAATGGGGACAGCAATTTGCAGAAGGATGTTGAATGAATGGAAAGAATTTGGGAGTCGCATTTTTTAATTGGCTTTTAATGTCTTCTGATTTCCCATTTGTAACATTTTATTTAAAGAATTTGTGAAAGACACGTTTGTGAACTTTGTTACTAATGTCATTGATTGTACTCAAATTTCCCATTCTGCTTAGCTGGTGAGTATTGATAGAAACTTTCTATAACATGAATGAGTTAAATTTGGCGATAACACAAATGTTTGTCGAGTGAATAATACATATAAAAAATTTATAGTTACATAAAAAGATTACCGCAAATTAACCTACAAACTGCAAACGATGCAGATTTAATGAACATAGTTGGCGTATTCCATGATGCCATTGTCGATTACTCGCAACATAGGTAAAACACCCAGATATATATTTTGAATTTGTAAAGTTATATTGACTTCAGAAAAGAGAGGAGTGTAAGACTGTTTTGGATTTTGCCCATGTTTGAAATAGGTGAAAGCATTCCGTGTGAGAGATTAGATTAGATTTTTCATTCTACATGAAAATAATTTAATTTATATTCTTTTTAAAAGCTCAAATTTCGCCTCTTTTTATTAATAATTGCTATTGGTTTAGTTACAAATTCTTATAGAGCTAAGAGTAATTTTTTAAAAGTAGGATTATTTGTAATTGATATGTTTTTATCCTTCTGATTGTTCATTAATTTTATTTAATTTATATAAATAACTGATGCTTTTAGGATAGAAAGGTAATCATTATTTTAATAAAAGTGAAAAAAACCATAAACACACTTGCCAGAAAAAGTCTGCGTACAAAAGCAAAGTAAACATTCTACAGAGAATAAATGTATATTATAGTGCCAATAATAATTCTATTTTTATATAAAGCTTTTCTTTAACACTTTCTTAAGGGGAATCCTTCCTCAAAATAAATCTAGAAATGAGCTTCAGCGCCATCTAGCGCAGTTGTTTGGGGGCAGTCCTTCTTACAAAGGCTGAAAGAACTGATTGGTGAATTTAAACTCATAAGCCACGCCAAAGCACCTGTTTACAAAGAAAAAAATAGTTTCTATCTCAATGGGGGGGCGAATTTTAAGTGGGGAATCAGAAGACCACTTAACCGCAATAGGGGTAAAGTGGACAATATAACCCCACACATCCTAATTTCCTTCAGCATGTTCTGACGCAGATTTTCTCCGCATATGTGGTCAGTTTGTTTGTCCCCTCTCGCCTTAGGGTATTCCTTCCTGGAACTGTATGTCTGTAAATCTCATGGGTGAGGAAAAACTAGGGCTGGCTCAAATGCTTCTCAAATTTGACACCGGAAATATCCGTTGTGAGCTTAGTCAAGCAATGCGAGAGAAAAAGCTCTGCTCGGAGATTTTGGGAAGAAATATTATTCTATTTACTGTTCAGCAGAAAAGTATACAGATGCATAAAAAATTGAATAATTTTGTTATTATTCATTAAATGATCAAAACTTAATATCAATGTACAAATCAAAATAAAAATATACTTTTATTTTTCTTGATATAATTTCTATTTGCATTGATTTTACGAAATTTGATTCTTTTTTAATAAGCCGTATGAGAATGCAAAACAGTAGCTCTTTCTCTAAGTACTTCACTTGTATAAATATTTTCAAATAGACAAAAATGCCGAATTTCTTAGCTCTCTTAAAAAAAAAGAAAATAATGTAGTTTATGTATTCAATTTGGAATAACTTTTCTAGCTTTATAAAATATTTCAATACAAAGTTTACGGAAAATTCCATATATTTCGCTTATAATTTCTATCAATGATTTTTTTTAGGAATGGAAAGTCTACCTCTCTATTTAGATTGATCAGGCATCTCGACATTGTTTCTTGATATATTTCTAAGCAAACTTTAAAAACAATATAACCTATTACATAATCCGCACTTTTGAGTTCAAATATGGCAATATCATCATTCATATCTGAAGAAGTGAATTCACTTCAAGAAAAATAGAGTCTTTAATTTAAAAATTAAATATAATCTTCACTTTGGGAATAAGCAAATGATCTTTTTTGTGTGCATGTGTGCTAAAGTTTAGCCTCTCAACAAATTAAAATAGAATGCGTTTCTCAATAAAATCACAAACATTACAAAATACACTAAATTCCTACAAATGTCGTAAAATAGATTAGGGTCTCACATTTCATTTAAATTCAATGTATATACCATTTTCAAATTTCTTAAATTTTCTTCATCTGTAGGAAAATTTCAGAACTCCAGGTATCCAATATCAGAGCTCCAAGCCTGCAGCCAAATTTATAACATCATCTTTATATATTGTTTTTATATTAATTCTTAGCGTATTTATTCTCATTTTAACTCGTCAAAATTCATAAAATTTTGAAGATGATCTTATAGTGTTCATTTTAAAGTATCAAGCGACAATTTAGCTATATATTTTTCTCATCTTTATATAGGTATATAAATAAATAAATTATTCTTCTCCATCACCATCAAATTTATATTTTTCTATTAAAGTATTTTTATATATATTATTGTTTTTAATTTTTGTGCTTCTTTTAAAAGTGTTTTCTTCATTTGAACTAAGAACTTGAACTAAGCATTTTTTAGAGGATTTTAAACTATTTTCAGCATATAATAATCATCTACTTTTTATAATTTTTCAGTACTACTGTGTTTATTAAAATATATTTAAAGTTGGAAATATGAAAATGAAACTCTTAAGATTTTTGTCTATATATATATATATATATATATATATATATATATATATATATATATATATATATATATATATATATATATATATATATATATATATATATAAACATATTGCAAGGCAAACTGAATGAGAAAAGAGCAATCCCAGTTGATTCCTAAAGACGTTACACTACTATTCTGGGGTCAAGTTGGGAAAGTGTATGCGTAATGAGCCAACTTTTCTCTTTTTCATGGCGGTAAAATATCGTACGCAGGCCCTATTTGCTTGGTAGTTGAATTCCATTCCTGTTCGCACCCACGAAACGAAAAGGCAGTTCAGATATCACTTTTATTTTTATCCTTTTCTAATTTTCGAAAATATAAGTGCTATTATACTGAGTTCAATAGTAGCATTTTATACATTTTGTAAAAGTATTTTCGCATCTCAGTCATACATTTTTGAACTGATTTCGTCATAATTTTAATTTTCGACATAAAATATGTTTTAGGACATCAACAAACGAAAATGTTTTATACCACATATTTTGCATTTTTATTGTTTGCTGGTATTAACTTTACTTTTCCATAAAAATATTATAAGTTTACTAACAAAAGTAGCTAAATAAAGATAATAATTTTCTAAACTTCCACTTGCGTATGCTTTAGACCAAAATGCATAAAAAATTATAAAAATGAAATTATTTGATTTAAATTTCTAAAAGAAATAAAATGTTTAAATACGTACATAAATATATAAATATGAATTGTAATCACATATTCTTTTTGTTAGTATATTAATATATTCAAAAAGATGTAAAATAAATTATTATGTAATTTTTATTCTATGTAAGAGATTGAATAAAAAATTATTCTCTAAAGATAAAATGTGAAGAAATTTCTTCAAAGATGTGCATTTAGTAGTTCAAGAAATGTGTTAAGAATACGCTCGAGTATGTGTATTTTTATCACAATGATGTGATAGAATTCATATTCCTACCAATACACCCCTTTATCGTAATTTCTCTGCTTTTTTCTTGACAAATTCAATTTTTCGTTTCTTATTTAATTTATTGGGAAGTTTGAAAATGTTATACTTTACACTTGATTATGAAAAACTTTTCCCACTGATTAACAGTTGCTGATAATTTATTAATATTTTTTTTAATTCCTATTTTTTTACGTGATACTTATAGCCTATATTTTAACACATTACTCAATTTACAATTAAATAGTGCTATCAACAGCAGAAGGAAACAGTAATTACTCTGAAATTCTTCAGAACGATATTATCTATAAAAAAATAACAATAAAATCTATTTTTTTAAGCCTTATGGAGAATAATTGTCAACTAATATGTAATAAACTAATAAAAGCATAAAAAATTTTATCCTACTTATTTTAAAGACTATTGAAATTTGAAATACATAAAATAATAACATATGACTACATTATAATAGCTACACAATCATTCAACAATATATATAATATCCTGCATTTAAAGATAGGAAATTTGTGTTTACAATATGTACACATCTGGAAAAAAATATTAATATTTTACGAAGGTTTCTGAATACAAAATATTTTTGAGATTTTTTTCTTTTTAAAATTATTTTAATTTTATTTTGCCGTATTGTTTTTTAGTTTTCGCTTCGATTACAGATGGAGGATCTCTGATTTTCATTGATAGCGTATATCTAGGATCAATTATTTCTGGTAATAAGCAATCGTGATAAAAGTTTTTTAGTTTTTCCTCCATTTCTTCTTTCCAGAACAAATCGTCATTGGAAATTTTTTCAATTTTGTGGCCTTTCGGTGTCCATAGAACAAACAAGCAATATGTTTTTTTCGTTATATTGTAGCTGCCCTTGTACTTGGTAAAAATATTTGTGTCTTTTGTTAATGTTACCATTTTTTTTTTTTGTTAAATTCCAAAACCTAAATTTTCTTCCTCTGGGGTATAATCTTTGCAAGAAAATGGGAATTTAATTTCAAGGATAATATCGTTGTCAATTAAACCATCAGGGCTTGCACCTAAATATGGTTCCTTGCTTACAAATAGGCCACATTTTTTTATTGCAATCCCTAAATTTTTAAGACACAAAATTGCATCATCTTCATGATTTCTGCCATACCTCATCGCTTCATTGTCAAAATGAGAATATAGCAGAGATTTGACAATATTTTCACAGGTTGAATGAGGCAATTTGCAGCAAATACTTCCAAAATTGGAGGCAGTTATTCGCTTTTGCCTTTCAAATAACCATTGAAGACAATCTCGTTGACCTCTTGTTGATGTTTCCAACTCTCTAAGCTGGATTTCATTGAGCTGGAGATCTTTAAGAAATAATTCCTTTTTTTCATTAAATGATTCTTTTCTCTCCATGTATTCAAATTTTGTCCTTTGTTTTTCTTTCTTCTAATTGAAGTACGTAACTGATTGGAAAGCTTATTTCTTCGGTGTCGGTAACTCATTTTTAGCAAGTACGTCAAGAAATATCGCATTCAATTGTCTTGAGCAAAAGAAACTTCTGTCTTCCTATACTATTTACAAATGCTGTAAATAAAATGTACAAGGCAATAATAAAAAACTCATGTGGAAGACTTTCATGAGTGTTTCAGAACGAGTCTTTCGTACAGCACTTGATGGATTTCTTCTCCCGTGGAGCAGCACTACCCATGTTGCCAGTCTAGCTGGCACAAAACCACAACATTTCTTCCCCCTTTCGAGGAACCATTTTCTACCAGCCAAGTTTCCTTCTGGCAGTGGTGAGAGATTTCGGCTTTTTATGTCCGAAAGTCATAAAATTTGAATGTAGCCAGGGCGGAAGTATTGTGCTCCGGGCAACCACATGTAGGTCCAAGATCTCCCCAGCCCCTACAAGGTTTTACAATTTGTATCCAAGCTTTCCCCCAACATCTGGAATTCCATATGCAAGTAATAATTGAATATAGAATTATAATTGAATATAGAGATTTCAAAAAATACTTGACTTTCCAAAAGTCTCATTTAAAGCTTTTTTTTTTAATAAATCTTCCGGATTGTCATATCGATCCAATACGTAATATCCGCCGAACCATTCAATATCAGTAATATAAAATTCGTAGGAAATTTATATCTACAGAGAGAGAAAATAAAAAAGGAGGATACAATTTTACAAATGTATTATATTAAATGCATGTCAAATTTTTAGTTTTTAGAATTCTAAAACTGCATGCCATGACTCACAACATGTATTTTTTAAATGCTAGAATATATTTTAAAAGATTTAATTTTGGTGCATTGATGTCATATTTGAATTAATAAAAGTGACATTTACTATACTCTGAGAATGTTCTATAACACATTTGTTCAAGAGTGTATCCCAATTTTCTACACTTTACAAGTTTCATAATAACTAATAAGTGGGATATTCTTCCTAAAATTTTGAATTGTGTAAGGCCTATGAACATATTTATTATTGTCCCAAACATCATCGAAACATACGTATTCCGATTTACAAAAGAATGCTTTACTTACCAAGAATTCGAACTTAGAAGAGATAATTTCAAAATCAAAAGAAATATATATACATACATGTATGTGCATATACATACATATACATATATATACAATATTTATTTATATTTAATAATAAACAATTTTTATATTTTTCATGGATAAATAAATATTTCGTAGGTTTTGTTGAAATGTTCAAGTTAATTCTGCATCCAAACTCAGTAAGCAATAAACTTAGAATCAAATATATAAAATTAAGAAAAACAACAAATTTTAAGAAGTTTTTATAAAACAAAGATTAAAAATATGGCATTGATGAATTTTACAATGTCTATAGATATGTATTGCAATATCATATCATGTAGATATACTTCTTGAAAAATTGCATCAAAAATACAAATAAAGAATTAAAAAAGTTCACTGCATGAGAACTGTATAAATTATAAATTTTTTCAATAGATTTAGCTGTTTAAAGTCAATATATATATATATATATATATATATATATATATATATATATATATATATATATATATATATATATATATATATATATATATATATATATATATATATATATATATATATATATATATATATATATATATATATATATTGTACCGAGCTCCACGGGTTCGTGTTGATTGAGAGTTGAATAAAGTGACCACTTAATGAACACAAGACTTTTATTCGTAAAAACTTCACTAGATAAACGAAATTCCCGCTGTAACAATCATAGTTATACAGCCACAATTCGTCAGATACAATAAGAATTAGCTTCCAATCACAGGTCTCAAATACCTCAGACAGAGAACAACTAGCAGTCACAACTAATCGTGTTCACTCACTGACTGTCTTCACAAAACTATACTACTATTCCATGTCGGGCTGCGGTATTTATACCTGACTTGGCGGAGAAATCTACCAATTTCGCCAAGGCTCTGGAAGCTTCTAGGCTATCTCGGAAAATATTGGTCCTAGAGCTTAGGTGATGGATGTTTCCAGAAGTATCGATTTCTCGCCAAGTCGCCAAGAATCTCGCCAACCGTCGCCAACTCGCCAAGAATATCGCCAAATGTCGCCAAGTCGCCAAATCATTAGGAAATCCGCTTTTAAACTACAACACGTCTAAATACCGCAATTTTTGCCCAAAATGTGAGAATTTCTGATCTGTCTGAGATATTTTAAGACAAATATAATCATTATTTACAAATTTGTAACATTGCCCCCTCTCAAGGACTGCACGTCCCGGGCAGTACAATCCCCTGATAGGAGGCCAAATTTAATATAAAAGAATTTACATTTCAAGAGGATACAGAGCACATTACATACACAAGCAACTAAAAATACAAGAAAATAGAAAAGATTAAAATTATCTATACTATTTACAAACAGACCATGGTCTACTGATTTTTACTCTACATTACGATAAGGAGCTAATCTATCATAATGTACTACCTTTGGTTTTGAAGCAGATGATTTTCTTATACGAACCACGACGTCGTTCAGTCTTTTTAGGACTGTGTAGGGACCTTCCCAGTTGGCTTGCAACTTTGGAGAAAGTCCTTTACGTCGAATCGGGTTCCACAACCAAACTTTGTCACCTTCTTGGAATTCATGTCCCGTCGCTCTTGTGTCATACCTTGTCTTCATTCTTTCGGTCGTCAGGTTGATTCGGTCTCGAGCGAAGTTATGGACATCTTCAAGACGTGCCTGAAGGTCTCGAAGGTATTCCTCTGGCGATGAAGATGTATCCGGTGGACGACCAAACTGAAGATCACAAGGGAGACGAAGTTCGCGACCAAAGAGCATCTGTGAAGGAGTATATCCGGTAGTCTCATGGACAGCACTGCGATATGCAAGAAGAAACAGCGGTAGCTTCAAATCCCAATCTTGCTGATTTCTGGAAACCATAAGGGAGAGGTTATTCAAGATGGTTCTGTTAAACCTCTCTACCATGCCATCCGATTGTGGGTGTAGTGGCGTGGTCTGCGTCTTGTCTATTCCGAGAATTTGACACATTCCTTTAAACACAACAGAGGTGAAATTTGTCCCTTGATCAGAATGAATTTGTAAGGGTGTGCCGAATCTGGAAACCCATTGTTGCACTAGAACCTCGGCTACTGTAGTCGCCTCTTGATCGGGGATTGCAAACGCTTCAGGCCACTTAGTAAAGTAGTCCATGACAACTAGTATGTATTTGTTGCCATTTGAGGATCGTGGTAAAGGACCCAAAATGTCCAATGCTATCCTCTCAAAAGGTGCTCCTACGTTGTACCGCTGCAACCTTCCTCGGCTACGTTTCTTCGGTCCTTTACGTGCCGCACAGTCATCACAAGATTGGCACCATTTCTCTACATCTTGTCTCGTTTTGCTCCAATAGAAGCGTTCTCGAACTTTCTGTAGAGTTTTCATTACTCCGAAGTGGCCTCCAGTTGAGCTACTGTGCAATTCTTTCAAAACATCTGAAATTCTTGATTTTGGAAGAACAAGCTGCCATTTGAAATTACGTCCATCATCGGACTCCCATTTCCTGTATAAGACACCATTTCTTATATGGAGTGAGTCCCAAAGAGCCCAATATTGTTTAGTAGCAGGACTGTAGGTGGAGATATCCTGCCAACTTGGTTTCATACTGGAAGATTCTTTTAATTCAAGAATTGGATTTATATCTGGGTCTTCTTTTTGGGCTTCCCTAAGTCCTTCATCACTCCATGGGTCTGGTTTTGATGGAGGTGAAACAGTAACTTGGCGTACCGAAGTATTTATCAGCTGATAGTTCTTCTCTACTCTAGAACAGTATCGGCAGCTTTCATTACACGGCTTCCTTGATAGTGCATCAGCATTTCCATGAAGAGTTCCTTTGCGATGACGTATTTCAAAGTCAAACTCCTGGAGTCGTTGAATCCATCTGGCTACCTGTCCTTCTGGATTTTTAAAATTTAAAAGCCAGGTTAAGGATGCGTGATCGGTCCGGAGCAAGAACTTTCTTCCATAGAGATAATGGTGGAAATGTTCTATGGCTTTGACGATTGCCAGCAATTCCTTCCTGGTTGTACAATAATTCCGCTCTGGTTTCGATAGACATTTACTCCAATAAGCAATGACATATTCTTTATCATCAATTTCCTGCGACAAAACAGCTCCGATATTTTCATTGCTGGCATCCGTATCTAAAATGAATAATTTTCCGGGCTGGGGATATGCAAGAACGGGTGAAGATGTCAACGCCTCCTTCAGTTGCTTAAAAGCTTTCTCACATTCATCTGTCCATAGAAATCTCTGTTTAACTTCTGTCAACTTGTGAAGGGGTCTAGCAATACGTGAAAAACCCTTAACAAATTTCCTGTAATACGTGCATAGTCCAAGAAAACTTCTTAATTGGTGGACATCTTTTGGACGACTCCAATCCTTAACTGCAGATATCTTTTCAGGATCTGTTCTTACACCTTCAGCAGAGATAATGTGTCCCAGATAGCTTACTTCACGTCGGAATAAATTACATTTGCAAGGATTCAGCTTCAGGTTGGCCATTTTTAATTTTTCCAGCACCTTTCGGATGTTTCTTAAATGGTCTTCGAATGTGCGCCCTACAATAATGATATCGTCCAAATATACCAAACAGGCTTCGTAGGAAAGTCCTCGTAATACTGTCTCCATCAGGCGCTCAAACGTTGCAGGTGCATTGCAAAGCCCAAATGGCATAACCTTGAACTGCCAAAGTCCTTGTCCTGTGGTGAATGCAGTCTTTTCTCGATCCTCAGGATGTATCTCTACTTGCCAATAACCACTCTTGAGATCCAAAGTCGAAAACCATTGTTTTCCGGATAAAGCATCAAGTGTATCGTCAATCCTAGGAAGAGGGTAACTATCTTTTTTAGTGATGTTGTTTAACCGACGATAGTCAACGCAGAATCGGGTAGAGCCATCTTTCTTCCGAACTAAAACAATAGGCGAAGCCCAAGGACTCTCTGATGGCTCAATAATGTCATTCTGCTGCATTTCCATCAGAAGATTATCCACCTCTTCCTGCTTAGCGAATGGCAATCTTCTCGGATGTTGTTTAATGGGTGGATGATTTCCTGTATTGATTCGGTGCTGCGTCAATTTGGTTCGCCCAACATCATCTGATTTCTTGGAAAAAAGATCTCCGAATTCTAATAATAGACTTCTTGCAGCATTCCTCTGTTTATCATCTAACTCTGCACTCTGAAGGATTTCATTAATTAGAGTGTCAGGAGGCTCAGATAGTGTGGTTTGACAATTTCGGTTAATACAGGTCACTGGAGTGCAAGTCGCCAGCACTTCTCCTTCTTTTATTAGTTTTACCTTATTGCTTAGATTAGCAACTCTTACCGGGATTATATTTCGTGAAAGGTCGACGAGTGAAGAAGCCACTAGTACTCCTTTAACGCTGTTGTCGGAATCTGGATATTCAGTCAATCCATAATGAAAATTATTATCTTCTGAAAGAGCTCCGCAAACTATTGTCTCAGTTCTTGGTGGTAATGTTGTTTCACTCTTCGCAGTTATATGATGGACTGTTTTAATATCTGAATATTTCGTCTTAAAAATCGCTATTTCTTCAGAACATGAGTGTAGTTCATTATTTTTAAAATCTAACTTGAAATGGTTTTCTTTGAGAAAGTCCAATCCAAGAATAAATTCGTCATTTATATCAGCGACATATGCCAAATGATGGTACACGGCATTACCAAATGCAATGTTTAGATTGACTTTTCCATGCACTTTAATCTTATCACCTGTCACAGTTTGGAGGGTAATGCAGGGCGGCGTCCAGATGAGTTTGTCACCAAATTTGCGAGCCAAATCTGTCTTAATGATAGTTACGTTGGCTCCAGTATCGATTATCATTCTGCAGGGAACTTCGTTGACATGTCCCATAACGAAAAGTCCGTTGTCGCCGCTACTTACGGAAGAAATGTGAAACGATTTGAAATGGGGCTTCTGACGAAGATCATTTCCATCATCTTTTCGTTTCGGGCAGTCTCTCTGAACGTGTCCGACTGCACCGCAAGTCCAACACAGAATTTTCGTGTTTCTGCCACCTTTACTCATTTCTAAGTTACGGAATTTTCGCCGCAGATCTTCGATTTGCTTTCTGAGATCATAGTCCCTATCAGTAGTAGAGACGGCTCTGATTGAGTGCCGGTCTTTACGCGCGGCCTGCTGGGCAGCCTCTATCTTATGTGCGTAGACTAGGGCAGATCCAATATCTTTGACATCGGCGATTCTAAGTGTTTTCTGTATCTCCGGATCCCGCACACTATCGATGAAGTGATGGAGAGCCAGATCTTGACGTGTCTCAGCTGGGCAGTCCGAAAATGCTAGATGGGAAAGTCGCTGAATATCGGCAGCCAATTCTTGCAGACTTTCACCCGCTTTTTGATAGCGGGACTTTAACTGTAGTCTGCTATATTCTTTAGTGCACTTATCTCCAAACCGTAGCTCAAGCGCACTCGATAGGGCTTGGAAATTGTGCCTCTGCTCCTCCGGAAGCGTCTCGAGGATGTCAGCCGCGTCTCCTCTTAACGAAGCCGCCAGGTGAAAAGCTTGGGCTCGGGGATACCATCCATTAGCTTCCGCTACCATCATAAACTGGGTCTTGTATACTTGCCAGGATGATTTCCCATCAAATGTTGAGAGTTTAATATTGGCTAGGGAAGGCACAAATGCCACGTTGGGTTCCTCATGTTTGTTTGACATTTGCTTCTCCAAGCTTTCAATCTTCTTATTCATATTGTCTAATGCTTCTTTAACTTTCTTCTCTGTCTTCAAAACTTTAGTTTCAACTGAAGTTACCTTATCATCCATTGCATTCATCTTCTCCTGAATGATGTTGTAGAATTCTTCTTTAACACTTACAATGTCCTTCTTAAGTTCCTTTTTAAGTTCCTCCTGTCCAGATTTTATCTCTTTCATCATCTCGGTTTTAATCTCTTCTTGTCCAGCTTTCATCTCTTCTTGTCTAGCTTTCATCTCTTCTTGTCCAGCTTTCATCTCTTCTTGTCCAGCTTTCATCTCCTCCTGTCCAGATTTTATCTCTTTCATCATCTCCGTTTTAATCTCTTCTTGTCCAGCTTTCATCTCTTCTTGTCTAGCTTTCATCTCTTCTTGTCCAGCTTTCATCTCAGCTATCTGCTCCGCTAATTTTTCGAGAAGACTTTTCATTAAATCCATATCCATTTTTCTTGTGACACGCTGCATCAACTCTTCAACCCCGATTCTGACACCAGTTGTACCGAGCTCCACGGGTTCGTGTTGATTGAGAGTTGAATAAAGTGACCACTTAATGAACACAAGACTTTTATTCGTAAAAACTTCACTAGATAAACGAAATTCCCGCTGTAACAATCACAGTTATACAGCCACAATTCGTCAGATACAATAAGAATTAGCTTCCAATCACAGGTCTCAAATACCTCAGACAGAGAACAACTAGCAGTCACAACTAATCGTGTTCACTCACTGACTGTCTTCACAAAACTATACTACTATTCCATGTCGGGCTGCGGTATTTATACCTGACTTGGCGGAGAAATCTACCAATTTCGCCAAGGCTCTGGAAGCTTCTAGGCTATCTCGGAAAATATTGGTCCTAGAGCTTAGGTGATGGATGTTTCCAGAAGTATCGATTTCTCGCCAAGTCGCCAAGAATCTCGCCAACCGTCGCCAACTCGCCAAGAATATCGCCAAATGTCGCCAAGTCGCCAATCATTAGGAAATCCGCTTTTAAACTACAACACGTCTAAATACCGCAATTTTTGCCCAAAATGTGAGAATTTCTGATCTGTCTGAGATATTTTAAGACAAATATAATCATTATTTACAAATTTGTAACAATATATATATATATATATATATATATATATATATATATATATATATATATACATATATATATTTATATATATATACACACATACATATACACACACACACACACACACACATATATATATATATATATATATATATATATATATATATATATATATATATATATATATATATATATATATATTTATATATACTTTAAACAGTTAAATCTATTGAAAAAATTTAAAATTTATACAGTTCTCATGTAGTGAACTTTTTTAATTCTTTATTTATATTTTTGATGCAATTTTTCAAGAAGTATATCTACATGATATGATATTGCAATACATGTCTATAGACATTGCAAAATTCATCAATGCCATATTTTTCAATCTTTGTTTTATAAGAACTTCTTAAAATTTGTTGTTTTTCTTAATTTTATAGTTTATTGCTTACTAATTGATTAGTTTATTGCTTACTGAGTTTGGATGAAGAATTAACTTGGAACATTTCAACAAAACCTACGAAATATTCATTTATCCATGAAAAATATAAAAATTGCTTATTATTTAATATAAATAAATATTGTATATATAGATGTATATGTATGTATATACATGTATGTATATATATTTCTTTTGATTTTGAGGTTATTTCTTCTAAGTTCGAATTCTTGGTAAGTAAAGCATTCTCTTGTAAATCGGAATACGTATGTTTCGATGATGTTTGGGACAGTAATAAATATGTTCATAGGCCTTACACAATTCAAAATTTTAGGAAGAATATCCCACTTATTAGTTATTATGAAACTTGTAAAGTGTAGAAAATTGGGATACACTCTTGAACAAATGTGTTATAGAACATTCTCAGAGTATAGTAAATGTCACTTTTATTAATTCAAATATGACATCAATGCACCAAAATTAAATCTTTCAAAATATATTCTAGCATTTAAAAAATGCATGTTGTGCGTCATGGCATGCAGTTTTAAAATTCTAAAAACTAAAAATTTGATATGCATTTCATATAATACATTTGTAAAATTGTATCCTCCTTTTTTATTTTCTCTCTCTGTAGATATAAATTTCCTACGAATTTTATATTACTGATCAGTAATATAAAATTTCAATATCGATATTGAATGATACGGCGGATATTACGTATTGGATCGATATGACAATCAGGAAGATTTATTAAAAAAAAGCTTTAAATGAGACTTTTGGAAAGTCAAGTATTTTTTTAAATCTCTATATTCAATTATAATTCTATATTCAATTATTACTTGCATATGGAGTTCTGCTAAACAGTAAATAAAATAATATTTCTTCCCAAAATTTCCGAGCAGAGCTTTTTCTCTCTCATTGCTTGACTAAGCTCACAACGGATATTTCCGGTGTCAAATTTGAGAAGCATTTGAGCCAGCCCCAGTTTTTCCTCACCCATGAGATTTACAGACATACAGTTGATGACATACAGACATACATACAGATTTACAGACATACCCTAAGGCGAGAGGGGACAAACAAACTGACCACATATGCGGAGAAAATCTGCGTCAGAACATGCTGAAAGAAATTAGGATGCGGGGGTTATATTGTCCACTTTACCCCTATTGCGGTTAAGTGGTCTTCTGATTCCCCACTTAAAATTCGCCCCCCCATTGAGATAGGAACTATTTTTTTCTTTGTAAACAGGTGCTTTGGCGTGGCTTATGAGTTTAAATTCACCAATCAGTTCTTTCAGTCTTTGTAAGAAGGACTGCCCCCAAACAACTGCGATAGATGGCGCTGAAGCTCATTTCTAGATTTATTTTGAGGAAGGATTCCCCTTAATTGACAGTCCATGGAAGCTATTTTTAAAGGCTTTTCTCATCTGTGCACAAACTTTTTCTGACTGTTTTTTATGTAATTTGTAATTATTATGATATTTACTGTGAAATAATGTATGCTGTCTTTCTGAAATTGTTACTAATATTTAAGGAATTGTTAAAGAAAAGAATTATGTATAAAATTGAATTGATGTTGACACTATAATGTACTTTTATTCTCTGTAGAATGTTTACTGTGCGTTTGTACGCTGACTTTATCTGGCAAGTGTATTTAAAGAAATTAATCGCATGTTTTGCGAAACTTTTGAAAAACATATTACATATTATGTATATATTTTATATTGATTACTGAATAAAGTATTAAATTAAATCCTATTTTTCATGTACGTAAATAATCCATTCAAATACATATTATTACTGCATTAAAATCACAATGGTAATTGTAATATTTATTTGAATTCATATATTGAAATTGTAAATAATTCCAATACATATCACTATTAATAATTTTGTATTTCGGTTCGTTTGTCGTTTATAAAATAAATTTTCAAAAATTAAACTTTTAAAAATCTCTTAATCAGAGAACGATGGAAACATTCCAGGATGATATTACATGATATCAAGTTGTGTGGATCCGACAACAAATGCTCAGAATTTTGCTTACGGTTTAAAAGATGTGACTCAAATTGTCCATTTTAGACCATCGTTATGGTTGTACCTCAAGTCTTGCTATTCAGTAGGGGAAATATACGTGACAGTTTGAAGAGCGGGTTTGTGTGTGTGTGTGTACCGGAATGGCTTTTCGCTAATGAGAAGTTTTGTCTATGCACGTTAGGTAGTATGAGAAACTTTCAAAGGGTGGTAATTCAAAGATGTCTAAGAGAATATGTTAAAATACCTGAGATGGTAATAGAAACTGTTGCGATTAGCTTTTGATGCATCGGAATGCCTTCGATTTTCAGCAAGTTACACGCGTGATGATCCATTTAGTAACATCTTTCAAAATAGATGACCAGATGTAGCATTCCAAAATAATTTCTTGATGCCCCAATGCAAACATGAGGCTCTGCATAAATGTAAAGACGAGTTTGCGGAGTTTCTATAGCACATAAAATTTGACTTTATTGGGATTAACGTCACAAGTATTAGTTCCGTAATCAAAGTCTGAAGTTGTAATGATGGTTTAGAACTATGCTAAAGGCTGCAAATATACACTGCCCGTCATTGAAAAAGAAACACTAAAATGGATTTGTCAGAAAGCAATGGAACTCTGCGAATAGAGAGAGAGCAATGAACAATAAATAATCTGTAATTCAAAATGATATGCATAATACAGAGCGAGAACAGCTTTGGGTCAGTAGATTGTAGGATCTCTGTGGATGGCGATACACAAAGAAACACGTCTAGACACAGAGTTAATGAGAGTACGGATGCAGTTCTGAAAAATGGCTTTTCATTCCATGTCAACCATTTGCCAAAGTGTTTCTTCTAAAAAAAAGCTATGACAAGGCCTGCACATGTTGTCCAATCACATCGCCAACGTGTTTGATTGGTGAGAGATCATGCGAGCATAGTGGCCAGGGAAACAGCTATACACCTTGCAGGACATATTGGCTGATGCGAAAAATGTGCGGTCGAATGTTATCCTGTTGACAAAGAGCACTGGGCACTCTCTAAAGTTAGGAGAATGTCAACGACCGCAGCGCATTATCCACGTAACGATGAGCTGTCATAGTGTAGTGAAAACGAACTAGAGGTGATCTGGAATCATACACAAGGGTGCCCCAAATCATTATGCAGCATTGTCACGTGGTGGGTTTTTCCACAACTGCTGCAGAATTGGACCTGTCTCCACGTCGACGATACACTTGTATGCCGTGACTATCACTGAAGAAACGGAAGCATGACTCTTCTGAGAAGACGATATTATACCAATTCGTCGTTCACATCGCTCTAATCAGTACCATTCCAGGTGTTGCCATCTATGCTGTAAGGTCAATGAATATCTTCTTAACAAACACCATAAGCACAGGCCACTAGCAATCAATAGACGGCAAATAGCTTTGCTCAATATGAAAATATCGGTGGTGTCCTGCACATGCTGCAAAATTTCGGGAGAGGTGCTTTGTGGGGCAGTCACCCCTTCTAATTAGACATCTTGCTGTTGGAACTGACTCCATTGACTATAGCCTGGCATTCTCTACAATTACAAGCGTCTTTTGCAACAAGAACAAACGTTCAACGATCATTTTCTAAGCTGCAACAACAGAGTGAATATACTGCGCACTCTTATGGCTCCTCACTTTATATACTATCTTACGTGGCCTGCGCATTTCACATCACTTGCATGACTCAGTAAGAAGCGTTATTTCTTATCTTGTATTGAGAACATCTGCAAAGAATGGTGTGAAGTTTAATGGTCCTGCCTTGGACAAACTGCGTTACTCAGAATGGAAACTTTTATCTAAATACTAGTTTCTGTTTAACTTTGGAAATAAAGTGTAGGTTAAGTTTCAATTTGAAGTTTTCATTACCTAGTGTTTGTAATTAATTTAATCTCTAATTAACATACGCATCATAATAATTGATATGAACTCATAATAGTCAATATAAAGTCACTCATAATAATCAATATAAAGTTGCCTACCCGGTGATAAATATTTAAGCATAACAATCTGGCTTCCAGATTGAAGCCTTATATGCATGACATCTCATATATATATACATATATATATACTATATATATATATATATATATATATATATATATATATATATATGAGAGAGAGAGAGAGAGAGAGAGATAGATACACACACACAAACACACGCTTCCTGACATTGAAAATACATCACCAAGAAGGATTAGCCAGTGATGACACTCGGCAAATAGAGAGAAACAGTAATAAATTATCTGTATTTCAAAGTGATATGTATAATACAAAGTGAGAACATCGTGTCAGTAGGTTGTATAACCAACGTGAACGATGATACACGAACCAACACATTTAGGTACAGAGTCAATGAGAGTACAGATGGCGTTCTAAGGAATAACTTTCCATTATCTGTCAACCATTTGCCAAAGCACGTCTAATGAAGGAAGCAGTGACAGGGTGGCAAATGGCGTCCAATCATATCCTTAACATGTCAGATTGGTGAGGGATCTCGAGAGCACAGTGACAAGGAAACAGCTTGTCACCATGCAAGACATATTGGCTGGTGCGAGCAATTGCGGTCGGGCGTAATTCTGCTGATAAAGGGTATTGGGCACTCCTGAAGATAAGCCTCAGCACATCATCCACGTAACATTAGGCTGTCATAGTTCCATGAATACGAACTAAAGGTGACCTGGAATTGTACGCAATGACGCCCTTAACCATGATGCAGCATTGTCACGTGGTGGGTCTTTCCACAACTTTTGCAGGATTGGACCTGTCTCCAAATTGACGGTACACTTGTATGCCGTGGCTATCACTGAAGAAACGGAAGCATGACTCATCTGAGAACACTATATTATGCCAATTCGTCGTTCACATCGCTCTAATTCGGCAGCATTCCAAATGTTGGTGTCTATGCTTTGGAGTCATTGGCAGTCTTTTTAACAGACGCTATGAGCACAGTTCACTACCCTAGTAGCAGAGGCTCAATGGTATTACAGTGGCCATTTACCGGTTTCATTGGTAACTCACTTTACAAGAATTTTTTCAGCGGTCCGTGGCTAGTAACTAATACATGAAACGGTCACTGTATTTCCTACCGTATCTTCTTCTTCTTAGAGTTGGGTTTGTATGTCACTGGGCACCTCTGCATTTATCAGCATTTTGTACTATTAACTCCAAACCCAATGTTTCCAAGTTCCAGTTGTTCGGGTCACCCACTTTATTAATAAAGTCCGACCCTTTAATTGAGTCTAAGTGTAACTCTCTAGCATGGATGATGCCCGAAGTTAATCTAGGGAGGGTAAGAGCCTCGCATTCGTAAATGATATGCTTGGCCGTTTCCTCTTGCGTATGACATTTCCTGCAGATAGGGTCTTGCTGAAACAGTCCCATTTTATGGAGGTGTTTTCTGAAATAGTAGTGCCCAGTTATGAAGCCTACTATTAAGCGTATCTTCTGCCCAAAGCATCTTAGAATTTCAGAGGCAATCCTCGCTGATGATCCACAGATCATACTTTTAGCGTGGGTTTGACGAGGAGTGTTGAGCCAAGCTTCATACATCTTCCATTTTCCCCATCTAAGAACATTGGTTTTTGCGGTCTTCAAATTGATCCCACAAAAAGGTCTGCACCAATTGGAGCAAAAGACGATCCTTGTTTAGCAAGTTCATCTGCCCTTTCATTGCCTTCGATACCTTTGTGCCCTGGCACCCATAAAAGAATCACCTTGTTTCTAGTTGCCAGTTCTGTAAGAAGGTTTCTACATTCCAAAACCATTTTAGATTTGATTTCGAAAGAACTGAGTGCTTTTAAAGCGGCTTGACTGTCACTAAAAATGAGAATCCGCTTACCGTGGTAGCCCTTCCTCATATTTAGTCGCAGACAGTGGATAATGTCTATAACTTCTACCTGGAAGACCGTATCGTATCGCTCAAGGCTTACAGATAGGCTGGTTCTTGGTGACACGCCACATACTCCCAGTCCTGAGAGGCTGTTTTTCAGTGATCCATCAGTGTACCAGATTAGATCTCCTGTTTTAGTTTCGAACATGTTGTTATCCCATTCGTCTCTAGTTGGAAAAACTATTTCAAATGTCCTTTCAAACATATATGACTTTTCCATGATGTCCGAAGGCATCAGGAAAGTAGGATCTTGAATTTTCTTGGTAATACCCCTGAGCCCTTTGGCAACAGGTTGGTCGTACCATTGGTTTTGTAGCTTCATTCTGTATGCAGTTATTCTGGCAGTACTCAGATGAAGATGTCTAAGGGAGTCAGATCCAATATAGCTTCCAATGCTCTGGTTGGTGCGGTGGACATTGCTTCTGTGATGCAGAGACATTTCCTACCGTATGCCCTAGTAGCAATTCAACACTGGGGTAGTGATTGGGTTATCGACATTAACCGATGGAAACTCAGCAGCCCCTGTGCGGCAATAGTGCATGGAACAATGGACAATTTGTCACCTCGGCCGGAGAGCGGCTGCGGTATCCCCACCCGTTCAGTTGAAGTGCACGGTGTGATGAGTTTATGGTATATGGCTCGGTGAGTTTTTTAAGATTCGATGAGAAGGGAGTGAGTGCAGCGGTGATATTATGCCATGCTATTTTGTATTCTACTCGTGTACCAATGCTATTTTCTTGCTTAAATATTAAAAATACACTATCGTTATGGATGGAAGTTTCTGTAAAGCGTGGAATAGAGGGCGCTACTACCGTGGAGATCTAGAAAACTTCCAGCACGAAACTTCCTGTTTATTATTTCATTATTGTCTTATACCATCGTACTTGTTTTCTGTAGTTTCCATTGCTTTTGAGAAATATTCATTTAAAAGTAATTATCATATAAAATTTTTTGAAATGCAGGAAACAGAGGTAGTAGTTGCGAAGCATTTGATTGCAATAAGCGAGCTGGAACAAATTTACTTTCGCAAGTGAAAATGTTCACTTTTCCAATGGAACCCGATTTACAATCCTTAATTTAATTAGCTGTGTATTAAATCAACGCTTATAAATAAGACTTAAATCTTAATTGCAATAAAAACCAATACTTGTTTAAAATATTACTAAACAACAAGTAAATAAACACATAACAATTTTGTTCTAATCATTATTGATACCAATCCATATATTCTAGCATCATCAAGAAAATTCTAACTAAATTTGTAATACTATAAATGAAAGCATAAATAATACCTTGTTTAATATTTGAAATGATTTATAGTTCAATCGCGCGCAAAATATATTTCCTGAAATTTTGGAATAAATGCATAAAATTAAAAATTAGCTAAAGAAGAAAATGATTAACAATTGAGAATAATTATTGCAAGAGTTAGAATGTGGGTTACAATATATCATTCATCATCATCAGAATCATTGTTAGAATCCCCGAGAAATATGGAAAACCATCAGGATTATTTAAATAAAAATAAAAATTTTTTTAAAAATTTACGGGATCACCACTGATTACACTCATATTAAAAATTATGATTTTAACGGATAAAATAAAAAAAAATTCAAAAATAGGAATAAATACCTAAAAATATTTAAATAAAAATTTTTGCGATTGCATTGATTTTCAATAGGAAGAGAGAAAACCGGAAGTATTTGAGATGGCTTCCGGTCAACTGAGATTTGTTTTTGTTTAGACTGTATTTTTGATAATAAGCCAGACAATATTAAGGAAAACATATTTTAAATATGCTTATATTTATAAGTTTTTTATAGATAAAAATACTTGTGGTGGAAGACTTTTTTTATAATACTTATAAATTCAAAGTATAATAAAAAATTCATGTAGTATACTTATAAGTATACTATATGAATTTTTTTATTAAAGTTTCAGTTTTTAATATCGGTGGAATGGGAGATTTTTCAGTTCCTTTTACAACCTCCCACACATTTCTCTCCATCAGAATGAACTTTATGTCTCACAGTTTTGGTTGCTTAACTTATTAATTGCTCGAAATCTCAAGAAAAATTAACAAAATCGCAAAGAAAAAATTTTTTTTCGAGAAAAAGATTAATTTATAAATTTAATTTGATTTTTTTAAATTGAAAATTTATATCAATACAGCCCCACCCCCATCATAAATAATCTAATACATTTTAAGATGGAAAAAAAAAATTCGCTTAACGTATTTTAACTGACTAATTTTATCCCAAGATAAATTTCAAGATATTTGATACGTAACCTGGCCCATAACGTTTTGTCAGTCTGTACCATTTTTTAAGTATCTGTGGGCTGTTGTCATTTTACCAATACCCACCATTAGGCTAATTGCCAAAATAATCCACGATAAGCAGAGCTGCAAATATTAAATTTTAATGCAGTAATAAAAACGCTAGCTATTGGTTTAAATACTTATAAAGTATTTCGTTCTATTAATAGAACCTTTAATAAATAAGAAACTAACAACATGCCAATAATTAGGCTTGCATAAAAATAGTAAGTTTAATTTATTGGTACTAAACATAAAATAATTACATAACATAAATTAAGTTTAAAATTTTGAAAAATGATAAAATAAAGATATTCCAAATAAATAATTCATTATCATTACTAACAAAAATAAGTAAATTATAATACCAATGATAATAACAGTTTTTAACCAAAACTATCAGACACCAGAGTTTGATTTGCAGAATCTGGTGATTTTAAAACACCTGGGATATGCCCCCTTTGACGAACTGGCATGCGTATACAGTAAGTTAATAATTCGATTATGAATGTAGAAGTGCCAGATCTAAAGGTAAAATTTTAAGTGTGTTAGTAATAAATGGACTAATCTCTTGAGAGCGTAGGAGTGTGGGTTCGATTCCCAACGTGGCCCTGAGTGTTTTCTTCGTTATCTTCTGTGGTTGTACATCTGTCATTGTGCTATTTGTCCTATTATCGACGAAGACTTACAAGCGGATCTCAAGAATACTAGTCTGAATATATGTAATGTAATAAATAAAAAAATAAATAATAATAAATGGTATAGTAGTTTGCATACCGGTAAGGCATAGCAGAAAAAATAAAGTTGAAAATAACGCACAAGTATTTTAAATAAATGATAAATATGGTGATAAGAAAAATTAAATAGAACTGTACTAGAATAAAACTTAAAAGCACTCAATATATAAATTTAAGTTTGTATTAAAGTAACAGGTTTATTAGTGCAGATTTATGTTCGAAATTTACTATCGATGGTCACAAAGAATGCATCTACAGGAAGAGTGAGAACTGATTTACCATCTCTTTATGATGAACTAGAGAACAAACTACGAGAACTAGGGAGTCTTGGAAGAACTCAAGAAAAATACGGAGATTTCCTGATGCCGTTGGTGGAGAGTTACCTGCCCGAAGAAGTTTTGGTCACCTGGGAAAGGAGTCGTAAACATGACTCTTCAAAAACAAGATCTTTAGAACTTTTAATTGATTTCTTCACCAAGAGATAAAGGGGGAGAAAATGGTGTTACTGGCCCGCTCTGGATTCGGCCCCCGTCAAAATGAACAGAAAATGGAGCAGGTAAAATCAGCTGACAGGTAACAGCATCATCACTCTTAAGTTTGGAAAATCCAGGTAAGACAATTATTACTCGTATTTTTTTGCGATAAATCGCAGCTTAGTGAAAAATGTTTTACGGCGAAGAAAATGACATTAGTTGATAAAAAGCAATTGTTATTAAAAAAACGTGCATGTTTTTCTTGTTTAAAAAAGGCTGGACATTTAGTAAATATTGTGGTATAAGAAATCAATTACATTGTTCTAATTGTAAAAATAATCATTATGATATTATGTGTAATAAGCAAGGAAAAATAAATGAACAAAAATATTTTCAAAAGGAGAGTTCTCTTTCCATCGCGGGCAGAAAAGCAACGGTATTTTTGCAGCCCTTTCTGTTCCGATTAGGTGTCAAGGTCGCCTGAAAAATATTCGAGCGGCTATAGATGCAGGGAGTCAGAGTAGCTACGTAAGGCAGGCAGCAAACCTGTGCACCGCGTTGCTTGTGGATGGTGTTTCATCGGTGTCTGTTTTGTTGATCTTTGGTGTCTGGTTTTCCAGCCAAACACGAAACAATCACGTGATTAATGACGTCACTCAAAATATTAACCAATGAAAGTTTATTTACAATTTGACTTCCATTCTTATAATTCTTGTGTATATTTTCGAATAATTAACTATTTGTGAATGATTAAAATATACATTTGTATGTAATTCTTTTATTTAATTTAAATTTATTCATTAAATTCAGAATTTTTTTCTTATTTCAGAATTAATAATAAATTTTACATGATGCAGCACATTAGAATTTTTTTACCATGTTAAGCACTGTCAAAGCCTGTTATGTTAAATGTGAATAAAAAATTTATAAGTATATAAAGTGTAACTTTTTCTTGTTAAATAATCTTTAACATTACAAAAAGTAAGCAATCATCAAATTAGTTAACTCAATATAAGTTTTGATAGCAAATGTACAATTAAATTTTATTAAATCAATCACAGAATACTTTAAAATATTTTTTATTTTTCTGAAAATAATGAATACACTTCATTATGCATCTTTAACATGAAAGCACGTTGCTTTTCTTTATTTAGATCTCTGATTACTATATTCATGTAGTTTAAAAAAGTATCTACCTCATCCTGAGGTTTTTTTAAAGTTTCAGCTGCTTCATTCGAATGAAGAGAACTCTATAGAGTTCTAAAATTGTTAACCTTTTACAAGCATAAAATTTAAATAACATTTCTAAAGCTTATTTCAACTGCACAAGCAACTTATTTAAAACAACGTTCACAGTTCTTTGAAATGAATACTTAAACAATGAATTATAGACAGAATTGTGAAATCATAAAAAATTTTTAGTACAAATACTTATGCATTTGCATTATATTAAAAATCCTAATTTAATAAATAATATTTCATTTCATAGTATTTAAATGAAAACTCAAAAAATAGAAATAAATTTATTTATCATATTAAAGTTTAAGCATTTAATACATTCATAAAAGTAGTTATAAATACAACAATATATTTAATATTATTTAATTTAAAGCTTCTGCAAAGCTTTAAATGCAGTTTAAATTTAAAAAGTTTTATTCAGTTAATTTTTAATAAAAATATTCAAAAATAATTTTTAACTTTAAAAAGCAGATTGCTATAAGGAAGATTTAAAAAAAGAAAATAGTTTTTAAAAATCTAGTAAAATCTTACCAGAGAAATGTTTTTCAAAATTGCTATTGATTTCTCCACTGAGATCTTTAAACAATTGAGATTTTTTATTTTTATTAAAATACTTATCATCTCTTGGGTCCCACAAGCACCTGTTACCTATTGAAATATATATATATATATATATATATATATATATATATATATATATATATATATATATATATATATATGAAATCAAATACATAAATGTATGCAACAAAACAAAAAATAAAATTCTAAAAAAAATTAACCAAATAAATTAAACTCACTTTTAAAATATTCGATAATAAATTCTTCAATTTCTACAGAAAATTTATTAGACTCCATGCTGTCCAAACGGCACAAATCAATGTAAACATACACTTGTCACTCGGTTGTGGACAAAAAAATTAAACATGCTGAATACTCCGTTTGGTGGAAAGCTCCGCCTCAATTTGACGTCATTTCGTGGATGGCTGGTGGATGACTGGTGGATGTTTGGTATACAGCTGGTAGTCATCCACCGTGTCCGGTTGACGGTGACCAGGTTTGCTGCCTGCCTAAAAGAAAGGTTGATGACTCAGTTTGGGGCCTTCCCTCTTAGGAAGGAGAGAGTGATACTTTGGGGGGAATGAAACAAAACCAAAACATCAAGTGTTTTCCGTAGAAGTCGGCAATTTGAAAGGAAGTTTTACTTGCTCGTTTGAGGCTCTTTCCGAAGAACAGATTTGTGGATTTATTCCTACAATTGAGAATAAAGAGATTTTAAATGAATTAATAGAAAATAAAATCGATTTTACCGATTCTTTTCTAAAGGAGACAGAAATTAATCTTTTAATTGGTGCAGATGTTATAGGAAAATTATTAACTGGGAATTCTTTCGAATTAAAATCTGGTCTAACAGCCATTGAAATGAAACTCGGGTGGACTGTATTTGGAAAATATAATTCATGTGAAGCGAATATTATTTCAGAAACTCTATCGATGCATTCTATGAAGATACCCTTAAGTAAATTATGGAAACTTGATTTTCTAGGAATTTCCAGTCCAACCCCAATCGAAAAAGAAAAAGGTGAATTTAATTTAGATGATTTCAATAATAAAATGAAATTCTTCCTGATGGAAGGTATGAAGTAGAACTCCCATGGAAAAATAATATGAATATATCGAATAATAAAGAACTAGTTTGGAAAATATACACGAGAATTATTAACAAATTAGGATGCAGCGAATTTTTTGTTGATTATCAGCGTGTTTTTCAGGATTGGGAAAAATTAAAAATTACTGAGCGCGTGCCAGATTTTGAGATAAACAATGAATATCATTATTTGTCTCACAGACCAGTAATTAAATTAGCGAGCCAAATCACTAAAACCCCCCCTGTATTTGATACTTCTGCCTCGGAGAAAGGGAAGCCTTCTTTAAATGAATGTCTGTATAAGGGAATTAATCTTATTGAGTTAATACCTGATATTCTTGATAGATTTAGAATGTATCCTATTGGTATTAGTGCTAATATTGAAAAAGCTTTTTTAATGTTGTCTATAGCACCACCTCACAGAGATTTTCTTAGATTTTTTTTCACATGCAATAAAATTCAGATAGTTTATAGACGTTGTAGGGCTGTTTTTGGAGTCACTTCAAGCCCTTTCCTGCTCAATGCTTCTATAATGCATTTATTAGAAAACTGTAAACCTGAATATTATGATGTAACTCAGAAGCTTAAGCGTTCCTTTTATATTCATAATTGTGTGTCGGGTGTATTTAATAGCTATGAACAAGAGCAATTTATAAAACATGCTAAATTAATTATGATGAATGGATGTTTTAATTTGCGTAATTTTGAAAGCAATGTCGCTGGTATAAATGTTGATAAACATTCAGGAGATACTTCTGTGTTAGGAGTAATTTGGAATTTGGATAACGATACATTAAAATGTTGCACTGATTTGGATACCTTGACTTTTGGTACTAAAATTACAAAAAGAGTAATTTTATCAATTATACAAAGAATTTTCGATCCTGTTGAATTATTAACACCAGTTACATTGCTTCCTAAAATACTATTGCAAACTTTGTGGAAAATGAAAATTTCTTGGGATGACGAATTGTCTCGAAATAATTTAACTGAATTTTTGCAATGGTTTAAAAATTTATCTATTTTAAAAGATGTATCTTTGTCTCGATACGTAGCAATTAATTCAACATCTGAATTACACGTTTTTGTGAATGCTTGCAAGGGGGCATACGCAGCGTGCGTCTTTGTTCGATCGGTATTCGATTCTCAAGTTAAGGTAACCCTCGTGCGAGCAAAATCTAGAGTCGCTCCCTTAAAACCTTTAAGGGTTTCGCGTTTAGAATTAATGGCTTGCTGCATAGGTTCTAGACTTTCAAATTCTATTATTAATGCGCTCGATTTGCCAGATATAAAAATTACCTTTTGGTCCGATTCTACTACGGCTCTATGGTAGATAAAAGATCAAGGGAATTGGTCTATTTTCGTGCAAAACCGAGTTAAAGACTTTCGTGAATTGACAAAAGGTCAGTCATGGAGACATATTCCAGGAAATATGAATATCACTGATGTATTATCGCGTGGTTGTTCTGCGAAGCAAATGTATTTTTCCAAGTGGTAGGAAGGCCGTTTGTGGCTGCGAGAATGTTCTGAAAACTGGCCTGTTGGAAAAACTCTCTGCCAAACTGAACAAGTAGATTTGGAGAGAAAAAATGTTAAATTAACGAATATTGATTTCTCAAAAGACGCACCCCTTGGATTTTGAATAATGTATCAAATTCTAATAAAATGATTAGAATATTTGCATGGCTATTGAGGTTTGTAAATAATTGTAAAATTTGTCTGAATAAATGCAAAGATCATGAGCTTACATTATCAGAAATAGAGAATTCTAAAGAAAAATTTATTTGTCTGGTTCAAAAGTATTACTTAGGTAAGGTAGAAACTTCAAATTTTATTGAAACTGTTGTAGATGATAAGGGTATTTTAAGAGTTAGAACAAGAATAGTTTATAGAGATGATTCAAAATCTTTCTTGTATCCAATCTTGTTACCAGAGAAATGTGAATTCACTAAACTGCAAATCAGAAATTTTCATGTAAATAATAGCCATGCGGGCATTCAAATGAGGCAATGTCTTTTACGAGAAAATTATTGGATCATTAGAGCTAGAAAAGCCATAAAGAATGTTTTGCATAACTGTGCTGTTTGTAAAAGGTTTAAAACGGAAACTATATCAAGCGAACCAACACCTTTGCCACCAGATAGGGTATCGGATTGCGCGCCATTTGAAATTGTTGTCATTGACTAAGCAGGACCTCTATTTTTGAAAAATGGAGGAAAAGTTTGGATAGCACTGTTTACCTGCGCAGTATACCGTGCTATCCACCTCGAGCTTGTTTGTTCCCTCTCTCCTGATGCATTTTTTCTGGCATTTAGACGGTTTATTGCTAGATGCGGACGGCCACGAATAATTTACTGTGACAATGGAACAAACTTTCGTGGAGCTTACAATGATGTCTTGAAATTAAACTGGAATAAAATATTGAATGAAAAAAATTCTTATAAAATACTTCGGATATTTATTCCTCCCACTGCAGCTTGGTGGGGAGGCTGGTGGGAAAGGTTGGTTCGCACTGTAAAAGAGCTGTTGACACGCACTTTGGGTAAATCTGTGTTAACGTATGAAGAATTGTATACCATTATTTGTCATTGTGAATCTATAATTAATTGTAGACCATTGACTTATGTATCTAAAAATCCACAGGAATTGGTTCCTTTGACGCCTTCAATGTTTCTTATCGAGAATCGGAACTTTGATGTTCAAGATATTGATCAAGTAAACAGACAGAGTCTTGTAAAACGAATAAAGTATAGAAGTAAGCTTTTAAGTGATTTGAAACAACGTTTTAGAAAAGAATATTTGAGTCAACTGGTTCAAAAACAAAATGAAAAGCGATCTCGCGTTCCTAAAGTAGGAGAAATTGTATTAATAGGGATGATAACAAAAAACGTCTATTTTGGCCTTAAGGGAAAATTATAAAATCAATTCCCGGTTACGATAATGAGATTCGTACCGTAAAGCTTAAAACCCAACATGAAACAGTTTTGCGGCCGATACAACGTATCTTTCCAATGGAGATACAGGCAAATGAAGATAATACTAATGTTTATAAGAAACGAATTGATGAGGAACCTATTTCTGTTGATGTAACTTCTTCTGGAGGTCAAATGAGACCTGAAAATGTTATTTTGAAAAAAATTTACTTCATCTGGTTGATGTGTGAAAATAGCAAAGAGACTTGATCTTTTCAATAATATATGTTATGAGATAGAGACTCTGTCCGAGTCTCAAGGGGGGGAGAGGATGTTAGAAAATGATGGAACTGTGCCTGGCAGCTACGTGGCGCTGTTTGTCATTTCATGTTTTCTGTTCTTTTGTAGTGTAGTAGAAGAGTAAAAATGCTGTAGTAAAGTTGTGCTTTTGTGTTTGTCACTGAATTCTTTGTTTTCCTTAATGAATCTTATTTGAAAATACTTTTATGATCGTATCAAAATATCTCCAGCATCGGGTAGATGCAAACCCCATGAAAAAGAACATTGAAAGTATTTGTTAAAAATACTTATTTTCAATTTTGACATAACAGCAGCTGTAGTACAGATAGTGATGTACTAAGAAATGGCTTATGTGTGCTTCTGGCAAAGATGGGGGCATTTAAAAAAGAACTTTGGAAAAGCCCAGTCTAATGTATATAATATGTAAAAAAAATTAATAACAAACCTTTATCTTTTGTGATTATTTTATTTTTGTGATTAAGTTCATAAATATTGAAATGGAGAGTTTAACAAATATTTTAAAAAAAAAATGAAATAAGAACAATTTTTATCTGAGAATCCAACTGAATTGTTAATCATATCTCATTAACAAATTTAATACACTTGTTACCAAAACTTTGTAACTTGTTTCTTTTATCAACCTTAGCTTTGTACAAATATTTCTTTTAAAAAAATTTTAAGAATATTCATATTTGAGTAAATTTTTTCTGTTAATATAAAATTGATGAAAAACAGTATCAAAAAGGAATTAAATAAAGTTGTCTTGTGTTCTGTATTAAAATAGAATCAATGTGTTCTATTTTATATAAATCAAAATCTCTTGTTTAGATAAGTTCTATGTTAATTTACACCCATTGTTACAAATACATTGGAAGAATTAAATGAATAACTTATGATTTTAATCTTTAGAACCAAACATCTGAATGAATTTATGAGGACTTGTTAAAAATATATGTCTTATAGAAGCAATAATAATTTTTTTCATATTTTTACATTTAAATATCCATTGTAAAATTAAAAAAAAATATATATGGAAAATCATAATAATTAATCTGCAAATTAAAATTTTATTTTTTCTAAAATTGGAAATTATTTAACAAATTTTTAATGAATATTGTCTCGAAGCAAATTTATTGGAGATTTTCTATTAATAAAAAAAAAAAAAAAAGCAAATTTCTAATACTGAAATTACTGAATGTTAATTATGTGTCCTTCAATAAAAACTGTTGAAAATACTGATATGTCCAAGAAGGAAACAGTACTAGATGATCGGTAAAATATGTTTCATATTAACTTCACTTAAGTATACTGATTTTTTTTTATTACATTTTGAATTTATTCAAAACTATTTTAATAAAAATACTATCCAATACAAGTATTTTTATGTATGAAAAAACTTATGGGTAAAATGTAATTTATGTAAAAAAAATGGGTTTTCCTCAATATTGTCCGGCTTAGTAACAAAAGTACACTATCATTAAATTATTTTTAAACGATAGTGTATTTTGATATATTTAAGCCAGAAAACAGCATTAGTACACGAGTAGAATACAAAATTGCATGGCATAGTATCATTGCTGCACTCACTCCCTTTTCATCGAATCTTAAAACCTCACCGGGCCGTATATAAGCTCATCACACCGTGCACTTCAACTGAACGGGCGGGGATACCGCAACCACTCTGCGGGCGAGGTGACAAATAGTGCACTGTTCCATGCACTATTGCCGCACAGGGGCCTACAGTTACTGAGTTTCCATCGGTTCAAGTCGTTCCAATCACCACCCCAGTGTTGAATTGCTACTAGGGTTAACGACAAATTGTTTGGCACTGTGTCGAGAAAGAGACGGAGGTATTTGATATGCTTCTCTGGTTGTTGGGCCATCATATCAAAATATAAGGTACAAAAATATTACCAAAAAAAAAAAAGATCTGGATCTTCGAAATGTCTGCCTAGCATTCCGCATACCAGTCTTTACAAATTCGAGTAATCCGAATGATGGCCTTAAAGCAGTTTTTTTGGCTTGTCCAATATCCGTTGACAAGCCCGGTTAAGTCAATGGTAGTAAAAATATTATTTTCTGAAAAAATTTCGTAGTACTGAAATGTGGATCAGGATACTTGTCAAAGACAGAGACACTATTCAGGCACCTATAATCGCTTCACGAGTGCCAATCACTATTTGCTTTGCGGACCATATGCAAATAATTTGCCCAAGGGCTTTTATATGAGGATATTACCTTTTTTGTGATATCAAATAATAAAACTCTGCAAACTCCGCAACATGTTAGGAGGCAGAGGCCATAGAAAATATGTGGGAGATGCCTTTCTCTTTATGTAGTAGTAAACCGAACAATATTCTAAATTCGAAGAAAGGAGGAATGGTTAAGTAAGCTCGGAAGGTGTGAGTGAGTGAGAGAGAGTGAAGTCTAAAATTTAGAATCACCTAGTGAACATGTTTGACCCCAGTGGGTTTTAAAAAGATTTCCAAAGGTTATTTCGGGCATCTGTTACGCAAGTGCTTTTCACACTGACTAATGGATTGAAGCTCTTGTAGAAATCAGTACATATAATTTTTTAAATTTAATTCCAAGAACAGTTATTGCTAAGAAAAGTTAAGACACAAATTTAAAAATCAATATTCAGTCGATAAATGGTAAATGTAGCTATTTTGTTTCCATCTGCAGCAAATGGAACCAGATTGTCAGAAGGTTTAGTGTTAGAAGTATATTTATTACGCAGAACGAAAATATCTGCACGTGTCTATAAGAAATGCTATTTTTGATGCTGGATCGGTCAAAAAGATGTGGAAGAATCGGGGTTTGTTGGTATGGCCACTACGCGATAGCCGAACTAGTGTTCAGACTAAAGAAAAAGAAAGCTTGTATTCATCGGAGCTTCAAAATTGATGTCCCAGAAAAACACATTATCCATAGGATTTTTGCCAGAAAATTGAGAAGATAAAATTTCAGAATACCGCAAACGTAACAAACGACATTTTCAATGATTATTGGATGATAAGAATGAACCAATGGTATCATATTCTGTGAGAAAGAAAAAAAAAATTGTTATCTCAATATCTCTAAAAATATCATCTTGATACGATCTCAACTCTTTTGGATTTTACACTTCTATTTTATAGTATTCAACTGAGTTTCTTATATAACATTTGCCTTTATAAAATGTTTTTCTATTGATGATCACATATCAATCTACATAAAATCAATTTTCTCTATTGATGGCGTCTTCAGCGTCTATAATAGTTCAATTAAATCCACTTCATCTTTCCCCAAAGTTATCCTTAATCACCGAATCCGCATGCTAAATAAGTCTTTATTTCACAAATTGGGATTTGAATTTCTCACAGTTGAATTCAACTTCTACAGGCTCTTATCGCGGATTGAAAAGCTTTAGAAAGTCTAATTTTTTAAACGTTGCCAAAACCAGAAAATGATAATAGTCAAAAATGTCTCCATGATAAGTTTTAGTATCAAGTACGCCTGAAGCTTGTCTTGCGTTAATCAGGAAGGGATGATTGATTTGATTGAAAGAATCCCATTAAGTAATTTGCAAATCACCTTATAAATTATCGTGTGTTGGAAAAAAATTTGTTATAACAATATTATGCTCTGTAAAGTCAGTTGATTAAACTTTGCATTTTTAAAGAAAGTTTAAAATAACGCCATCAGATCTTCATAAAAAAGTTCCTTTTCTGGTTCATTATAACCTTCAGTGGGTGATAAAATATTTATTATTTTGTAGTTAAAAGAATTTCCTCTATGTTTAACTTAGTACAGATTTTTTGACAAAATGATCGACAAGCTGCCTAGTACGTTTACTTAACAAATGGCCAGTTCAAAAGATAAGATTTGTTTTGCTACAAAAGATGGTACGATATCTTTCTTTGAAAAATACCTTCTCACAATAATTTACATCTCAAATAAACCCAAAACATCAGAACAGTAACTATATTTTACTCTTGAATAAAGAATTGATGGCTCCAACTTTCAAGTACCTAATAATTCGTCACATAAGTCAGTGCAGAAGGTATACCATTTTGAGATTTCATAACAATGAATTTTTTATAGAATTTGTCATCCTCACGCCCAACCTGAAAGAGCAGTCCTTTCATGTAATTAATAAAGTCTTTGTGCTCGGTTATACTTCCAATCGTTGGATACTCATTTTAATCGCTCATTGCAATATATGTGGTCAACAATGAGATTATCCTTTCACACCAACACTACACAAGTGACAATTCAAACATATGTTATTAAAATAAAATCAATAGGCAGTATGATCTTTAAAATTTTTTTCTTTTGGTCCAGAAGTGTAGGTACTGTTATTATATTATACATTATGTATAATCTGGAATAAAATTAAACCTTACACGACAGAATAATTGGTATCTACCACTTGGCTTCTTAAAAAGTAAAACTTATCTTAATTTTTATGTCAAGTACGATTAATAATTATTAAATACAGCAGTTAAAGTACAATATGAATAAAACTTGGAATTAAAGGCACTTATCTAATATGGCTTAACAAAAACGTCGAAATAATAAAATCTGTATGCTTAAAAAGGCATGTACATTGGAAGTTATCACTAAAAATAATTTACTTCAAATGCAATTATTTATCGGTACTTATTACCTTACATTTTATAAGATGTTTTTTAAACTATAAATATGTCTGATTTTATTCCACATTCTGTCAAAAACAGTCATTACCCACGAAAAACAAGCAATTCCATATAATGATAACATACAAATAAAATTTCAAGATCTTTGTTGGAATATTCTGGCTTAATTCACTAATATGTCATTTTAATTAAATAAATATTCATTGTATTTTGACCATAGAGAAAATAATCTGATAATATGTGCTATTATTTAGACATTTAGTTATTAACAACAAGGGAAAGGAGAATATTCTATTTGTATAATGTTTTTCATAACATAAGAAATGAATCGGTGGCTATATAAGTAATTTTTTATTAGTATTTATAAAAATTTAAAGTATCATTTTTTTAAATTTTAGATTAAGGAATCCTTTACAGTTAGATGTCTTGTTAAAGACAGAGCTAAAGTAAAGATTCCTGCTTTCTTCCAGTTTATTAAGTTTTTCTTATATAATTCATGAAAAGAACTAATTTTATTAGGAATATGAAATGCTTTTTTTTCACTAGCTAGCATTCTCTTTCCTTATACATACAACAAAATTGCTTGTACTGATATTTACATTTCATTACATAATACATTTAAGTCTTATGTAAAAATTAAAGGATGTGTTGTAACAGTTAAATTAAATTATATTAAATTTTTGTTACTATGTGCATATATGTATCAACACAAAAATACTATTATGAATAGCCAATATATATGAATATCACTAAAAACACATAAAACTAGGTTAGTTTTTTATGGAATTTTTCAAATGCATGCCAAAGCAGTCAATAAAAAACCAAGCCATTTAATCTAAAAAAATTTATTAAAAAATTAAGGAAGTTCCATAAATTACTTTGTAAGGCATTTAAATCCTTTATAAATTGTAAATTCTTTCACATAAGCTTAAGACAGAGGACAGAGAAAATATAGAGCAACAAAAAGTGTTTGCGTCTTGTAGTAAAAATATGAGGCACATCAACAATAGCATTTTTTTAAGTAGATTAGTCTTTCCGCTGTGCCCACTTCAGATCATCAGATCTAGGCTTGCAATGGAAGAGGCGTTCAATGGTATCTTCAAGCGATGCCCAAAAATTAAGCTTCTCAAGAGGATAATTAAGCCAACCAGTTGTAATGCAAAAATATGTTTCATGAGGGGCAACATGGTGAATGCGATGATGGCGACGTGGCAGGATGATATGGAAGTCTTGAAGTAATGTTACCCAATAAGGTATTCCAAAATATGTGTGTGACCATTTGTGGATCTAAAAAATATTAGTAAGAAATAAAAGTTATAAATAAAACTTTCACATTGTTTAGAAAAAGTTGTCACATTTCATGACAAAATGAGAAGAAAAATTGCACTACATCAAACAGCAATAACCATGATGTATTCATTAGATATTTGTTCCACTTTTGGTTTAAAAGAGTTAAAAAAAAATAACCTAAATGTGTTCTTAACTAAGATTAATATTACAAACAAGAAGAGTTTAATCTTTTATTACAAAGAGTATTATACAATCTTTGAAAATGATATCAAATGATTATTAGAATGAGACACGAAGAACAAATTGTGCATATCTGGATTAATTACAGAAACAAAAAAGATTAATTTTACATTTTCTTGAATCTGGAATTAATCCAACTATGTATAATTTCTGTTCTTTACATATCTCTTTCCTAAAAATAATTTGATAGCACTTTTCAAAGAAAATCTTACAATATTCTCACATTTTAATAATTTGACTTAAGCCATAGATACTTAGTATTCAAAACAATTATTTTATTTTAATAATTCTATGAATAATTTCATTAAATGTTTGCTGAAAATTGTTTATAACAGAAGCCTGAAAAAGTTTAAACATGTTTGAAAGCAATATTTAAAAAGAATACTTCCTTTTTCTTTTATTCATTTCCTACAAAATGAAATGACATAAATTTACTCATTTTTGTTTCTCATTTATTTCAATTTAAAATTGGAGATTAAGCAAATAACTTGCATTTTACTTCCAACAATTATTTCTTTAATTTTATCACTGAAGATAATTTATTGTATCAAATTGTTTTGGTACTTTTTTATCCTTCAAAAAGTTTTAAGTTACTTAAAATTATTTTTCAATCCTGTAATTGTTTCATCAATTTTACATATATTAGTAAACATTTAAAGGATGTGTGGGTAACAAATAGTTAATTTGCAATTATTAATAAAATAAAATACATGAAGATATAATTGAATACATGCTTCAATAAATATTTGAATCGATCATTTCACTTAATGAAGGATGAGGGGAACATTTTTCCTTGGATAAAAGAATTCTCATAACATTGGATTTCAATTTTTTTTATTTCACCAATTTTAATGTTTACAAAAAATCTTTTAATTTTATTAATATAAAAAAGAGAGAATGTGCAAGAAATAAAACATCTGTGTAACAGTTTTTTAGTCATTTCGATAACTGTTAATTGCCTTACCATTTTTATAATTTTGTAATTTTAGTTGCAATATTGTCAATCTTTTGTATACAGTAGTATTATTTCATAAGAAAATATCCACTTAATACATATTCAATATCTAAACATTAACAATAATCTTGATGCAAATGACTTTATAATTGTTAAATAAACTAAACAAACATACTAACTTGATTAGTCATAGCAACAAATATGCCTAACAAAAAGACAAAGCAATTCCAGTGGTAGCACCGAAGGATTTTCTCAACTGGATAGCTCAAAAACTGGAATGCCATATATCCTAAAAATGGGATAGTAACCATAAAATTATCACCATTTGTTTCAATGAAGTCATGCCGGGTTATAGCAGTTGGGTCAATATGGTGCTCCCTAAATGGACGGATAAAAGCCTGAAAAAATATAAACAAAAGAAATTATATTTTGTAAAATTTGTATTGCATTAATATTTTAAGAAAAAAATCTCAAGGAAAATATAAAAGAGATTTTGTTATTCCTCAGAGTAATTATTTAATAACAAGAACAAAATAGTAAAAAATAATAATAAATAAATAAATAAAAATCCTAGTTTTATTATTCTAGATTTTATGATGCCATACATTATAAATCATGAAGTGAAATATTAAAAACTTAAAGCAAAAATCTTAAGAAAAATTTAGGTTTAGCTTAGAAGATTTTATAAAAACATTTCAGCAAATACTTCAAAAAATAAAAATTTAAATAATAAAAATTATAACTTCAGACAAAATATAATAAAAATTATGAAAAGTAATTGATGAAATAAGAAATAATTAAAATATATATCACAGTACTTTTTAGTTTTATCCTTCATTTATTTTTTTATTTAAATTCTTATTTAAGTCAATAAAATTAAGTATCATAAGCAACAATCAATAACTAGTAAGTTCCAAATTTGAATGACAAAAGTTAAAATATTGGATCTAATGATAAAAAAAAATAAATAAATAAAATAAAATGAGAATTTAATAAATATTAATTCACTTAAGTATTTACAGAACATTAGTCATGAAATTAATGTAACATGCAGATTTTCAATGAAAAAGTCGTGTATAAAGTTTATTTGCAGATGGTAATACAAATCATTGAAAATTTGAAATCATCATCAAATTAAAGGAATAATTAGATTTAAACTGATCAAAAATTTAATGATGGAATTATAATATTTTGTTGTTTATAAAAAAATGGGATCATAAATACCTGAATCATATTTCAATTCTAATACTTTAATAATAAAAGATTATATATGATTATATAGATTTATGGAATTCTCTATAAATCTATAAAGTTAAGAACAGTAATTTTCATTTGCCCTTACTCATAAAAACTATGAGAGAAAATTAATCTCTAGAGAATGATATTATTGTCATAGATTTAACATTTATATAATAAATAAAAAGAATTAAAAAATGTCTATTTTATTCTTATTTAGGAAACCACAGCAATTTGCATTGTACAGTAATTTTTCAAAATGTTTAAAGTCAGTGAAATCCAAACATTTTGGAGCATTAACAAAAAACTTCAAATTTTTAATTAAAATTCAAAAACTCTAAATGATTTTAAAATGTTTTATATACAGTTTATTTTAAATTATACTATAGATTTTGATTTCAAAATTGAAAGTAATTTAAATTTCCTCACTTGATACAAAAAAATTGGTAGGAAATTTTTTTTTAGTTATTTTGGTTAATGAAGGCATTTAATAGACAAACTAATTTGTAAACTGTATTAAGAAATATTTTTTAAAACAAAATACTAACTTACAAATAAGCACTTAGCTATATAAATAAGGTAAGCATAAAAAAGAATTAAAAAATTGCATAATAATAATAGATTGAAGTAAACACACAATTATGCACTTACTTTCCCTATAACAGGCACATCAATAGATCCCCAAGTATCAGCACCCCAATGAACTAAGCCACTTAAGAAATCAGCAAGTATCACACCACATACTGAAAATAAATTATTTTCCTACTATAGATTTATTAAATTATAGGATAGCTTTATATGTGAAGAATTATCCTTCTCTTCATATATATGCAACCTTCTCCTCCATAATTTGTATTCTTAAGATAATTTTAATAATTTAATTAAAATTAATGGCTAAAATATTTTAAATACACAAACATTAAAATAAAGATTATCAGTTTACAAAATTGACAAAATATAACAATAAATTTGATAAGGATTTTTCTAGTAAACTTTTACTTTCTAAAAATTGTGGTAAATTAATACTAGAGTAATAATAGATAAAACATTCAAGGTAATATTTTTTTTCATTTCATAGGCTAATTTTTCATGATTTATGAGGGTCATTCTGAAATTTTTGAGATAAAACTAGGTTTTTAAAGTTATATTTACAAAATTTTAGGTGTATTCAAAGTAGACGAATTTTCCACAGATTAAATGCCTCAAGCTATTCATTTCTTTGAATAGATGAAAAAAATGCATTTATAGCCACATTAATCCCTTCTTCTGTATGAAAACGACGTCCACGCAAGTTGTTTTTTAGATTAAAGAATAACCAAAAGTTGCATATAGCTAGATCAGGTGAATATGGAGGATGTTCGACCACTTTAATTTGTTTTTGTTTAAGAAACTCAACTGTTAATTTGGTTGTATGTGAAGATGCATTGTCATGGTGAAGCATTAGTCCCCTAACATTCAGTTCTTGTAGAATTTCTGGAAGACATTTAATGGTATACCAGTTTGCTGTTACTGTCTTCTGTCCTTCCAACTTGATGGCTTTGACCAATCCCGTACTTCTGAAGAAAACGGCATACATCATTTTTTTCAGTGCGCGTTGTTTTTTCACCAATTTCGGCGTGGGATCATCTTCAAAGACCCATACTTTGCTTTTTTGGCGTGTTGGAACGTCAAAAAACGGTATGTACGTTTCATCACTTGTTACAAATTAAGAACTGATGCGGTGGCTTTTATCATTCAGCATATTAAGAGTTTCTTTACTGATTCTGACACGCTCCTCTTTTTGATGCTGAGTTAGATTATGGAGAACCCAACGGCAAACTACTTTTTTCATCTGTAATTCTTCATGAATGATTTTGTGTATGGCTGTGGATTAAATGTCAATGTTAAGTTCCTTCTGTATCCCATTTGATAGGTACAGCGATTATCATCCATTAACATTTTTCGTATGGCAGAGACATTATCCGGGATTAATGCCGACAGTGGCCTTCCTGTGTGTTCTTCATCCTGAAGAAAATTGCGACCTCTTCTAAATTTTCTAAACCATCTGAATACAGTAGCACGAGCTGGAGATTCATCACCAAATGCTAATTGCAACTGTTGAACGCATTCTTATTGATTTAATCCTGCTTTGAAATCGTAGAAAATCATTGTGCGAAAATGTTCTCGCGTCAACTCCATTTTCTCTTCGGTTTAAAATTTATTCCACACTAAACAAGTTGAAGTAAGTCAGTAAAAAATCGTCTTCTGTGTTAAAATACTTTGTACTTTAAAATTAAACCGTTATTTTTGTCTTGTAAATTCTCGTCTGTATGTATCTCAAACATTTCAGAGTAACCCTCGTATACTCCACATCATGTATAAATAAATATTTGCTATTTAACTTAAGTATGAAATAAAATTGCAAAAAAACATTGCAATCTATGATTTTTACAACAAATAATTCGTTCCTTTCAGTATAGATTACATAATTTTATTCAATTAGATTTTGTTTTCCGTATTTGTTATTAAATCTAAGTAATTAATGTCGCCATAACAACATTTGCTGAAAATCTTTTCAATTATATAATTTTCAACTTATAATTTATAAAGTATAAAAAATAAACTTCAATACACAATTTCTAAATGAATAATTTTAAATAGGTACATTAATTATTCAAGCCAACATTTTACCACATATCAAGTAATTTTCAATAAAAAAAAAATAAAAAAAAATCAAAGTTTTGTCAGGTCATTATCTTATACTTTCAAGTATAATTCCTTTCTAAAAAGTTAGTAAATATGGAATTTGCTTTTAAATTCCATATTAATTTTAAACTTTTTAAAGTAATTTATATATAATCAAATGTATACACTTATTAAATGATGTGTAATATAGATAATCTATAAGTGATTTTATACAGCTTTAGAATTCTAATTTTGAAAATGTAAAGTTTAAATTTTGGAAAAATCAATACAAACCATGTATTCATCCTGAGTCAGATTTGCATGTAACTTACAGCTTATCCCAAAAATACTATCAATATAAAAGTGGTGACAAAACATTGTCCTATATGGCATCTAAATGTTCTATATTTTCAAAACAAAGATCATCAGCAAATCAAAATTCATTTACTTTTTACACTTTCACAGTATTTTCTAGATGTAGCAAAGAAGGTGATGAATCTGACTAAATCATTTTAAAATATCACATTGTACATGCTTTTTATTAGTATAATGGATACTAAAATTTAAAAATGATGACCTGACTTTGAAATCCCTTTGTGACCACAATGATCTTAATATTCCTTATCATTGTCTTTAATTAAGTAGTCATTGATACTATCATTACTACGCAAGGAATTTCTCCCTGCTTCTGTTCAGCTCAGGATGTATTTGTCTACTCAATATGTCTAAATTACATTGGACATTAAAAATTTGAGAAAAATCCAAAGCTCAAATTTTTACAGGGACTAAAAACTCTTTGATGATAAGAGAACACATAAGTTGTTGAAAATCTGAGAAATTCAACACATTTAACAATTTAAAAAAAATTTTCATTTCGAAATTTGAAGCATAAAATAACGCATTTTGCATTAGTTTTGAAAACATTATAATAACCAAATACAAATTATTAGATTTCATAGCTAAGAAGAACTAACAGTTACAGCGATATCTGCTACTACAATTGGAAACTATATTATTGTATGTTGCATTACACAAATTAAAAAAATTAATTCATAACTAAAAAACAAAACAAACAAATGCATGCACACACACACACACACACACACACATATATATATATATATATATATATATATATATATATATATACACACACAATGTTAGCTTTAGAGATGGGATAAAATTGAATCTCTTCTTAATCAAACATTAAATATAATTGGTAACTATAACATTGTACTTAAAATATTGTTAATGTTAGAAAACAAGTATCATAAGAAATTATTTAACTTAATTCAAACAACATGAGAAGTATTAAATAAATATAAGATTTTGACATCTTAAACATTATTATTAGAGAAATATTTACTATACTATTACTTTGCATATAATTTGATACTTTTTTTTAAATTTTATTGTTGTATAATAGTAATAATCTTAACAAATTGCAGGATTTTAAGAAGTCAAATCAAAAATTTCCATTCACATTTAATAAATTTTTATTTAAAAAAATTATTTAACATGAATATCATTCTTAACTAAATATGTATATAATTATATATATGCATTATTTTTCAATTATTCAACAACCAAAAATTAATATTTTTAAGTTAGAATTATATTTAATGATTACTTCAAAACTTTCAATGAATTGACAGTTCAGATTTTTTTTATTCATTTAATCAATATTTTTTTATATAACTATATTATACATTTTATAAAATAATGGGTAATTTTAGAGTTTTAAACACTGTCAACAGATTCCTATGTATTAATTTATTGAATATCTCCTCTGATATGTATAACAACCACTTTTTAAATATAAATATACTTACTCAAAACTAATACAACTATTAGATAAAGTTTCCATATGATGAGTTTTTCCTAAACTGTTATTGAATACAAGCATTATACATTTTATAAAATAATGGGTAATTTTAGAGTTTTAAACACTGTCAACAGATTCCTATCTATTAATTTATTGAATATCTCCTCTGATATGTATAACAACCACTTTTTAAATATAAATATACTTACTCAAAACTAATACAACTATTAGATAAAGTTTCCATATGATGAGTTTTTCCTAAACTGTTATTGAATACAAGCAATTCTAAATTACCCATCTCTTAACTTTTAAAACTATAAAATTTCATATCCATATTTTAGGTTTTTTGATTTCTTTAACCATTTAATAGATTTTCACATTTCTTGGTTATTTATACATACAAATATATATAATATTTGTATGGCTTTTCCAGAGTCCACTAGTTATTGTAGAGGCACTTTCCACCAGGCATATTAAATAATTTATTTCAACCTTTATTTCATTGATAAATAAATTCATTCTGATTTACTGAAATTATATGCAATTTTTAACGAGGAAGATATGAAAAATATATTTTAACTCAAAAACTTTATATTTAAATATTGATATTCAATGAATTTTATACAATCTAAAGAAAACAGAAACAAATAGAAAAAAAATTATTAAAATCAGCAGTCTGGTCAAATTAAAATCACTGGATTGGAGAACATGACAATCTTGTTGATTACTTCACACACATGATTCTAAATACTATATCTGGACCTGACTAAACTGGATTACCATAAAATTATTAAGGCTGAACAGAATTTTTATTTAGTCAATAGTTACAAATAGAAAAATGCAATACCTATACAGTCGATATCTAGTTGTTATATTCAAGTTTTTGGACAATTTCCTTAAAAATTTTAAATTATTAAAATAATAATAATAATATTTTCAAGCAAAAAATAAATGCACCAAGGTTAGTGAAAGTTTTAGGAGTAATTCAAAATTTTTAAGGAATTGTATCAAAATTCCAGCAGCTGTACAAACCCTGTTTTCGTACAATTTAATCATTTCAATCACAAACAATAATTTACAATTATACAATATCATAGATCTTTATAATAAAAGAATTCTTTAACAGATTAAACAACATATTTTTGCATTATTTTTAAATAACATTCAAGACAAAATTTAAAGTCTATTTTACGAAGACTTACTGAAAATTTTATTGGAATGCAAAATATTCACATAAATTTTCTAAGATTTGATAAAAAAAATCTTAATGTAAATGCAAGTAATATTGAGAATTATTTACACTATTGAAATTAATTGTAGCAAATATTTTCTTATGTAACATAATTCTCTTAAAAGCATTATGTGATCAGCCTGATTCTGCACTTTTTCCCTCCTCACTATAAAGCAAAAGTCACTGATTTAAAATTTCAAGAAAATATAGCATTTTAGTTTAATTTTAAATAAATGACAATTAATGAATAACCTAAGATTCATATACATACATCAAAATATCCTATTAATTTTAGAATCAAGCTGCAAGAGCAGTGATGCATTTGGCTAAAAAAAATGATTTAGTCACTAGTTTGTATAAGCTAGGAATAGGATTTTTCAATATTTATATAGCAATCTATACATCAAAATGTATAAATTTTAATTACAGAGAAAGCAGTTTTCAATATTTGGTGAAACTGGTAACAATATTTCTGGAAAACTTATATGACAAATAAAAAATTTACTACAAATTTTAAAAAATGCATGTGTATAAACTTATAAATGAAAATCTTCTTTAACCTAAAATAATAATTCCTATTATTTCAGGGAATTACTTGAAACACTTTGCCATAAAGAGAATTAAAAAGTACAATTGCTCAATATAAAATAAATCAGAAATATTTGGGATATTTTCATTAAAAGACCAGATAATTCTAAAGCTATTTGTGATTTTTATTCGGCAATCCTGGATAAACAATAATACACACTTATAACATATTAAGTTTAAAATTCAGATTTGCAAAAATTCAATTTATTTTATAAAAGTAATCAAAACAAAACAAACACTCAAATACAAGTTCTTTCCCAATATGTGAAAACCACAATAAAGAAATTGAGTTAAAGATTCTATAAAAAACATCTTTTAAAACTCGCTGGCCAGACACTGAAAATAAATATTTTACCAATTAAAAATGTCCTTAATTTTATTTATAATACTATATTAATTTTGAATAGTGACTTGAATGGGATTTTCCAAATTGGAAATAGGATTAACTTATTAATATAACTATGTGAATCCACTAAAAATGCAACTCTTCCATTTTTCTTCTTGATTACATGAAAAATTTACTTTTCTACAGCCATTTCACTAGCAAAAAGAATTTTTGGAAGTCAAGCAAGCAAGTTATATCCAATAGTCAACACCAATAAAATGAATAAATTTTTAAAATTTGTAATGATTTAATTTATGATAATTTTATTTTATTTATGTTTTTATTTATATTTACAAGTGAATTTATTTTGGTGAAATATAAGCAGTATGAGGAACTAAATTTTTAATAAATTTCTCAAATTAATTAGCTTTCTAGTAAATTTCCCTAATGGGTTAGGGATCATTGCCACCCTGAAATACAGTTGTGAGTCTTCATAATTTAAAAGCAGAAGAACTCAAAACTTTTTATGCCACACACAATGGCTTAATTTCATATGAAGGACATTTCAATAAAAACTCATTTCACATTTCAGAGCCATAATTAGTCTACTAATAATTTTACTACATAATAATTTTCAGTTAAAAATAGACACATTTCCCAACCAAGACATCAGAGCCCTATTATAATTTTAAACCTTGCAACATTTATATTATGAAGTTCATATCATTCATGTTTCCAATGACAAGATCACAAAAAAGGTTATTATATTAGTAACTATATTCAAATGAAACTGGGTCCAAATCTTCAACTGAATTATCATTCGATTTAAACCTTCATACTTTCTTACACATGTACTTTAACTATAAATCTACTTAAAAACTGGACCAGTTGATTTTCTAAACTGGGGTTTCTAATGAATTTCTAATGAATATTTATTTTCATTTAGTTACTTTCCTCAGTAAAAAATTATTTTAATTAGATATTCATGAGATTATAAAATATTTGAAGAAATCTTAACAGTAACAGTTGCAACTAAGAATCGTACTAAGTGAGTTTGGTTTGTTTATCATTTTAAAGTTTTTTTAAACAGGAGAGATAATTTGGCTAGGACCTGCATTTTGAAATGACTTTCAAACTACTACAAACATACAAAACCAATATAGAAATTGAATTAATTTTACAATACAAAAACTGGAAGAAATAACATAACATTAATGATTTGCAGAATTTCAAGCTTCAAGTCTAAAATAAATTAGTTTAGATTGTATTCAGTAACTGTTTTTCTAAAAATTCCTAGCTTTATAAATTCAGCAAGAAATACTTCACTTTATCCTGACGACAGTTCTTCACAACATTTGTAATCAAATTTTCAGTTTAATTATAATTAGATATTTTTTGATTTATCAATGATTTTTTAGACAAAATATTATGAGAATTACTAAGTACTTTCTATAATACAATTCTAAATGCTAGAAAAAAATTTAAACATGGAAATTAAATTTTACAAAATGACAAAGGTTATTTTATTTTGCATTATTTCTAACTGGTTTATAAAACATAGGAAATTGTATATCAAAAAGAGTTTTAAAATTATAGTAATTTTGTATAAGTTTAAAACAAAGAAATAAATAAAATATTTTAGATTCACACACAATTATAGAACATTAAAAAACTAGTCCTTTATTTGCATAATTGAAACTTAATAATATATTTTAATTATAAATGTTAAGAATGTGTTGCCACTGATGACATATTAAGCTCTTTTAAATTTTATCTTTAAAGTGTTAAGACTATTAATATTTCATTTTTTTAAATTGGAATAGTAGACTGGAATTCTAGAATAGTTTATATTTATAAGAAATAAAAATAATTTTTTATTGAAACTCTTGCCTCTAGAAAAAAGTGTGTAATTATATAGTAATATTTTCAATAACACAAAAATAGGAAATGTTTTTTCCATCCACTATTTAATGAAATTTAAAGTAACATATTTAAATTTTTCATGAAAATTTTATAAGAATAAAAAAGTTGTAATAAGTAAAAGATATTTCAAAATTATATTTAATGTAATCAACACATTAAATTTTAAAATACATATGAATTAACAGAATATTAAAATCACTACCTTTTAAATGACATTAATAAATCCTTTTATGATTTAATTCTTGAATAATCAAAACTATAGATTAAAGTTTTTTTTTTTTTTTTTTTTTAAGTGACATTTAAAAATCAGGATTTTTTACCATTCTACTAGCAACTACATTCAATTTTGTATTAGAACTTTAATAAATATATGTTTAATAGTTTTTCTGTATAGTATTTAACATCTAAAGAATTTATATCTGAAATAATCATTTTCCAAAATATTTGACATCTTTGATAATATATTTTGTTGAACATAGGAAAAATAACTTTGCAAAAGCAATGATGATCACTGAAGAGATTTAAATTTTTGTGACTGTTTAATATGTAAAAATTTGAGTTAAGGAAGTCTGAGAATTTTTATTTTAAATTTAATAAATGATAAAAACATTTATAGCAGTAATAAACAACCAACTGGAATCATAAATTTTGGCATACACAAATTTCCATACAATATTCTTCAGATTCCAAATTTAAAATATAAAGAAATAAGTAAAATTTTACTAACCCTATCTTTCAAACAACAAATGTAGCTGATTTCTTATTCTTTACTAAAGAAGTCACGGTAATTTTTTCATTCACTGAAATAGTAATAACCATATCAAATTTAAGGTACCATATGAAATCACTTTTCAAGCATATCAACTACTATCAGATGAAACAGAAACATGCTTTTGAAATTCAGAAACTGTAATGTAAACAGATGAAAGAAGAGAATTTGGTGTTTATATTCTGAAACTGATAAGAGAGCACAAGTTTTAAATGGAAGGAAGAATTAACAGAATCACAGATGTTGGAAAAAAAGAGTTAAGGGATAACAGATATAATTTTTCACTGGAAGTTAATTAAAAATAATCATGAAACTTTGAATCAAAGGGAAATGGCTTTGAATAAAATGCTTTCAAATTTGAATACATGAATTCTAACAGACATACAAATTCAAATGATGAGACATGAATACAATAACAATATTTTATAAGAGGTTTCTACTAAAAGACCCCTTTAAATTTTCAAAGAATTTAAAAATGCCCAAAATAAGTCTATAATTAATCTTGTAATCTAAATATAAAATTTACTTCAAACCTCTTAAAAGATCTTAATACCAAATAATACAATGAAAACATGAAAAATATACTGGTGTTATACCAAAATAATTTTTTAAAATTATGCTTTATACAGTAATATGCATTTATAGTAAAAGGAGTACTCATTCTTTAAATAAATTATAAATTTTCTGCTATAAAATGCAACGTAAAATTTTGTAAATGTTTTTTAAAAACATACAAAAAATATTATTAATAACCACTGGTTTTGTTGGGATAAAAAATAAAACTTTTTATTTATATTTTTGCAAAATTAATAAAAAAAGCACACTACTGCATTCTTCAGCTTGAAAAAACACATAAGAAATTATCAAACCTCCTAAAAAATGATTAGATAACATATTATTCTTAATTAACATACATTTAGTAACATCTCTCCAACAAAATTAAAATGGGAAAGAATCTACAATTTTTAACAAGGGCTTTAGACAGGATTTTTAAAAGATGTATTTAAGAAATATTCTGTTCTTTTTTTAATCATGAACATGACTATCACTGAAAGGAAAACTTTCACTATGCCAAAAACAAGATTTAATATAAAACATTAATGAATAAATACTTACAGGCTGAAATGAGAACAGAACTCCATTGACTAGGTTGAAAAAAGTAAACAAGGTAGACGAAATTGATTGCCATTAAAGCAAGGCACAAGAATATACTGATGACTTCTTGAACTCTTTTACCTGTAATATAAACAGAATTCTGAGTAATAAACACTTAATAATTTAATGTGAAATAAGCAAAAATATATTTTACTCAAGCATTTTCCTTTTTATAGTTATTTAAACAAAACTCTAATCTTAAAAAAAAAAAAAAAAAAAATTCAAAATATTAAAGAAATCATGTCTTGGGGAAAAAAATAAGTAAGTTTGCTATTGGTTTTAAACTAAAATGTATGATTTTGCATAAATTACAAATATTGCTCAATATGAAAATATCTAATTAAAATAAATCAATAACTAAACTTAAATTAGGCACATTTCATTTAAATTCAATTTCAGATATATCTGCACCAAGAAATAAATTAGAATTAAAAAACTTATCAATGATACTTGTTATTTTAACACTTTTACAAATCCAGCTTTTTGTAATTGAAAAGCAATATAATGTCATATATGTATGCATAAATTCAAGATTTTTATACAAAAGAAAAATAAAAGCTAAGATAATTTTTTTTAGAAAAAATTCATTTTAAATGTTATAAAGAGAAAATATCTGCAAATCTGAAATTCTTTGAATGAACAATTTCAGAAAGTTTATTACATTCATCCAGATATTTTATTTATAAATTAGATTTGGCTTATTTAATAATATTGAATAGCCATGAATTGTGCCACAGCCTTTAATCTTAAAGCAAAATTAAGATTTTAATACTGATAATGATTTTAAATATTAATAATAATTATAATAATAATGAAATATAATAATTAATAAAGATTATTAAAAATAATGATTTTAAAGTAAGTAAAGTAAGTTGATTTTAAAAGAAAAACCCATTTAAGAAATGGAAACTCACTAAACATAATATTTACTCATTTAATTTAATTAATTTATTTTTAAGTTTTAAAATAAACTTTTTAACAAGAAATTCATTAGGGGCAAAACTAAAGGCCTTAAAGGAATGGTAAGTTAATTTATAATTTCAATAATAATCCTAGAACCTTCAACATAATGATATTGAAATCCAATCACTTAATGAATTCATTCACAGAGATATCACTATGATGAAAGTCAGAATCAACATAGAGGGAATTGACAAAGAAACCATTTTTAGCTTGGTCTACCTTCCTTATGCAGAAAAGATGCTCACTGAATTTATTCTGCATAAACTGAAGAAGTTGTGGGAAGATAAAAAATTGCAGGCTATCCCTGGAATAGATAACAATGTTCTTTAAGCAGTCTGGGGAAATACAGATACTTATAAAAGAAGTGAATGCTTTGTAGAATTTATTATATAAAATTTAGATGTTCTCTAAATATACAAAACTCAGCTACTTTCTTTACATTTAACATATCAGAAGTAATTAATATTATTATCAGAACTGCTTTAATCAGTAAAAATATCAAAAAACGGAAAGTCAATAACATCACTGTGAAGAATGAGAGATTCTATCTCTGACGGAGTTAGAACATCAAAAACTCTTTAGAAGGGATGAACTAATACTGGTCAGAACCTCAAAGGTTGAAGATGACTAGAAAGGGTTTTTAGAATTTATGACTAGAACCCACTTTCCAAGAACTGGAGACTTAATTAGCAATGAAAGATAATATTTCAATGGTGTTTTGAAAAGAGTTAACAGAAATCACTGGACTTATGCTAAAAATATCCTAACAATAGTTAAAAAAGAAATAAGATTCCAAACAATAGTTAATATTGTTAGGAGGCCAATTTCTTTTGAAACCACTCAAAATTCATGGACTTGATAGAATATAGTCCATTATGATCTAGGCCAGAAATGGGCACTCTTTCAATAAGGGGCCAAAAATAAATAAAAAAATGGTTGGTGAGCCAAGATAAATTTTTCTAAAATTTTAAAAGCAATATACAAGTTTCAGAATTTAAATATGTTAATGCCATTATCTTGTAAAAATTCTTTAGATTGAGGTTCAAAGTGAGATGTACTGATTCTAAGGAATGAAGCTAAATGCTTATCTATCAGTCTACTTCTGAAATGATTCTAAGGTTCATAGTTGAAAGCATATATATAAGATGAAGCAAACATATAGCACTGATTCTCTGGATGTGAAATATTAATATAACTATAACAAACAACTTCTACTTTTAACACTTTAACAATTACAGCTGTCTGTGCTTGCTATTTCCAGGGATTTATGCTTTGTAGAATAAAAATAGAGAAAGTAAAAAGATCATCTGTCCTTTGATAAAAGAGAACAAAAAATTAAAGTAGAAAAGGAAATGTATATGTAAAATATAAATTCTATTTTCATTTAATTTCCATTGGACTGACAAATTAAAATTCTATACATGGGCCGCATAAAACCTTCCAGTGGGCCAGAGTTGGCCTGTGGGCATTGTTTGCCCATTTCTGATCTATGCTGAGAATCTTTCTCTGTACTACTTTCATATAATCATTTATAGAATCATTTAGTACAGCTTTGATTTTATACAATAAAGAATTTACACATCAAACTTTTTGCATACAATACATATGATTTGCATATACACTCTCAGAATCAATGACAGCAGCAGTATAATTAACATTTATCAATTCTTTAAAATGATAACCCACTATAAATATCAGCTTAGTTTTAATAAGATGCATTAGAATCTTGTGATAAGTAGACTTATTTTTAAACTGTAAAGCCCCGTCCAGATTAACATAAGATTATGGAATTCCTGGCTTTATTTTATCTCTCTCTCATAAGCCTTTCATCAATCATAAAAATGCATGATTGTGAATTGGGCAATAATTTAAATAGAAAACTGATTTACAGCATAATACTTGAATAATAAAAATAATTTTTAATTTAGCATATTTTTCAATAAGTCTGGGAAACAATTAGAATCCATTAAACCAATAAGCAATATCAAACTTTTAATTTAGTTAAAAATTTTCATATTTTAAGAAATATTGAAATAAGGATAAATGTATTAAAAATTATAAAAAACCAAATTTCAGTTTTTTTTCCCCAAAATTCATACACAAATTATAATTTAAAAAATATACTTTGTATTACACTTTTGTCAAAAGTACATTAAAATATTTGAAGCTTAATATTAGTTAATATTAGGAAAATAACTGGAAATTTTTTCCATTTATTAAGCAAGTTAGAATAATTATAGTTAAAATATATTATGTTTGAAAAAATTTATCAGTTTAAAAAAAAATATTTTTTCATAAGTAATGTATACTTTACTTTAATTTGGTTTAATTTCTATGAAATAACATGGTTTATACCTCTGGTATATAGTCCAGCTAATTCTCTAGCACCCGCATGATTCGGACCCCAGCGTGGCTTAGAGAAGTCTTCAGGCACGGAATCTTCCTTTATTACATCTGAATTACAGTTCGGATCATCTTCTGGCATGGAGTTTTCAAAAATTTGTTTTTCTGTTTTCACTGGAGATAGTAAACACGAAGACATCCTCTGTGCGTTCGATAGGTTTCAATGTGTGTTAAGTGCTGATTGTTATGATTAGGCTTTTCAAAGGGACGCTCCTATTTCACTACTGCTACAGCTAATACATTTGCTTTTGTCTCTAATGATTTAGTTTAACAAAATTTTTTTGCAAGAGCTAGTAACTTTAAAAAGTAAAGCTGCTTTATCACTGATGTAAATAGACAACAAATGTTGATGCAAGCGTTATATAATCACTCATGTTTCACTTTCCAAAAATATCAGTCGAAATTCGAAACCTAAACCGAAGTATAGAAATTTGTCATTATATACACATTTAGTTTTTCTTGAACAGCAAATAAATGAGAAACCAGAATGAGGACTAGAATTTAAATATAAATTAAGTGTTTACAAATAAGAGAATAAATACCAAATAATAATTTTTTTTCATAAAAGCCGATATACTAATAAATACTATGACAATAATTAGAAAAACTAGAATGTCAATTGTAAGAAAATATAAAACTTATATTTAAGCTATAACATTTTTTTCATTTATTTTTTTATAATGATAGGTCCTCATTAATGAATGGAAATGCAATAAAAACAGGAGTTATGATTATATTGAATAAGAATAAAATATAATAAAGAAAAATATTATACTTAATTGGGTCGTATCAAATGATTAAAAAAATAAAATTGGGGCACTCTAAAGTTAAGCACAGATTTAAATAATTTATGCTCGTTGGAACTGGCAATACAAATGACACTTTAGAAAAAAAGTTGTTTCGTTTTTTTGTTTTTACCACTGATGGGGAAAAAAAGACCGAAGTTTTGTATTATTTGTTTTTTACTTTCCTAAGTTTCAATAATTGAGTTGTTTTAAACAGGGGAGGTACAAATTTAGAATGGATGCTACATGTAGTCAATTTGGCATTTTAGTTGAAAAATAAATGTAGTATTTTAATGACTACATTTAATATATGGATAGTATTACAAAATTTTATTTGCTTACATACCTATTAATTTTCTATTTATGGTTTAAAAATAAGATTTGATACTATTTATTTGGATTAATATTAATTAATTTAGTGTAAATCTGTATTTCTTAATTAAGGCCGAAATTAAGAAATATCAAATGAAAAATATTTTTTTGTAATTTTTTATATTTTTGATGAATAATTCACATTATTATCCCTTATTTGATTCATCTTAAGCATTTATTCTTAAATAATTTTACAAAGTTTTAATTTTTGAAATAAATCATTAATTTATGATTTATTTCAAAAATTAAAACAAAAATTAAAAATTAAAATTAATAATCTATATCTTGCATTGAATTAATTATTTTACATTGATCTTTTAATTTTTCTGCTTTGAATTGTTATATGATTCTTTCTAATTTCAAAAACATTGCTTGTATATATTTTTTATATATTTATCTGTTGATTTTTATATATTTTTGTATTTTTTATATATTTATAACAGTTATATAAAAACAAGCATTCAAAAGCTAAATGACCAGCATTTATAAATATATCATTAGTTGATGTAGAAAAATATTTTTTTCTAACCAATTTATTCTTTTTGCATTTTAGTTGCAGAGTTTGGTCAAACGTTTTATAGTAAGTTAATATGATGCTATAAAACATTACTCTTTTTTTAAAATTTCAGTAAAATTTTCTATAAATTTTCTAATCTTTGTATTATTCCATTATATCCCTGCAATCGATCATTGAAGCGATTGCTAAATTATTTCCATAAGAAATAATTTTGTCCTTTATATAAGTTTTGTCAATAAATCATAATTATTTAGTCTACGTAATGTAAATAAAATGTTTGTACTATTTTTTAGTACTTTCTAAAAATGTAATTTTTTTTAAACAATACACAAATATTTTACAAAAGTAATTTGCGATTTTTTCTTTCGCATTACAATGGTTATCGTGTGGAGATGTAATGGATATATTCTCCAATCTTTTATATCTTATGTTTTAACTAAAATAAGAATTTTTTGATTTATGATATTATCTTAAGTTTTAAAACAGAAAAGAATAACTGGTATTTTTCCATGTCTCATTAAATATAATAGAAAAGGCTTACATTTAGAATATATTTGAATTTATATCATAAATTTTATTAATTTATGTATTTTAATTTTACATATTTTTGCTTTTTTCTTATCATTATAAAATAGTTTTGTTTTTACCATTTATTTTATTGTAAAACTTTATAACATTCATAAAAATTCTCGTGGACTATGATAAAACTAAATTTTTATATATTATTTATTTTCTTTTATGATTATGTTTTTGATGTTTTATATATAGTATTGGAATTGCTTATAGAAGAGATAAATTCTTCTTTTGTGATTACATTTTTAAATTTAGGTACAATATTTTTTCTAATTACTAGTTGCATTTTATCTTGTTAATGTATCATAGACTAACTTTTTGTTATATTTATTTTATCAAAGATATATTACATTATTTTGTTGAAGAATTTCATTAATCTGTAGTTATTTACAATTATTATAGTACTTTGTATGTATATATATAAACATTCAGAAGCTAAATGAATGTTTTATATATATATATATATAAAATACTGTGATAATTGTATAAATATATATATTTTACAAAACATAATTCCTGTTATAAAATTACATCCTTTAATTCATATTAAGGTAAGTGGTGTGTTTGAAAGTAATAATTTATTTTGAATATAGAAAATATAAAAAATGATGTTAAAAATAAATTTTTCATTATATTTCTGCTATTTTAAATGTACAGGTAAAATGAAGTGAAGTACTAAGAATGTTTTTCTTTTAATAAATCTTTTGCAGCTCTGAGCCAAACTGTTTATTCATCTTTAATATAATGTTAGAATCATTCTTTACTTGAAATAATTCATTATCATTATCGTAAGCCAAAATTTCTACTTAAAATAGTCTCAGTAAATAAAAGTTGCTACAGTTCTCCCTTCCTATCAGCCAAGCTGGCCACTTAATGCTCATCTCTTTAATTTCAAGGTTAACACTTCAGGTATTCAATTTCCATTTTGAACTGGAAAGTTTGTTATCCCTCAGAATACACTCAAAATTATAAATCATGTTTTACTTCATATGGAAAAAAATGACTGCACAGTTATAAACTAGTAAAAAATAAAACTATACTAAATTTTATGCTAAAATATTCAACTTTCTTCTCCTAAGTCAGCACCATAAGGAAGAAGCTCTGAATTTGAAATTTGTATATAATCTATTTGTTTCTATTATCCATCAAGAAACACTAGACTGGTCTTTCCACCATACCTAACAGCTATACAAACCATTAAACTGCTTTCTCCCATCTGTCTGGTAGAATTTTTCTTTGTGTATCCAAACAATGTCAATAATATTGACAACCATCTGGGCTATCTAAATTGAATTTTTTTGTATCAGAAAAATAACTGATGTATATTTAGAGCTCTGAAGTTCATTCAGTGCTGGCTACAAATGGGCCATGTGTTCTTTGGCTCACTGTGTCCAGCACTGAATGTGCCTTTCATTCCATTTAGGATGGTGCTATCTTTTCTTGAATATGAACGTTTCTGATCTTTATATGCAGTTGTAAAGTGTTCTTCTGGTTATGTGTTTGATTCCAGCTTGGTCTCGTGTTTTTCCAATGCTTCTTCTTGTCTTTAAATTCTTTAAGGATTTTCCTTTGATCATGTGGTGTCAATTTTTTTGCGTCTGCCAGTCTTTGCTTTCCTCTGACTCTTTGGATTTTTCAAGAAGTTAGAAACAGCATCTGGACTGATGTGTGGGTGCCTCGCAATTTCTCCTACGCCTTTACTAGCATCTTTATATGCTACAGTTTGACTTTTTTGAAATTCACTTAAAGGTTTTCCCCTGGGCATTTTAACTATACAGAAATTGCGAATTTTTTTCAACAAAGTATATTTTTTGAAAGAAAAACAATCTTGAAGAACAATATTTTCAACATATTAAACTGTTACTGATTTCAAAATAAGAATATTTTTGCAGGTGTTTTTCTACTTTTTTCACAGACCAAAAATCCTTAAGTACTATTTATAATATTTCTTTAGTGGTAGAAAAAACTCTGATTCACTGAAAATAAATGAAAAAGTAGTTTAATAAAATAAAAAAGAAAAATTATATTAATTGTGCTAAAATATAAAGCAAAATTAATAAAAATAACTATCATTCTGTTTTTTTCGTGCAGTGTATAGTTACATTTAAATTCTTAAAAAAACTTACTTTTAAAATTTTTGATCAAAAATTTTTAAGTTTATTGTAAATTTATTCAAATTATTGAAAGTTAATTAAAAAATTGTTCTGTTTAACTTCTCATGGAAGAAAAGGGATTCTATCTAAAATTATAAGAGGAAAAATACTTTTAAAAAGGTTATTAAATATTCATAAAACAATTTACATTTTATTCAATCATTTTAAGCATTGCCAAAAAATATTAACAAATATACAAAAATTAATTTGATAATAATATATGTTATTAACTTTAAATATCTTATGACAAATATCTGTCCGAGATCAAACACTTAGTCAAATATTAAATAATCCAATATTATGTTTTTTTTTTTCAGAATATATTTTGCATAATTACATGTAATCGATTTAATGTAGTCCTTGCACAAAAATTTGTAATTATATAATATTTCATATATTTAAAAATTATAAGTTGAAAATGAAACTCAAAATAAGAGTTTGTCAAATGTATGAAAATAATTTCATTAATAACAGATAGTTAATCAAAATTATATATTAATGTTTATGTAGATGGATAAATAAGGAAAATAAATTATGGTTGAAAAACATATTGGAATTTATTAAAGAGTAATTTTCAAGTAGATTATATTTGTTAAAATTTTTCAAAACAGTATGCAATTAAAATTGCTTTTTTTGGCAATGATAGGTAAAAAATAATTCAAAAGCATTTATCTATTCATAAATAAGCAAAATTTTTCAAAATAAATTAAGCGACTTAAAAAGATTAAAATTTTTATCATTGCATTTTTTGATTAAATTGATTAATATTGGGTTTATTAAATTTTCTTTTAAAGTTTTTTATTTTATTACATGCCAATACAAACAATCTGCCATTTACGTAACACAAATGGAAAGTACTCGAGAGATACAAAATCCAGTGAACTGAAGCCTCAGAATCTACTTATTTGTTTAGTTTTCAAGCTGGCAGTTCAATGATTAGCACTTTCAGTTTAACAGCTCTTTGATTTCATTTCCTACCTTGATTATGAATGTTCATAGTAGTCAAGTTTAAATTGTAAATTCTAGTCCAACTAACAATCGTGTAAAACAACTAACCATTGAGTGATAAACATAAACCAAAGAAAACCTAACCAATATATTCTAAAGGTGACCATAAAGCATCAGTCAATTAATTAGCTGTATGTTTGATCTTGCTAATATGAACTCTCAATCATGATCTAAAAAAATTGGCATAAATGTTTTATATAATCTATGTTTTATTTTCATTTAAAATATTTTCTTTTATTGTTTTTTTCATTAGAAATATTGCCTTATATTTTATTAGAATCACTTATTATATGAAAAGTATCTCCTCTATGGGCCTCCTCTATGAAGGTAAGCTTCTGGACCTCCCTTAGCCAGTTTATCTGCAACCATATTTACATAAATATTGACATTCAAGGGAATTTATTGCAGATATACAGTCCATAAAAGGGAAATTTGTTTAAGCATGTCTTGTATGGAAATGTTTGTTCTGTCATCCAGATTATTCCAATGCATTAGATGCTTAATTGTGCTCTTGCTGTCCTATAGAATACAATACAAACCTCACCACATTTTCCCACAAGTATGGTCCTAAGAGCTACTTCAGTGGCTGCAAGTTTTCTTTTAAAAATGGAGAAAACTGGATTTCTAACTTTTATATCTTGATCTCGATCTGGGGTCATGATATAAATGCCACTTTTTGATTGGTTATTCTCACTTTAATTTTTAAGATTTACTTTCATCTGAATTTTTAAGTTTAATAGCATCACTTGGTATCACATCTCCAGTGTGAGCTGTTTTAGATGTTCAGGAAAACTTGAGCTTTTGGTCACTGGAGAAAGCAGTTCAGTCTGAAAAAAAATAAATAAAAAACACCTGGTAAGCCAACAGAGGGATCAATATTGGTCATGAGCAAATGGCTCTCCATGTTTTTGTCAATCATATCCAGGGAGGCAACTAACCTTATTGGGCTATTCTTCTTTAACCTTTTGTTATTTTGCTAATGCTGTATGAACTCTACTATACAATTTTGGCTACCATAACTGAAAAGTTTATTATAGTATTTAACTGTAGTTTCACGCCGCTTCTCATAAGTTCAACAAAGAGAATCATCATTTGTCACGGGCAGTGGTTGGGAGGCTGACCACTCTGTATTCTCCTTCATTGGGGTGCTAGAGCTCCGTGGGTTTCGGACGTGTCCATGTTAATATGCGACATCCAAAGTCCTTTTGCTGGTGTAGTGTGTATATAAAGAGGAGAGTGCCAGCGCAGGTGTCATCTTGTTACCTGTCCGTGGTTCAAAATGACGAGGCACTTGGTGATGGGTGTATATTCCAAACCCGTTAGCCTAATGGTACAGCCCAGGGATCGCCTGCACCACTATCTATGTATGTATAGTATTTAACTAAATTAGTCTATTTTGTGCTAAAAGGCTGGATATATGCTTCATACAATACAATATCATTCAGGCACTTATTTGTTGAATCTAAAATTATAATAAAGTATAATAGTAATCAATTGAATCTAAAAGTATTATAAAACTAATGAAGTTGCTATCAGCTTTATAAATTAGAATTATTTGGTCAGTTAAGGCATCAAATTAGATATGAGTTTCTACTTTTAAAATTAATTTTTATTGAACACTTATTTAAAAGCTTGTTGTATATGGTTAAATTTACTGTATTATTTATTTTAATAATGGCATAAATTATGTCTATGTCATAATTAATACTTGTTTATATTGTTACTCAAATGTTACATAATAATATTCTTTCTCGAAAAGAATAAAATATTTGTGATTTAATGTTTTATGTTACTTTTAAAGTTTTTTTAATATATTAGTTTGTGATTTCAAATGTAATATACTGATTCATTATTGCTGAAATTTAAGTAATTCATCATAAATGAATCTGTAAGTTCATGTGCTTTCTTTCTATGTATACAATATTTTTTTTTAATATTTATGTATTATTTGTGAAAATTTACTTCTGACATGTTTTTTTAATGCTATACAAAAGATGCTTTAGTAAAAGATCTTGTGAACATGTCTTTATTTTTAAATATAAAATAAAATTTTATTTTCAGGAATTTTATAATTTTTAACAGTTTTAATTTCAGTTTACATTTTGAATTTTATTAAACTTAATTCATTACATAATAATGAAATATATTTTAGAAATTACTGCAAATTATCAATTATTACTATTTTAATGATTATACATGATGCATTATTCATTTGTACTTCTAAAAATATCATGGGAAAACCAGACATAAATGAAATGGCTTTTTATATATTAAATAATGGAATATTTTTTGTTAATATCTTTCAATTGTAATTATTCTTGTAGTATATTTTGTATTAATCTCTGTATTTTATAATTTGCTCCCAAATATGCTGTGATAAATATAATAGATAAATCTTTTTTTTTATTTTGTATTCATTTCTTTGATTTTGTATTTATTTCTTTGATTTTGTTAGAGTATTTGATCACATTTATTTGGTTTTCCTTTATTTTCTTAAACACAAATAGTGTATGACATTTATTATCTAATTTATATTATATTGTTACTTATTTCAAATACAACTCTTATTTAATAAGTTCTTTTATTACATTAAATAAAAAAAAATATTAAATCTCTGTTAACTTGATGTATGCACAATTTATTTCAATATTTCTTACTTCAAACTGATGTTTTATTAATATATTATTTATGCAATTTATTATGTATGTTACTTGTTATTGTTGATTTAATATACGTATTTTTTATTAAAGTTAGATTTTGAACAAATAGATAAAATATATATTAATTTAAATTATTTAACTTTGAATTAGAATTTAAATAGAACTCAGAATCACCCCAGCTTTATGTTGATGCAAAATTTTATATGAAAAGTAACATATTTTTTATTTCAAATAAATATGAAAAGTTAATAATGTAAAAAAGACTTCTTAATTTTTTATACTATGCTTGTTATAAAATATAAAGCTTGTAAAGGATATCCTTAAAAAATATAATTTTTTTTTATTTTGCTGTCTATATTTACTATTATTACAGATCATACATTGAGATGTATATATTTCCATCATTCTTTTCCTATGTAATAGAAAGATAAAATATATTTGTAATATGTAAAAACTGTTTTATGATGTTTACTGTGTAAGATTTATTTATTTATTATTTTTTGTTGCATTTATTTTGAAATTCACTCTATCTTGGTATTTGCTTCAGCGATAGTATCTCTCTTGGTATTTGATTCAATTGTTGCTCTTTCTTAATTAAATACTTTAAGCTCTTACTTCAGACAAGTTTACTTTATAGTTTCATGTAAATTGAAATGAAAATTTTATAAGAAATATTTAATTTTATTGTAATTAAATTATTTTATTATAAATTCTTTAATTTCCAATGCTTTGGTAACATTTATAATTATATTGTGTGTATGACAGAGTATATGTGTGTATGAAAAATATGGAATATGTGTAGTTTTTACTATAAATTTTGTTAATAATTTTCTATGTAGCTATAAATATTATCGGTTAATTTTTACTTTTTTCTATTAAATCAAAATCTATTTTTATAATTTTTAAATAATGCATTCATAATAGTAAAAACTATTTTATATGACTAATAATTTTTAAAAAGTTTTCCCTTTATGATAAATTTTAAAATGTTTTTTTCATTTTCTCTTCCATTAAGTTGTTATCAAAAGGAGAAAAGTTTTCATAAAAACTTAAATGTATTTTAACTAATAAAAAATTAGAATTAATGTACAATTTAAAACATCTTTTGGCAACTATTCTGATCATTTGTTCAGTGTGTCTTCAATTCATTGCCATACTTATCAATTTTTAAAAAATCACATATTCAATACAAAATTAGAACTTATGTATGTATATTTTTAATTAAAATATTGATTATGATAGAATTAATTATTCTAATTTAACTTTAAATTGTTGTTTTGCTCAAAATATAATTATATTAACTTATTTAAATTAAAATATGCACCATTTTATAATGTCTACAAATTTAGATTTACCATGCTATATAAATTATCTAGAATGTATTAATATTTGACATAGATAATTTCTTGTAAGATGCCTTTTGCATTTTAAAAATTTTTTGATGAATGTTTTTATTTTCTGTAATATTTTGGTTCTTATTACTTTCAGTATATTTTTTAAACTGCATTTGAGTCTGTATTTTAAAATTTTTCTTTCAGGAGAATCTCATAATCGTACTTGTGATTGGGATATTTTAGCTATTTACTCTGGTTTAAAACAAGAAATAATAGCCAATAAAGAAATAAACAGTAATCACCATCCGTACAAATGCAATATCTGTCCATTCACAACTTTTCTACCTACAGTTCTTAGACAACATATGCTCTCCCATTCCATTGAAAGGCCATATAAGTGCCCTATTTGCAATAAGGGCTTCACTCAGAAAGGTAGTGTACAACTCCACATGCTCCACCACACTGGTGAGCGACCTCATAAGTGCCCAGTCTGCCAACGTTGCTATTCTCAGAAAGGAAGTATGCGCAGGCATATTTTGCAGCACCTTGGCAAAGACTCTAAACGATGTCCCCTTTGCTCTGAGGATTTTGATTTACGTTCTGAAGTAGAAGTTCATCTTATCCAGCACACCAAAAAAGACTCTTTTTTCTGCAGCCTCTGCCAAGCTACTTTCACCAGTGCTGTCAGCTTAGAAGAGCATAACAGAATTCATCATTGCAATAATGCTTGACCATTTCATTTCATAAATTATATCATTTTATAATATAGCTTTGCATGTGATATTTTTGAATTTTAATTTATTAAGAGAACTTATTGCTGTTAATTAGCATATTCAGTTCATTTAGGATAGTCATTACTTTCAATGTAGAAATGTGTGTTTATAATTGCTTTTAAAACTGAAATCAACTGGTAAGTATGGAATAGTGAATGATTTCTTGCCTTGAAGTAGTCTATGCAAACTTTATCTTCTGCAGTCTTGCAATCAATTAGTGAAATATATTTTTAAGTTTTTAAAAAGCAAAATAACTGATTAAGAATTTATTTAGAGATTTGTGAGTTGAATTTTTTTCTGTTTGAATGAATACATCATTCAACAAGCAAGAATAATAAGTGCATACACCAAAAGAGATTGAATATGTTTATTATTAGAGTTTACTTCATATTTTCCTGGTATGTTTTGCCTAAAATTTATTTACAATTATAATTTTAAAACTGAATAGTAAATTAAACTTATTTATCTTCAGAATAATATATTGAAGTAATTCTTTAAATTGTTCTTTTGAATTGATTTTTATATTAAAAAAAAGGGAGAGTAATTTTTATAATAAGATTACATAGTGATAGAACTTTTAGTTGTGTATTTTAAATCTTTTATTATAGGTTTATAGATTTATTGACTTAAATTTTATTCTAAATTTCATTTCACTTATTGAAAAAATTTTAAGTTTTATTAATTGAAATCAAATTTATGTATTGAAAAATCAATAATTATTAAGTAAAAACTTTTATTATAATATTTTACTATGAATATTTAATATTTTAAACTTTTAGCAGCATTAAGTGTGTAAATAAAATTAATGTCAAATATGAAGTAATTTTGCCTTAGAAACTGATAAACTTTTATTTTACTATAATATTTTATAGTATCTTAAATTAATAATCCAAACAAGTCCTTTTTTAGGGACTTATCCAATGTACAAACTTGATACTGCATCTAAAATGCAGTTTCACAAAGTGCAATATAAAATATTTTATTCTTGTCTGATTGTAGTCATTCATCATAGTAACCTCATTAAATGGCTTGAAGTATTTTTGCCTCATATTTTAAACATTGATTTTTGTTGCAGCTTTTTTTTAAAAAAGTTTCTCACTACCTAATATATATATATATTATTACACAGCAATGTTTACCAATAATTTACAAACATAACATATTTAACTCCCCAAGATATTGTGTTAATATTTTTTTGAAAATATTGAATATTATAGGTTCATCATTGAGTTTAAACTTATTTTTATCACTCATCATTTTCCTGTTTTTTCTTTTTTTCATTTTTCTTGTGATAAAAAAGAAACTTTAACTTTTAATTGTAGTAAACAGAAACTAATATTAATGAAAATTGTTTTAACTGTTAAAAAGTGCCAGAAAATATATACAATGAATTTAGCCTCAATTTTGGATCCCTTTCATCTTATGGGTGACATTTCAATAAATGCCTTAAAAATAGAATTGAAATATTTTTTGTGCCATTGTCCTGTATACAGAAATGCTCAGTATTTTCATTAGTAAATCTAAGGCTACATCAATAAATTAAAATTCTTACAATTCTAAAATTGAAATAGCAAATGCATGCAAGGCATCTCCAAGAAATATTATCCTCAATTATAATTCATCAACTTCTGAGCAAATTGTGTAGGATTTTATCTGACTTACTTGAGCCTGTAAACTATAAATTTATTTTAAAAAAATAAAAGGAATATAATGTCGCTTAATTTTATATTAAATTTTCAAAAATTATTTTTTTAACTGAAAAAGAATTCTCATGTTTCTCTTTTTATTAAAAATGTAAATGATTGTGCAGTTTTTTTAAATTATGAAATGGAATTTATAATTTGGTTATTTTTTTCAATTTAGTATTAAACTATAAATATAAGCTAATATAAATACTAGATGCTCTATAAATATTAGATAATTATAAACTTATATATATACAACAAAATCAATACCTCATCTTTTTCTTGATATTTTTGCTAAATAAGTAAATAAATGTATTCTAATAGTTTTTCAAATGTGATTGGTATGGTTACAAAAAGTATCTGTTATGAAGTAAATTAAACACTTAAAATATTGAAATGTTCACTTAAAAGCCTTTACCTTTAGCCATTTTTTTTTTTAAAAAAGATAAATCATTCACTCAGTCGTAAAACAAAGAAAAGAATATTAAGTAGTATTTTATTTGTTAAGATTAAAATGGATCTATGTATTTTTAGATTGCTATTACATATTTAATTCCTAGAAATAATTTGTCTAAAAAGTATTTTTTTATTTTAAGTAACTATTTATATATATTGAGTTATATAAAATAATTTTTAATAATAATGTGTCTTCCAAATATGCCTTTTTATGTGAATTTTTTTATTCATAAGTTTTGTTTCATCCCTTATTTGAAATCTATTTAAGAAAATGTTATTTTTAAAAATTTATTCTTAATTTATAAACAATTATAATATTATTACTAAGATTTTATCTCGCATAAAAATATTTCAATTGTTCATATATATATATATTAATATTAGCTTCATTAGAAATGATAATCATTTAGCACTATTTTCCTATTTTGATATAATAATTTTTACAATAAATGCATATTCTCTCAATCTCAATTGTTTTTAGTGAATTATGTTATTAAATAAAATAAGCACTGTTTAAAAATACTTAAAAAAATAAAAAATTTTCTTATCTAAATATTTTTATGAAGGTAATATTTTAATTTGATTATAAAAGGATTTGTGTTATATTAACTTGTATATACATGTATAGCAAAATACAATATGAAGCTTTATTAAAAGCATTTTAAAAATGTGTAAATAACATTAACAAAATGTAGTTTTAGTCTTAGCTTAGATTGTGATAATGTTGTATAGAAGTGTTATAGATGTTTAAGCAATACTTTTTTATAGAAGCAAGTGTTTCTAATGTTATTTTGATATGAAATTTAGTCTTTTATGCATACATTATAGTATTGATAGTATAGTCAAATACTAAAGTATATTTACTTCAATTTGTAGTGAGACAGTCAATGCACATGTATAACATTGTATTGTTAAATTTTGAAAAATATGAAATTGAACTGAAGGAATTTTTCTGTAAAAATATTCTGTCTTAATTATTTGCTAATAAGTGAAAAGTAGAGTTTCTAGTTTAAAGATTTATAGCACATTTTACTCTGTTTAATAGTACCTAGTTAGTGATAATTTTTGTTGTTTCTACTTATTTAGTTTTTTTTATGTGTACACCAATGCCGTTAGATTTGTATATCAATAGTAATATGCATTAGGACTTAATATTATTTTAATTGTTTTAGACAGTAACTTATGAAAAATGCTATATTTTTTAATTTGTCTTTGTTTTTTTAATTATTGATTTTATTACTTATGTTGGGAAAAATTGTGCCAAAGTATACATAAGTAATGTCATTGGTATATAAAATTTTTATATTTTAAAACTTAATTATTGTAATTTGATACTGTAATCTGTAATTGGTTTGAATTTGTGAATCAGTCTAATTATCTTGAGAAACCTCATTTCATTTTATTGCCTTACTCATAGTTTCCAATTAAATTTGTTTCCAGTTTCCAATAAATTGTTTTTAAATTTCTTTTAAGTTTAATAAATCATTAAGATAATTTTTAAGTTCATTACTCTTTAAAATGTTATTTATTAAATGTGATAACTGTAGTGCATAATAAATTTTTCTTAATTTTAAATGCTTCTATTTTATAATTTATTTTGGGATTTTATTGAATTAATTACACACAATAGATGCATTTTTATTCCAGCGATACATCATCAGGTCATTAATGCAATTTAATAATTGTGATTCTTGCCATAATCAGTCATTGATATGTATGTTTCATTTGACTTTTCTGTCTTCCGCATATTCTGCAGCAATCTTTTATAGTCATTAATACAGACCTAAGTACAAACCTAATATTTGCTGATTGCTTTTTTGTATTTGAAGAGAACTTTTTTATGAAAATATTTACTATAATTTTATGATCTATAATAGTTTTTATAACATCATAGTAAGCTCATTTTTAAAAGAAAGTTAAATATATTTATTATCCTTATGTGCCATTTAGTTTCATTTTTTTATTCTTTGAAGTTAAACATTTTTTGAAAACTGTCAAAGAAAATTTTCTTACTTCAGATTATCTGATTTCCTTATAATCATTTGAGTTATTAACATATGAAATTATAATGTACTATTCCTTTAGTAAAATGTAACACATTTTAAATTTCAATTCTTTAGTATTCTGTAATGAGAATGGTGACAATTTTTGCTAAATAAGGCAGGTATAAAAAGGGAAAATATAAAAATGAATTGTTGTAAATGCTTTTTTAAGATGGATCATTTTATGTATTGATTTGAATTGAATTTAATGGTGCAGACCTTTCTAATCTTATATTTGTATATTAAAACACTATTGCCAAAATATGATTAAAAGTTCAAATGCTGGAAAATTAGCATGTAAATTTATAGGAAATGATAGTGTAAAATTGTCAATGTATTTATTGAATTTGTAATTAAATGGAAAGTACTTTTAATTCCTTGTGGCTTGCAGCCTTATGTTTATTTCTAATGTCTCAAATTCCAATTGAGTGTTTCTCAGATCAGTTGAAAATCAAAATTTTAAATTCAATCTTTTATTCTACCTCTAAGGAATTAAGATATTTTAATAAATAATTATATCTGTTTTTTTATATAAAATCAATTTTTTATCTTTTAAGTAAACAACATAAAGCTTATTGTATAGTCAAACTTTTGCAACAGTTATTCCCAATAATTGTTTTTGCTTGCCCAAAAACATTCACAAGAATAAGCAAGAGGGAAGGTCATTTTGCTATGTGTGATTGTGATATTGAATTACAACCATGGTTAAGTTTACTGGTGTTGCCAGCTTCTATCATAAAAAGTGTAAATGTTATATAATTTTGAAATTATAATACCCATTATTCTTGACACAATTTTATTTATTTATTTTATTTTATTTTTTTGTAGTTGATTTGAAATTCTACAATATTTTATCTGATTTTCACAATAATATGGGAGTCTTACTTTCAAGATCTTACAACACACAAAAATGATTTTTATGATCATATATGAAAGAGATCTGTCTTAAGAATTGTAAAAATGGTTAACTATTGTGCTGCTAAATTAATTGTATTTTCATTTTATTGCAAATTCAATATTAAATTTCTAATCATGCATTATTAACTGAATTTTTTAATGAACTATTTTTTCATTGATATATTAATATTTATTTTTTCTTTTGATAGGTGCTCAAAATTTTATTCATTCATTTCTTTATTTTACTATGAAATTTTAGAATTCTTTTAAAGTAAAAGCAGCTAGAGTTATGCATTTATATCTTTTAACAGAAGAATTTGATGCAAATATGCTTGTGATATATTGATTTTTTTATAAATGCTGAATGTTTTTTATGTATAGGTTTTTAAAATTAAGAAATAATTGATTTTATGTGTGATATTGTTTCAATGACTGTATTATATGAAATTATTTCTTTAGTATTTTTGTTGTGTAAAATATTTTTTGAACTTATTCTTTAACTAATTGCATTTGTTTTATTTTTGTTGAAAATTATTTTTTAAATTTGTTAAAGTGTGCTGAAATTGTACTATTGATTCAAATAATTTTAAGTAGTAAAATTATTAAGACATTAACATGTTTATTTTTTTAATTGATGCACTTTTATTTATTTTTATTATTAAAAAATTGTTAAATTCCAATCTCATAGTTCTTTATTGTAAAATGTATTGTACATTTTATACATTTATCTATAATTCATAATAACCAAATATTTTTCTATATATAAATGGTTTAAATTAGGTAATATTTATCAAAATTATAAGTGAATACTAATTTTGAAAAGAAATATTTTCTAATGAAATTTGAATGTCACATTATTATTATTATTATTATTTTTTATTCTTTCTGTATTCAAAAATATTCTGTACCTCAATTTCACATAACAAATTGATTAAAATAATTGGATTATTCACATTACTTTTGTATGCAATCAATCCACAGCTATTTTTTTATTATTATTATGAGTTCATTGAAGCTCCCTCCTTATTTTTTCTGATTTCAAAATGTATCAAATTAAGGCTATATAAAAAATTTTACTTTCATTTTAATATTATTCTAAACATAATTTATTATCACTGTTTTAACATTTTTCTAAAATTTGTTTCCAATAAAATTCATAATTATAAAGAAATTACATAATGATACTTTATTTTTAATGATTACCATAAATAACAAAAAATGTTAATACAAAATTTTAATTTATTACCACTTTGGCAAAACAAGAAGTATATATTATTTTTTTTTTCTTTTTTTAAGTATATTTAACAACAATTAAAGGATAAAAGGAAAATTAGAGTAAATTATTTGATCCTTGAGATTTTTAACTGACTTAAATTTCTTGTATTTGGCTATAAATTGAATGCATAAAAATACATTATTTAAATTTGTTGAGATTGCAGTGTCAAGTGTCAAATGATTATCTTTTCAATCTGTCACATGTTTCTAAATATAAATAATAATGATAGTAAATTTTACAAGTTATTAAAAAGTAGTAAATAATTTTTAAAGTCAACAAAAAATTCTTGTTTAATTAAAAAATTTATTTACTTATGTTAAATTATTATTACTTTGGTATAATAAGATATTATAAAATTCTAGTAACAAGAATATACAAGCTGGAATATTTAAGTATCACAATAAAAACTTAAGCATCCATAATATTTTTTTTTTAATGTCCACCACAATTTATTTGCATTTATCAATAAACATAAAAATTATGTCTATTAAAAGCTTTTAGTAAATAATCATAAAATAAATAGTTCTTAATGAAATTTTAAGCAATTTTCATTTAAAGTCAAGTTAAAATACAATTATGTATTTTATATATTTTATTGAAAAAAACGTAATTTGTATGTAAATTTTAAAAAATCAAAAATATCTATAAAAGCAAATGTTACCAAATTAATTATTAGAACAGTGAATGTACTTGATTACCTTGTTCCATTTTAAATCATTTTATATCTTGTTCCATGAATTTATGTCTTGCTCTTCATGTAAAGCATGCTTACTTTATTCATAATTTCACCAGAAGAAAACATATATCCAGTCTTCAGAAACTTTTCCTAGTTATGAACTGAAAATAAAAACGTTAAATTAATGGACTGAAAATATAAGCACAATGTACATTAGATATTTTTTTACTACAGCATACTGAAATAAACAAAAATTCAAAGAATTTTAAAACAAAACAATCATTTCTGATTGAAGTTTTTGTTTAAAAGTTTACATAAGAAATTCTATTGTTTAACACATAAAAATATGCACATTACAGAATAATTTAATAGACTGTTTCTCAAAATGATGATTTTTATCCTGTAATTTTTTATGTATACACTAATTAAAACCAAATCAAAATGTATTATACTTAACTCTCTTTAATGAAATGATTAATTATTAAAGTACATACCAATCCAATTTGTATGTATTGTACAATGTATTTCCCATTTGGTAAAACGTTATAAAAAAAATACTTTTTCAAAAATGAAATATTTTTTTAGTAAATGTTATAATTTTGTAAAAACAGTGTGAGAATGTAAGAAAAAAGAAACATGCCATAAGTATTTTTTCTGTATTCTCAGTAGCAAAGTCTAGATGACAATTATAAAATGAGAAAAGAAATGAACCAAACGTGGTTTCATGAAACAAGAATTCCAGAGCATTATTACATTGCAGCATGACAAATTTTACAGAGAGTTCAAATCAGCGTTAATTATGTTTTAAATGAATGACAAAATCTGTAATCGAAATTTCAATGTGAAATATAATTTTTTATTTGATCTGACAATGATTTCCTGATATAAATTTCATTCTATGCAGCATTTCTCAATTTAACAATCTACTTAATCTTCTTGATGTTTGACAGCAAATATATTAGCCAAACTCGAATCCATGAAGACTGATGAATCATGTGCTTATTACTCTTTTATCACAATAACCTTATAGTGAATTTTCAGTTTACAAGTTTTTATAAACATGGAGGAATTTAGTAAATTTGAATATCTTATCAAAAGGAAGATATTTTCATCTTATTGGTAAACACCAATTTTTTAAATCAAAATAAATTAAACCACTTAAAAAATTTCAATTTTTATTGTTAAATTTTTTTATTAAATGGATAAATATTGGGTTTATTTGATTTTCTTTTAAATTTTTTTATTTTATTACATGCCAATGCAAATAATATACCATTTAAGTAAAGTAAATGGAAAGTACTCGAGACGTGAATCCAGTGAATTGAAGCCTCGAAACTTATTTGTTTGGTTGCCAAGCTGGCAGCTAAATAATTTGCACTCTGACCTCCAGCTTAACAACTCATTGGTTCGATTCCGATGTTAATTGTGTTCAATCATCCAGTTTAAATTGTAAATCCCGGTCCAATTATCTCTAATGTAGGTAGTTCCCAATCTAATTAGTCCTTGTATGCAAAAACTAACTGTTGAGTGACAAACAAAACAAAACCTAGCCTTTGTATACACAAATCCTTCAAATAAAACAATGCTATGTTATGAGATCAATGAATTTCTTGACATCATAGAATTTTAACATTTTTATATATCTATATATTGAAAAAATGCTTTATTTTTTTTTATAAGTCTAAATTTAGAATTACAATTCTTAGGTCAAAATGTTTAAATAAATCTAAATATTTTGTGAACATAAAATGTCATTTTATCTTATTATGAGGTGAGTATGTTAATATCTTATTTTTACTAAATCTTTAAAATAGCTAATTTTTGATTCTATGAATTTTTCCTACATTTAAATAAATGTAATATATTGCATTGCAGCATCATATTTATTTGGTTTTCCTACATTTTCTTGTATGATTCTTAATTCGCTAAATTACATTCTCTATTTTCTGTTTACAATTCTAAAAATTTAATGAAAATAAATAAAAAAAGTGATTTTTGCTTTATTTGCTTCTTGAATTAGACATTCTTTATAGTAAAGATGATTATTTTATAATAAGTAATTTTTGAAATTATCTTTTCTTTATGACAAATTTTAAAAGATTTCTTCATTTTTCTCTTCCACTAAGTTGTAATTAAAATGAGAAAAATATTGATAAAAATTTAAATTTGTTTTACATAATAAAATATTGAAACTAATGTAAAATTTAAAACATCTTTTGAAAACTATTGTGATCATTTGTTCAGTGTGTCTTCAATTCATTGCCATACTTATCAATTTTGAAAGAATCACATATTCAATACAAAATTAGAAATTATGTATGTATATTTTTAATTAAAATATTGATTATGATAGAATTAATTATTCTAATTTAACTTTAAATTGTTTTGCTCATAATATAATTATATTAACATATTTAAATTAAAATATGCACGATTTTATAATGCCTACAAATTTAGATTTACCATGCTATATAAATTATCTAGAATATATTAATACTTCACATAGATAATTTCTTGTAAAATTCCTTTTGTAATTAAAATTTAATGTTTTTAATTTTTGTAATATTTTAGTTATTATTTTCAATATATTTTCTATACTGAACTGATATGTGTTTGAACTGCATTTGAATCTTAAAAATTATAATTTTTCTTTAATTGAGTATTATTATACTGCATTAAAATTTTTCTTTCAGAAGAATCTCATAATCGTACCTGTGATTGGAATATTTTAGCTAATTACTCTGGTTTAAAACAAGAAATAATTTCCAAGAAAGAACAAAATAGTAATCATCATCTGTACAAATGCAATAATTGTCCATTCACATCTGTTCTACCTACAGTTCTTAGACAACATATGATCTCCCATTCCACTGAAAAGCCATATAAGTGCCCTATTTGCAATAAGGGCTTCACTCAGAAAGCTAGTGTACAACTCCATAAGCTTCACCACACTGGTGAGCGACCTCATAAATGCCTAGTCTGCCAACGTTGCTATTCTCAGAAAGGAAGTATGCGAAGGCATATTTTGCAGCACCTTGGGGAAGACTCTAAACGCTGTCCCCTTTGCTCTAAGGATTTTGATTTACGTTCTGAAGTAGAAGCTCATCTTATCCAGCACACCAAAAAAGACTCTTTTTTCTGCAGCCTCTGCCAAGCTACTTTCACCAGTGCTGTTAGCTTAGAAGAGCATAACAGAATTCATCATTGAAATAATGTTTGACCATTTCATTTCATAAATTATATCATTTTATGACATAATTTGCTAATTAATCATTTTATGACAAAATGCTTTGCATGTGATATATTCGAATTTTAATTTATTAAGAGAAATTATTTTTGTTAATTAACATTTTTTTTTTCCGTTTAGAATAGTTATTGCTTTCAATGTAAAAATGCTTATTATGGTTACTGTTATACTGAAATTAACTGATAAGTATTGAATAATGAGTAACTTCTTGCCTTTAAGTTGTCTATGCAAACATTGTCTTCAAATAAGCTCAAATATATTTTTAAATTATTAAAAGGAAAAATAACTGTATAATAATTTATTTTAAAATTTGTGAATAAAAGCATTTTCTGTGCATATTATTTTGTGTCTTGAAATTCTTTTTAATTTTCTTCATCCATCAAGGCAGATTATGCTAATTATTATTTCTGTTTTTTATGGTATTTTTACTCTAATATTTATTTATTACAGCATTTGTAAAATTGAATGGTACATTTATCTTTACTATCTTTGTAATAATTTTAACATTAGTGTTCATATTTTTCATTTAATTTTTATAATTATATTCGTTTATATATTGAAGAGAATGAAGAGTAATTTAACAAGAATAAATATTAAGAGTTTTTTGTTGTGTTTTTAAATTCTTTTATACAGGTTTTGATTTATGGGTTTCAATTTTATTCTAAATTTCATTTCATTTATTGAAAATGTTTTAACTTTAATGTGCTAAAATTAAATTTATATATTGAAAAATCAATAATTATTAAGTAAAAGCTTTTATTATAATATTTTACAGTGAATATTTAATTTTTTAAACTCTTAGAGCAGCATTAAATGTGTAAATAAAATTAATGTCAAATATGAAGTAATTTTGCCTTAGAAACTGATAAACTTTTATTTTACTATAATATTTTACAGTATCTTTAATTAATAATCCAAACAAGTATTTTTTTAGTGACTTTTTCAATGTACAAACTTGATACTGCTTCCAAAATGCAGTTTCACAAAGTGCAATATAAATTGTTTTATTCTTGTCAGATTGCAGTAATTTATCACTCATTATTTATTAAATTGATATTATTATTTATTTATTAAATTAACATAGCAAATGCATACAAGTCATTTGTAAGAAATATTACACTTTATCAACTTCTAAGCAAATTGTGTTGGATTATATATAGTTTATTTGAGTTTATGAACAATAAATTATTGAAGGATAGTAAAAGGAAGTAAATATTATCCTTTAACTGAATTAATAAATTTTCGCCGACCAACTTGTCTAGTGGTCAGCGTGCTTGACTACGGATAAAGAGGTCCTGGGTTTGAATCCCGGTTTAGGCATGGATGTACTTTCTCTCTATCTATCCTGTCATTGTCCTTTCCTTGTATGAATGAGCTGCGAATGGTTGCCTACCCTATAAGCGGGTACCTATGGCATGTGTGTAGAGCAAAGTCGTACTTTCACCTTCATGGTGCTCTGATTAAAACGAAAGACGCTCCCAATCGTCTTAATTCACATAGCATAGCGAGCTTGGCTTGTCCAAGTGTCATCAGTAAACAACAACAATAAATTTTCAGAAATTAGTTTTGTAATTGAAAAAGAAAAATTCCCTTATTCCCCTTTTTGTTTGAAATACAAATGATTACGCTGTTTATAAATTATGAAATGCAACTTATTGATTCGCTATTTTTTTAATTCAGTGTTAAACTATAAATATTACATTGTAAACTTTAATATATATATATATATATATATATATATATATATATATATATATATATATATATATATATATATATATATACAACAAAAACCAATAACATCAAATACTTTTGTGTGTATTTTTGCTAAATCAGAATTTGCTATTATTTCTTTGATAATGAACAAAATTATAAATGAATTGTTGTGAATCACTTAATTCTCCTCAAATATGAATTATCAAATCATTTGTAAAAAAAAAAAGCTTAGGATATTTTGATTTGTGGCCATAAATATATGGTTTTTCAAATGTGAATGATATGTAGTCACAATTTTTTTTTTGTAAAATTATTTAAGCACTTAAAATATTGAAACTCATATATTCTCAATTAATATATTTACTTTTATCTATTCTTATAAGATAACTTATTCACTTAACAATCAGAAGTAAAAAAATTTATTCACTACTAATATATATTTAATATCTCAAAAATAAAGTCATAAATATTTTTTTTATTTTATGAAATTACTTTATATATATATATAAATTGAGTTATAAAATAATTTTGCAATAATAATGTATCTTTTTATGTGAAATATTTATTTATAAATTTTGATTCATCCATTAGCTGAAATATATTTAATGAAATGTTATTTTTTTAAAATTCATTCTTTATTCATAAATGTTTAAAATATCATTACTTAGAATTTATCTCATAATACAAGTATTTCAATTTGTACTATTCAATTCTTCAATTTGTATTGTAACATTTTCATTAGGAATAGTAATTATTTAGCTCTTATTTAGTTTTCCTATTTTCATAAAATTATTTTTACAGTAGATGCATATTCTCTCAATCTCAATAATTTTTTTGTAAATTATATCATTAAATAAAATAAGGAATGTTTAAAAATAAAAGAATTACATTTTTCTTGCCAAAATATTTTTATGAACATAATATTTTAATATGATTATAAAAGGATTTTTGTTATTGACTTGTATATACATGTATAGCAAAATACAATATGAAGCTTTATCAAAAGCATTTTAAAAATGTGTACATAACATTAACAAAATGTAGTTTTAGTCTTAGCTTAGATTGTGATAATGTTGTTTAGAAATGTTATAATTGTTTAAGCAATACTTTTTTTATAGAAACAAGTGTTTCTAATGTTTTGATATGAAATTTCATCTATTTTATGAATAAATTATAATATTGATAGTATAATCAAATACTAAAGTATAATTACTTCAATTTGTAGTGAGACAGTCAATGCACAAATGTTATATTCTATTGTTAAATTTTGAAAAAAATGAAATTGAACTGAAAATGATATTATTTTTTCTGCTAACATTTTTTTAATTACTTGCTAATAAGTAAAATAGAGTTTCTAGTGTAAATGTGCAGCACATTTTACTCTATTCAATAGCACCTAGTTAGTGGCAATGAAAAGAATTTTTTTAACTATTTATTTAGATTTTCAATATGTTCACCAATATATATTTATTTGTATATCAATAATAATGTATATTAGTACTTAATATTATTTTGTTTTCTTAAGTAATTTATGAAAAATGTAATATTTTTTATTTGGGTCTTAGTTTTTTATTATTAACTTTTTGAATTTTCTTGTAAAAGATAATGCCCAAACATACACAAACTGTGTCAATAATATAGCCCGATAGAATTTCGACATTTGGAACCTAGTTATTACAATTTGATGCTGTATTCAGTAACTGGTTTGAATTTGTGAATCAGTCTAATTATCTAGAGACCTCGTTGCATTTTGATGCCATACTCATAGTTCTCAATTAAATTTGTTTCCAGTTTCCAACAAATTGTTTTTAAATTTCTTTTAATTTTAATAAATCATGAAGATAATTTTTATGTTCATTACTCTTTAAAGTCTTGTGTATTAAATGTGATAAATGTATTGCAAAATAAGTTTTCTATTTTATAAATAATTTTGGGATTTCATTGAATTAATCACATGCAATAGAAACATTTTTTTAAGAGATACATAATTTAATCATTAATACAATTTAACAGTTGCAATTCTTGCCATAATCAATGATATCGAATGTTTCATTTGACTTTTCTGTCTTCCGCATATTCTGCAGCAATCTTTTATAGTCATTAATACAGACCTAAGTACAAACCTAATATGTACTGAATGCTTTTTTTGTATTTGAAGAGAACATTTTATGAAAATATTTGCTATACTTTTATGATCTATAATAGCTTTTTATAACATCATAGCAAGCTCATTTTTAAAATAAAGTAAAATATATTATCTTTATGTGCCATTTAGTTTCACATTTTTTTTTTTATTCTTTGAAGTTAAACATTTTTTTAAAACTGTCGAAAAGATATTCTTATTTAAAATTATTAGATTTCATTATAATCTAATGAGTTATTAATATATGAAATTGTACTGTACTATTCTTTCTCTTATGATGTATTCTGTGATGAGATTTTCTTACTTCAGATTATCTGATTTCCTTATAATCTGTTATGTCAAAATCGAAAATAAGTATTTTTAACAAATACTTTCAATGTTCTTTTTCATGGGGTTTGCATCTACCCAATGCTGGAGATATTTTGATATGATCATAAAAGTTTTTTTAAATAAGATTCATTAAGGAAAGCAAAGAATTCAGTGACAAATATAAAAGCACAACTTTATTATAGCATTTTTACTCTTTTACTACACTACAAAAGAACAACTAGCATATCGAGACCGAGCCCGGAGCCTCGGCTCCCAGAAGATTTTGACTATGATTCAGTGACGTGGCGATGTAAAGAAAGCGATAAATTTGTCTGGCTATGAAGCTTTTCTCATTGTTAAACATGGCGGATTTCACAACTACGTATTCTGTTTACCTTTAGAAAAATGTATAGATTTAGTATTGTTATATTTTATAAATATAACAAAGTATTAGTTAATTAATTCATCGTGAATATAATTTCTTTGTATTATAAAAACAATGGATGTGTGTGTATTGGGTGTACATGATCTTTTCCTCTCTAAAGATAAAGCGACATAGTATTGTTATATTTTCGTAAATATATCAAAGAATTCGTTTATTTATTTATTGTGAATGTGAATAAAAATTCTATGCATGATTAGAACAATTAATTATTTATTCACAGATAATTTACTGTTGTTTATAAATATGTAAGAGTTGCTATGTTTATTAAGCAGATTATGCATAATCAAGCATAAACCTATTTTGACATTATTACAAGCAAAGTAGCTTAAAAATATTTTATACGAAGTTTCTACTTAGGAAATAATTTTATGTTTTGAAATTTATTTAGCGTGATATTTTGATTTATTTAAAGGAAGATAAGAATTGTAATTAATATTATATGAGTCATTGTTTCTTTACAAAAATAGTTTCTCCTAATTTTGATTCTTTATTTTCATCACTTTACAAATTCATTGTCACCATCATGAGAACAGTATATGTTTTCATCAAGTACATCCTCACTGGGTATCGCCGAGCTGGCAGCCGAATGGTTAGCGCTCTTGCCTTCGGTTCAACAGTTCGTGGGTTCGAATCCCACTTTGGGCATGGATGTTTGTAGTGGTTCGGAATCCACTTTAAGCCGTAAGTCCCGGTCTAATTAGCCCTCGTGTACAAAAAATGACCGTTGAGCGACAAACAAACCAAACCAAACCTCACTGGGTATCTTCTGCAGAAATAGTTTTTTTTGAGAACTCATCTCTTTCATTTTCAGTTAATTTTATGTTTGTACACTATTCATTAGAAGTAAAACAGTTAACTTGAAATATGAAAATATTCTGGAACTCACACACAAAATTGAGCTGCTTATGAATAAAGTTTTGAAGCAATACTTTTGACTTTGGGCACCGAGTCATCCCAATATTATATGAATTCTGAGAAACGTTTACTGCATATGAAGAAAGAAAAGATAGGTAAGAAATAAGAATGCTCACATTCCAAGGCGAGTGTCACACTGAAGGTTACTGAAAAGATTGATTACAGATAGTTTTCCCTGGCTTTTTGGTTTTCAAAACATGGAATGACGCGCTGTAGTTCACATGTTCTTCAATGAGTTAATGTACACAATAACCACAAATCTATTTTTGCAGATAACTCTTTGTATTTATAGCTTTTGAATTTTCCAATAAGGAACCCGCTTTCTCTCCATTAAAAACTATATGCCAAGGCTTAAAGCTTGACTTCAGATGATTGAAAATAAAGATTAGTATGAGAAATATATGGTCATTTTATTTAGTATCACATAAAAAACTAAACTTAAATAATGTTAATATTGTATATTCAAATAAGGTATAATACCTATGATTATATTTGTGTGGTGCTTCAATCCTTACATCACTCAAATTTATTCTATATTTGTGAACTATTTATTTTAATAAAAATGATTTTGTAAAATATGCTAAATCTGCTGTGCAAATTCAGAAACTTATTTTTATGAATGTAGCAATAAAAAATCTTAAGGAGATTTGAAATTAAAAAAGGATGTTTTAATGCATCATAAATTTTATGACATTTTTTATTGAGCTTTAAATAAAGTTAATTTCACATTGACCATCACTTGGATGAATGGAAAACATGGGCAGCCCGTGTTAAAGAAACTATGCAAATTACGCAAAGCCAAAATGTCTACCAATTAGTATGAATTCAAAATTAAATATAATTATTTAATAAGTAATTATTTGCTATTTATACATGCCAATATAAGTGTCAGCTCTAGTTGTAAACAAATAAAATTGTTAGTTACTAAAATATATTGTTTATGGATAAAATTATAAACAACCTAATTTGTTTCATAGACATTAATATTTTTTGAGAATTTAATATTGAAATATTCATTGAATATATTATCAATAAATTCTAAGAGAAACTTACTCTTCCAAAACTAATCTATTTTAAATTTTATTAATCTAAGTAATAAAATAAGACCTAAATCTATTCTTACTCCTTAGTGCTCTAATGACCTCACTTTTCTTCCTTCAATCAATGATCTCAGTTTATGTGAAACTCACCCTTCAACCTATTTTTATGTTCACATGGCAATATATTATACTAATGTTCATCTCCCCTCCCCACTTAATGAGTTCCCACAGTTACCATATAGTAAACATCTGGGGAAAACAATAAGTGGTAAGAATTTTATGAGAAACATTTCCCTGGAAACAAAGAAAAGTAAAAATAAATTTTAAAAAATTGCCATCATAGCTTATATCACGTAATTTAATATATTTCATTATAAAAATAATTATAATGAATTAGCTTAATTTGATTTTAAGGGAAAATATATAATAATTTAGAAATAAATCTCAATCATAAAACAACTGACCCTCTATATTACAGAAGTGCTTATAAGCATTGTTTCAATATTTGCATATTTACATTGTTTATGTAAATTTTGTTTAAATTATAAGAACTGCCGTTAAAAAACCAGCTGGTATTACCTGGTATATTGAGCTATTAAGTAATGAAAAATACAAGTAACTATCATTATATATATATATATATATATATATATATATATATATATATATATATATATATATATATATATATATATATATATATATATATATATATATATATATATATATATATACAGGGTGTCCAGAAAAGGACTCCCTGATTTCAAAATTAAATATCTAGAAAACGAAGATCGATAGAGGAATGCAGTAAACGGTATGTTTATAGTAAAAACTGTAAGAATATAATTCATCAGTTTGAAATAATAGTTACAAAAGTTGCAAACAGATGGCGCTATAATCGCCATACATAATGTTTAGTGTAAATAGTGATCCGAAGCCCAACTATTGAAGCGTGAAAGGAGGTTATCGTTGAAAACATTGTGATGTGATTTTTTGCAAAGAATGTTTTCAAACGATTATTTCATTTATGTATGCTGATTTGAGCTGTACATTGTACAGCGCCATCTGTTAGCAGCTTTTGTAACTATTATTTCAAATTGCTGTATAAAATTCTTACAGCTTTCACAATAAACATACCTTTTACTGCATTCCTCTATTTTTGTTTTCGAGATATTTAATTTTGAAATCAGGGAGTCCTTTTCTCGACACCCTGTATATATATATATATTATGCAGTAATGTGAATATGTATGCTAATCTTGTTTATACAAAAGTTTTTTTTTCTTTTTTGTGGAGGAATTGTTTTGATATGTAACCAACATTATTTTACTACTGCTTATGATCCCAAAAATGCTTAACTCATGGGAAAGGACACTCCAGACACTGATGTTGGAAATAAAGTGGGTGACTGCTTCACCCTAATGAATTTTATTAAAAAATTAACTGTAAAAAATATTTCATTATTAGCAACAATTGTTCTATTTAATTGGGAATTTATAATAATATTCTTAAGAAAACATTTTAAATGTTTAAGGAGATCAAACATTCATAAATTATACAAGTAGAATTTAGTTTCTTAATTGAAGCTCTCCTTTGTGTTAAAACAATCCTCTGATGCATGCAAAAAAAATTTTTTTAATCAAACATGACACAAATTTTAATTAAATTAAAAAAGAACAACTTGAACTAATGAAACCAGGCGTTTGTGATGTAACCATGGTAAAGTGACAAATAATAATATTTAATTTGATATATTTAGTGAAAAAATTTATTTAATTTCACCCTCAATTTTTAACATATTTTATTCCCATTTATATTTATAATATTTTTTGTAACGTTACGCTCTGTAACGAAACAACTCAAAAAAGTAGAAGTAGGGCTAACATCTACCCGATGTCGTATTTCGACAGATTAATTAATTATACTGAATAAAGCTCAGAATGTGAAACGAAACTAACATTTAATGAAGCACACTGAACACTACGAACTACATGGATAAAGGTTACAAGGTCTACTAAAGAGAAAAAGAATATCAACATATAACGTCAGTTTCCGCGGGATGCGCACGGCACATGATTGGTGGGTGAAATGCTGCCATTCGCAACATCCTCCCCCCCTTTTTGAGGAGCTGGATAGCTACTCAAAAACATCAGTTACGGTCACTACGTTCAGTTTTTTAGGTCTCCTTATGGCACGACCACACCTGGTAACTTGAGGTTGTGTGACCTCTGAAGACGGACTCGGCGATTTCACAGATTCATTCTGTTGAATACTCTGCAGTGACAAGCTCTCCAAGTCATCTCCACTGACTTCGAGCGGAAACACACGCAGAATTGGACGCACCATTGTAGAAGACTGAGTTTTTAATTTGATAGTTCTTACTTGTGTCCATCCTTACCCGGAATTAGCTCCAACACCCGGGCTAAAGGCCACTGAAAACGTTTTCTCACATCGTTCCCAATCAAGACGATATCACCAGTATGAATGTTATACGACTGAGGATTTTGTCTTTGTCGTTGAATCAACAGACCCAAATATTCGTTCCTAAATCTCTTTCTCAGTGCCACGATCACTTTGGATCGAAATCTTAATCGCTTGCGGTAGTGGCTGGCATCTCGCATATCTAAATCTTTATCGTCGACAATTGATCTGTCAATCAGAAACATTGCGAGAGTAATAGGCGTGAGATCTTGCATGTCTCCGGATAAATATGTCAATGGACGGAAGTTAACAACTTTTTCGCACTCGCATAAGATTGTCATTAACTCTTTATGCGTGAATATTGCTTTTCTCAAAGATCTTCGAAGAAGCTCCTTCACTGTCCTCACAAGCCTCTCCCAGAAACCACCCCACCAAGCAGCTGTGGGGGGTATAAATTTCCACGCTATGCGTTGTATTTCTGCATAGCGGGAAACTTCAATCCAATCGATGGTAGCTTATTTGTTATATGCTCCTCTAAAATTTGTGCTGTTGCCTGAATACATTACTCGAGGTCTTCCTCTTCTAGCCACAAAACGACGAAAAGACAATAAAAAGGTGTCAGAAGCGAGTGAAGACACCAATTCAAGATGGACAGCACAGAATAGGACACAAGTATAGATGACAATCCATACTTTACTACCCTCTTTTACGTACAAGGGACCAGCCAAATCTATCCCTACCACTTCGAATACGGCGGCATCTTCTACTCGATCAGTAGGTAGGAAAGCTAGATCAGTCATTGGAGATTTACTTTTAAATCGCCGGCATCTAACACAATCATTCCATATTTTTCTAATAGTTTTTCTTCCACCTAGTATCCAATATTTTTCACGAATTATGCTGAGAAATAACTGAGTACCATCATGATAATTCTCAGTGTGAAAATACTCTATAAGTCTTTGCGTAAAGTTACAACTGTTAGGCAATAGGATTGGCGATAGAAAGTGAGGAGCATCAATACGTTCAGTAATTTGAGTCTTTACACGGAAGATATTGTTGTCATCTTTAAATATACACAAGTTTGGTATTGACTTTTCATCTGGAAAACTTTGAGTTTATACAGAATGAATTAGTCGGATCTCAGTATTCTCTATCTCCTCTAGGCTTAATTCCCCCACTTTTCTCTGATTAATACTACTTCTTGCAATTGTTAACAAATCGTAGAACCCAAGCCACTAATCTTATGATCAAATGAAAGTTGGAAAATTTCTCAGTGTACCATGGTACCTTTTTCTCTGTCAAATTTAGATTACATACTCTGACTCTTTTCCTTTTTGAAGTGATTTCGAAAGTTTCGCAATTATTTAATCCAGAGACGGGCCGTGAGTCTGGAGACTCAACTAACCATGAAGGCCCCATCCACCAGTGTGACTCAACCAAATAACTAGGTGAACACCCTCGAGAGATTAAATCTGCAGGATTAATTTTCCCTGGCACATGTCGCCATTCGCTATCAGGAAAAAGTGTTTCTATTTCTTTAATTCCATTCGAAACAAAAACTGACCACCCCCTTTATGTCTCAACCAATATAAAGCAACCATGTAATCACTCCAAAAAATGGTTTCCATTTCTGTAATGTTAAGTGCTTGCTGCACCGAATGTGCTAACCTGGCACCTATACAGCATGCTATAAGCTAGAATCTGGGGATAATAATTTGTTTTAAGGGGGCCTCTCTAGATTTTGCTCTGATAAGCACAACCCTTACACCTTGGGAAGTGTCTGATCTCAGAAATACGCAAGTTGCATAGGCCTCTTTACAAGCATCAACAAACACGTGCATCTGAGTGGTATCTTTAATTTAAAAATAACGCGGGATTTCTATGTTCACCAGTCTACCCACTTCACCATTTAAGAAAGGGTTTCACAACATCATCTGGCAGAGGTGAATCCCATGATAATTTCAATTTCCAAGAGTTCTGCAACAATATTTTAGGAAGCTGAGTTGCAGAACATAAATTACCGAATGGGTCAAAAATTTTCTGTACAGTGGCTAAAATAAACCTTTTTGTTATATTACAATCAGATTTTTGATCTCCCACACAAATATTGCATTTTAAAACATCCCTGTCAGGATCCCATAACATTCCTAAAACTTTCGTCGTCCCCGTACTCTTAGATAGGTATTGACATTCAACATTACTCTCCCAATTTCGTAAATTAAAACAACCCCGAGACAAAATTTCCCTAGCCTTCAAAATAAATTCTTCTTGCTGTCTAACATCCTTCACTCCCACGACGCAGTTGTCAACTAAAACGAAAGTTTCAATTTATCGGCTATCTCAGAATCTTCATCTGGCACATGTTCGAGCAAGTGTAAAAGTGCCGCAGCTAACATAAACGGGCTTGATGTTGTCTCGAATGGTCTTTGGTGATGTTACACCAAAGACCATTCGAGAATGTCGATACACGATTTGCTCCTTCTCCGTGGGATAAAAGAACCTCAAAAAATCTCTGTGCTCAGGGGCTATCCCCAACTAGAGAAAAGCCTTTTCAATGTCTCCAGAAATTCCAATAGGATAACTTCTAAACCTGTCAATTATATCCGGTATCTGCTCGATTAAATTTGGAATTTTGTGCAATAAATCATTTAATGAGCTCTTTCCAGTTTCCCGAGCCGAAGCGTCGAAAACTGGCCGTATTTTTGTGGTGCTACTATCGGTTTTCACAACTAGTCGGTGTGGAAAAAAAATGAGAGGTTTCGTTTTCACACTTGATTTTTTATATTATTTGTAATTCCTCCCATTCCTTAAATACAGCTTTATAATCTTCTATAAGCCCATTCCGTTGTGCGCGTTCATACATTTGTGTATGTTGTTTCCATGTCAAATCTTTATTAGAAGGCAACTCAACTGTATTTCTTCAAAAGGCAAACAAAGTTCGTATCTGCCATCCGGCAGAATCTTCATACTCTTTTCAAACTCCTGTGTCACCTTTACATGCTCATTATTTTTGTTTAACCTCTGAACTGGGTCAAGAATCCCAATACTTTCCAGATCCCACAACTCAGTAATAGATGAATTCGAAAAATATAAAGAAATAACATTCAAAACAGTATCAGATATTGCATCACGTTTACTAAGCATTTCCTGTTTTCCCATCAGAATGAATCCTAACCGCGTCTCTAACAAAAACAAGCCCGAATCCAATTTGATAGGTTTATTCATAAACAAAAACCCTACGACATGAACACCCAAAAGCAAATCGATCTCGTAATCAGGTGCCTCATTGTCTGATAGAATATAATCCCCTTTTCATTTAACTCATTCATAACAGCAGAACAGTTGATTTTTGGCACATTGCCACAAATTCTCTCTTCGGAAAAAGCTTCAATACTTAGAGTGATTGAGTCATCCAACTAACAAACAACCAATTCGTAAACATCATGTATCTAACTCGGCGTTTCTCTTCCGCCGAATAACGAAAGCTGCATTTTTACTTTGTTAGTTGCTTTAATACCTAATTTTGCGATTGCATGCTTTGAGGTGTAGGAATACTGAGATCCGCTATCTAGTAACGTTCGACGCGTTTCCACTCTGTCATTTGCACGTATTTTTACAATTAAAGTCATTAAGTAAACATTATGCTTAATACAACTATTGGATAATGAATTAGCTTCGATGAAGTCCGATTTACTACTTTCTTTTTCTTACTCGATTTACTACTTTCTTTAGAGAGCCAGCCCTTAGAGAACAATAGATATAAGATATCAGAATAAAATATATCTCCTCTAACAACGGCCTAGAGTCTATTAGAGGAGAGTTAGCTCTCTTGCATAGCAAGAAATATAACAACTTTCATATTTCTGTTCTCTTGAATCCGACCTACATCTCCACGTGGTGGCTCTCGGGCAACATTGATATATATCAGGGGCTAACGTAGACGGAAGGGACGAAGAGTATTCAAAATTTTTACAAAATTTCTTTATTAGTCAGGTGTGCTAATCAATCTTTACTTATTATTTTAAACTTAGATAGTTTATTATACTTATTATTTAAATAACCCAAGATGGGTGAACCTGAAGTAAATGAAACTAACAATAGCAATGTGATGCCTAATATTTTAGACGAGAGACTGAACAAGATTCTAGATATAGAAAAGGACTTCCAGGCAGTCATTACTGCTAGCAAAATTTTTCAACCGGCGCAATCAAAGATGAGAGATGGAGTCTCGGAATTAATGAAGATAGTTATATCACAACTACATGAAATAGCCTTTTTAAAAGGTCAAATAACACTCACTAAAACTTATGCAGAAGCAGTTAAACTAGATACTGAGAGAACTCCAAGAGATAAAATACAGAAGAGGAGAGATGCTTCAAGAGACAGAGACAAAGTAATCTAGTTGTGATATATCCATTAAAAGAAGGTACCACCTCAAGTGAGATTAGAACAACTATAAAACAAGTCATTGACCCAGCAGCTAAGTCTATTAATATCAACAATACCCGTAATATTAGAAATGGTGTAGTCATTATTGAAACAAAAACACCCGAAGATATAGATAAAATCATGGAAGAATTTAAAGCTAATGAACATGTAAATAGAGATTTTAAAGTTGATAAACCTCGTAAAAGAAAACCGAGGATAGTTATCTACGATGTTGATAAAGATATAGAAAAAGATAACATAGTTGATAAATTAAAACTACAAAATCAACTAGAAGAGGATGCACAAATAGAAGTGATAAATAAATACGACGGCAAACATGGTAACAATTGGATTTTAACCATCGATCCTAAATCATTTAACAAAATAAGAGATAAATGGAAATTGTATATAGGCTGGAATTTAGTTGGCTTTAGAGAACATATAAGAACAATACAATGTTATAAATATTATAATTATGGTCACTTCGCCAAGAATTGTTAAAACAATAATAGATGTTATAATTGTGGTAAAGAACATGCAGAAACTACCAAATGTATATACGATACTAAATGCGGCAATTGTATAGAACATTACACACGTTACAAAACCAATTACAAAACAGATCATAATGCTAAAGACAAGGAATGTCAGGTCTACGAAAAAGAGTTTAATAAATTAATAGCAAGAATCGATTATATAGTCGATTCTTGCCATATGGCCAATAATAAATACTACATAACCAAGTTCTTACATATCAATCTGAATCATTGTCAAGCTGCAAATATCCAACTAGGACAAGATCTTATAGATAAAGACATAGACTCTTGGCATCTTTGAATGATCCTTATGTTTATAACAATAAAATAATAGATATACCGGACAGATATAAAATAATTAGTCACACAGCACCTAGAACCGCAATAGCAGTTAAACACATACATAGAACTTTTCCAATAATAATCTCGAAAGAAATAGTCCTTATACGTATAATTATAAATAAGAAGGAATACTTATTATGTTCCATATACTGCCCACCGCCTAAAGATATACAACGGTCTTTAGAAGAATTAAAAATATATCTTGCGTTATTCGAGAAAGAATTATGGCTGATTTTTGGGGATTTTAATGCGAAGTCAACGGCATGGAGCCCCAGACATACCGATGCTAGAGGTCAGGTACTATCAGATACCATAGCGAAATTTGATTTAGACATAGAAAATGATCCCACTAGTCATCCAACGTTTAACAGTACCATAGGGATGAGTTGGATAGACCTATTGTTAACTAGAAACTTAGCCATAGAAAGTATAAGAAAATGGAGCTTAGATGATAGATTTACAGCTAGTGATCACAACATTATGTTATGTGAACTACATACCGAGTACCATAAAACTACACATTACATAAAGTGGAACAAGAAAACATTACACAGAGGAAAATTAATAGAAGAATTAAAACATCTAACAAATAGTTTTAAAATCGACATAGATTCAAACATTGAGAATATGGTTGATATAGACTTGAAGATCAAATCTTAGAAGTTTGCCATAAATGTAAAGTCACAAAACCAACTAAAAAGAAATCAAACTCTTGGTGGACAAATGAATTAAATACACAGAGAAGTAGAGTAAGAGCATTACGCAGAAGATATCAAAAGGAAACCGACATCAACCTTAGAGATCACTTTAAAATTATCTTTAAAAGAGAGACAGCAATATACAGGAAGAATATAATCAAAACTAAAAGGGAATAATTAAAGAGTTATTTAGAATCTATAACTAATCAAAACGCCTTCGGAGACTATTATAAAACAATAAGAGATAAAAAAAAAAAAACGAAGCAATATGGTTTCACAAATGATAAAATTAGATAATGGAGCAATGACGAATAATATAGAAGAAGCCACCAATTGCATACTCAGCTACAATTTCCCCTGTTATAACTATGGCAAGCCAAATATGCTGTATGAAGAGGATAAAGAACCAGCTATAATTACAAATGAAATAGAATCTATTTTCAAGGAGATCCAGAAATGTAAAGCACCAGGTTATAATAACATTGAAATCGATGTATACGAAGAACTATTCAATTGTAATAAGCAATGGTTTACAGATTTAATAAACTCTTGTTTCATTAATGGTATCTTTCCCAAATGTTGGAAAAGAGCCAAAGTTGTACTCATTTTAAAACCGGGCAAAGACCCAGAATCAAGAGAGTCCTATAGACCGATATGTCTATTACCAACTTGTGGCAAAATACTAGATAAACTATTAAGGAACAGACTCGTATACCACTTGAATATTAATAACTATATGAGTGAAAACCAATTTGGTTTTACTAAAGGGAAATCGACCGACGACGCGATTTACAAGATCGCAACTAAAATAAAAGAAAATAAAGCCAGTAAATTATACACTTGTCTTATAACCTTGGACATGAAAAACTCATTCAATTCTGTTAAATGGAACGATATAATAGAACAATTAAATAAATTAAAATTAAAAAGCAGTGATTCAATCATTAAGACATAAGAATGATGCTAGTGATAGATCACTAGCATCATTCTTAAATGACAGAACTTATATGAACTTTAATGGTTACTCTATCGACTACGACATCGGAGTACCACAAGGATCATCTCTTGGTCCAATACTTTGGAATTTAGTTGTTAATGATCTTCTACTGAGGGACTTCGGAACAGGCACATACTGTCAAGCCTATGCGAATGACATCGTTTTACTATTGACATCTGGGGTCTATTACAAATTCGTTGGCTTATCTACAACTTCTTTAAATATAATAGAACAATGGACTAACAAATATGGTCTGAACTTAAGCATTAATAAATGCAACTACACAATATTCGTTATCAGAAAAGAGGTAACAAGAAGACCAAAAATCCTACTTAATAGCAATAACATCACCTACAAACCGGAAATAACATACCTTGGTTTGACTCTGGATACTAAACTAACCTGGATGACTCATTTTAATAATATACAAGAAAAGATACTGGGGATTACAAATAAAATGGCATGAATAATAAGGAAAACCTGGAGTATAAAGCCAAATGTACTCAAATTAATTTACCAGGTAGTATTTGAAAAAATCATATTATATGCATGCCTAATCTGGTATAATAATACATCTAAAATCAATTCTAAATTGTAACAGATACAAAGGATAACACTATTAAAGATTACTCGAACTTATAGAAGTGTTTCTACTGAGGCCCTACAGATATTGGCAGGATGTCCACCTTTAGATTTACAAGCAATTAGTCTTAGAAACAAATATCTATTATAGAACCACATGTTACCAATTACAATAGGTGAAATGATTATAAATAGTGGAAATGCTTGGACTAATAATAAATCTACAAATCCAACCTGGGAAACACAAAAGATTATATGGGACACCAAAATTATCGATAAAGAATACAACGCTTTTACCGATGGATCTAAGTTGAAACAGAAAGTAGGGGCAGCAGCTGTTATTTGTAGGGGCAATAATATTATAGATATCTAACTAGGAAACTTAACGATGAGGCCACAGTATATGAAGCAGAAGCCACAGCAATTTTTGAAGCAATGAAATATACCATAGATTCTGGAATCACTAAAATACATATAAATACAGACTCAAGATCAGTACTGGAAGCCCTATCATCTAATAAAATAATAAATAACATCATATACAAGATTGTAACCATATGCAAAGATCACTACAACAGATTCGAATTACATTTGGTCAAAGCACACTCTGGAATTCAGTTTAATGAAATGGCAGACAAAGAGGCAAAAGCTGCTACAACAAAATCCGATATCACACACGTAGTCCCACTAAGCAAACTACAAGTCACAACATTACTAAAATAAAATGTAATACAGATATTGCAGAATCGTTAGGATACTTCCAACAAAACGCGTAGATAATATAATATTTGTACTACAGTCTCTACAAAACGCGTCATAGCTAATTTCTTTACTAACCAAATCAGAACAGGACATGCATTTTTAGCGAATACCAAAATAGATTCCACAATAAGAATACCCACTGTTTAACTGACAAAATAATCGAAACTGTTGAACACATGGTATTCGAATGTATAGTGATTATAAGGATATCAGACAAAGATGTTAGCCACACAATTATCACGAGCTTACTATCAAGGAATTACTATGTCATCCTGGATTTAACAGAAGTATTAAAGAAATCATCACCTACAGATTACAACATATGTCAATCTAATGGAAATCATCCCATCGACTCAAAACATATTGTACATAATACCTCTGTAATAAATATATGATATTGTAACAATAATAATTATCACAGTAAAATACTTGTAAATATCACTATACTGTACTTAATTGTATCAATTAATATAACTAAGTCTTTGTATATATTTCATTTTTGTTTTGTTTACTAATTTGTAACTTTATTATTAATAAAGGCTATATAGATGCCCTTTTGTTATCAATCTTTCTGGGGGATTGGGTCTCTGTAGACCCTGGTTGGTGGTTACCGGACTGCGGACAATGCCTGGCTGTTCCTGGAAGTCATGGACTAGGCACCTAGCATTACAAATTTGTTGCAGTGATAGGATGGTGGCTGTGCGCACTCGGTAGCTCGACAGCGTATGACCACCTCGTTCCGTATGGGATTTCTCCAACGATTAGTCATCATTATCACCGTATACCTTCGAGTGGGATGCTTAGGTTTTGTTCTGTTATTAGTTTCTTTAGAATGGTGACATAATAAATAATGGTGCGGCTTGGCACAATATAAACAAGAATTTTTTACTTTACAGAATTTTGAAAAGTGCGTGGCAGAGAAACATGAAAAGCAGACTCTATGTTTCAGAAAACATTTTTTCTTTTCATCTAAGGACATATTTCTCGCTTCCAAAGAGTTTCTGGAATGATGTTTCCCATTACAAAAAACACACAAGTAAAATTCGCTTACCTGTGTTGCCTCTAGTGTTAGTGCTTACCAATGACGTTGCCGTTGGGTAATTATCTAATTTGTGCATTGCATTTTTCTTTTTAAAGTTAGAAGAAGAAGCGAAACTAGTTCGAGCTAACTCGACCATCTTTTCTCCTTTTACTTCTTGCTTAAGAAAATTCATTAAATTCTCTAGTGAACGATTCTCAGCATAAGACGCTGGTCTCATGTTTCTGCTCCTTTCCCATGCTAGCAATATCTCTTCCGGCAAACAAGATTCCTTTAAAGGACTTAGAAAATCACCGTAGTTTTCCTGCGTTTGCCCTAGACTCTCTATGGCCCGTATCTTCGCTTCTAACTTGTCGTATAATGTCTGAAGTTCTGTCTTGGAACGCCCGGTGACCGCATTTTTCATAAGCATGGTGAGCAGGTCTCTAACATAAACTTGCACTAAAAGATCCTCACGTCCGAATCTCTCCTTAAGCTGGAATATCACCTTGGAATAATTATCCGCCGTTGCAGGGAAACTCTCCACCACACGAGCTGCTTTCGATTTTGGCACTACGGCTTGCAGGAGGTACTGAAATTTATCCTCATTAGGGATACTTGTATCATCGTGGATTTTACTAAACTGACTCCAAAAGGTCAAATAGTCCTTAACATTGCCGTTGAATTTCTTTAGCTCTATTTTGAGGAGTTTGAACTTTCTCTTCTCAGAGTATTCTATTGCTTTTGGTTCTTTAAAAGATAGCCGATCAATTCGCGAGCATAGTTCAGAGAACTTATCTCTATATTTCTCAGCAGTAAGGAAATCCTTCTCGTTATTCTGTTTCGGAATCTTCTTCTTTCAGAATAAGGTCCGTAATATTTCCTTGGCATACTTCTAAGCTTGTAAATTTATCGCTAATTTGAGATTTCAAAACTGAAAGTTGATTGACATCCGGGCTCTCTTGGCAAAGTTCAGTCAAAATTTTATTCGCACAGGCAGTAAATGAGGTACGAAACGATTTTCGTTGTCTTTTTAGTTGCATCACATCCATTTTCATGCTCAAACCAATAAACTAGCTGCCGAAAAAACCCCACGTTGGGGCCAGAGATTACGTAACGTTACGCTCTGTAACGAAACAACTCAAAAAAGTTGAAGCAGGGCTGACATCTACCCGATGTCGTATTTCGATAGTTGAATTAATTTTACAGAATAAAGCTCAGAATGTGAAACGAAACTAATTTTGAATGAAGCACACTGAACACTACGAACTACATGGACAAAGGTTACAAGGTCTACTAAAGAGAAAAAGAATATCAACATAAAACGTCAGCTCGCGCGGGATGCGCACGGCACATGATTGCTGGGTGAGGTGCTGCCATTTGCAACAACTTTATTAAAACACAAAAATCAGAAGGAAATGTTATACTGAGTGTGTTTTTTATCATATAAATGAGATTTATAAATTTCCCCATTTTTAAAAACATAAATCTTTTTGTTTTTCAAATAAATAAGTCATATTCTTAAATTGAACAACAGATGTTCAATATTTACAACTTGTGATTTATCTTATTTAGAATTTTTCATTTAAAAAATAGACAATGCACACAATAAATAACAAAATATTTTTATACTGCGGTTTTTTTATTGAAATTTATATTTCATACAAAGTTTATTAAAACAAATCATGTGTGCAAAAAAAATCTTTAAACAATTTTTATTTTGAATTAACAAACATTTTAGTTTTGGATTTGGAAAAAAAAACTTGAGATTCTAATTTATAATTAAACCATAATAAAGTGTCAAAAACAATTTAGTCAAATTAATTTTGTCATGACAATACAGAAATCAGAAGGAAACGTGATAACGCAATTCACACTTCTTTGTTACTTGCCTACTATCACATCCACCTTATCTGCGAAAAAATAAATGTCTTCAGCACCATATAAAATACAAATAAAGTGGTTATCGATTTCTATTTTAAATATAATGCTAAGATTTAAGTAAACTATTCCGCTTTTCCTTCATATTTCGAAAAAATATTAAAATTTGCAAATATAAATAAAAAAAATCGACTAACGCGAACTTCCTTTCAAATTAGACCGGGGAATAAGAAACCATTGGGTTACTAAAATTAAGTCTGAAGCATAGTCACATTTTACACCACCAAATTATTGCAACTACTCTCTTCAAGTGCGCATGCGTTTGAATTCTGATTTGAAGCCGACGTTCCTGGCCCGGTCCCGAGACGCTAGTAAAAAAAAAACAGAAAATATGAAATGACAAACAGCGCTGCGTAGCGGCCAGGCACAGTTCCTTTCGCTTTCTAACGTCCTCCCCCCTTTGAGACTCGGAATGAGTCTCAATCTAATAAAATATATTATTGAAAAGATCAAGTCTCTTTGGTATTTTAACACATCTACCAGATGAAATAATTTTTTTCAAAATAACATTTTCAGGTTTCATTTGATCCCCAGAAGAAGTTACGTCAACATAAATAGGTTCCTCATCAATTTGTTTCTTATAAACATTAATATTATCTTCATTTGCCTGTATCTCCATTGGGAAGATATGTTGTATCCGCCGCAAAACTGTTCTATGTTGGGTTTTAAGCCTTACGGTACGAATCTTATTATCGCAACCGGGAATTGATTAGATAATTTTCCCTTAAGGCCAAAATCGACGTTTTTTATTATCATCTCCTATTAATACAATTTCTCCTACTTTAGGAACGCGAGATCACTTTTCCTTCAGTTTTTGAATCAGTTGACTCAAATATTCTTTTCTAAAACGTTGTTTCAAATCACTTTAAAGCTTATTTCTATATTTTATTCGTTTTACAAGACTCTGTTTACTTGATCAATATCCTGAACATCGAAGTTCCCATTCTCGATAAGAAACATTGAAGGCGTCAAAGGAACCAATTCCTGTGGATTTTTAGATACATAAGTCAATGGTTTACAATTAATTATGGATTTACAATGACAAATAATGGAATACACTTCTTCATACGTTAACACAGATTTACCCAAAGTGCGTGTCAACAGCTCTTTTACAGTGCGAACCAACCTTTCCCACCAGCCTCCCCACCAAGCTGCAGTGGGAGGAATAAATTTCCGAAGTATTTTGTAAGAATTTGTTTCATTTAATACTTTATTCCAATTTAATTTCGAGAGATCATTGTAAGCTCCACGAAAGTTTGTTCCATTGTGACAGTAAATTATTCGCGGCCGTCCGCGTCTAGCAATAAACCGTCTAAATGCCAGAAAAAATGCATCAGAAGAGAGGGAACTAACAAGCTCGAGGTGAATAGCACGGTATACTGCGACAGTAAACAGTGCTATCCAAACTTTTAATCCATTTTCAAAAATTGAAGTCCGGCTGATGCCAACAATTTCAAATGGCGAGCAATCCGATATCCTATCTGGTGGCAAAGGTGTTGGTTCGCTTGATATAGCTTCCGTTCAAAACCTTTTACAAACAGCACAGTTATATAAAACATTCTTTATGGCTTTTCTAGCTCTAAGAATTCAATAATTTCCTTGTAAAAGACATTGCATTTTTTGAATGCCCGCATGGCTATTATTAACATGAAAATTTCTGATTTGCAGTTTAGTGAATTCACATTTCTCTGGTAACAAGATTGGATACAAGAAAGATTTTGAATCATCTCTATAAACTATTCTTGTTCTAACTCTTAAAATTCCCTTATCATCTACAAAAGTTTCAATAAAATTTGAAGTTTTTACCTTACTTAAGTAATACTTTTGAACCAGACAAATAAATTTCTCTTTAGAATTCTCTATTTCTGATAATGTAAGCTCATGATCTTTGCATTTATTCAGACCAATTTTACAATTTTTTACAAACCTCAATAGCCATGCAAATATTCTAATCATTTTATTAGAATTTGATACATTATTCAAAATCCAAGGGGTGCGTCTTTTGAGAAATCAATATTCGTTAATTTAACATTTTTTCTCTCCAAATCTACTTGTTCAGTTTGGCAGAGAGTTTTTCCAACAGGCCAGTTTTCAGAACATTCTCGCAGCCACAAACGGCCTTCCTACCACTTGGAAAATTACATTTGCTTCGCAGAACAACCACGCGATAATACATCAGCGATATTCATATTTCCTGGAATATGTCTCCATGACTGACCTTTTGTCAATTCACGAAAGTCTTTAACTCGGTTTTGCACGAAAATAGACCAATTCCCTTGATCTTTTATCTACCAAAGAGCCGTAGTAGAATCGGACCAAAAGGTAATTTTTATATCTGGCAAATCAAGCGAATTAATAATAGAATTTGCAAGTCTAGAACCTATGCAGCAAGCCATTAATTCCGAACGCGGAATACTTAAAGGTTTTAAGGGAGCGACTCTAGATTTTGCTCGTACGAGAGTTACCTTAACTTGAGGATCGAATACCGATCGAACACAGACGCACGCTGTGTATGCCCGCTTGCAAGCATTCACAAAAACGTGTAATTCAGATGTTGAATTAATTGCCACGTATCGAGACAAAGATACATTTTTTAAAATAGATAAATTTTTAAACCATTGCAAAAATTCAGTTAAATTATTTTGAAACAATTCGTCACCCCAAGAAATTTTCATTTTCCACAAATTTTGCAATAGCATTTTAGGAAGTAATGTAACTGGTGTTAATAATCCATCAAGAACGAAATTTCTTTGTATTATTGATAAAATTACTCTTTTTGTAATTTTAGTATCAAAAGTCAAGGCATCCAAATCAGTGCAACATTTTAATGTATCGTTATCCAAATTCCAAATTACTCCTAACACAGAAGTATCTCCTGAATGTTTATCAACATTTACACCAGCGACATTGCTTTCAAAATTACGCAAATTAAAACATCCATTCATCATAATTAATTTAGCATGTTTTATAAATTGTTCTTGTTCATAGCTATTAAATACACCCGACACACAATTATGAATATAAAAGGAACGCTTAAGCTTCTGAGTTACATCATAATATTCAGGTTTACAGTTTTCTAATAAATGCATTACAGAAGCATTGAGCAGGAAAGGGCTTGAAGAGGCTCCAAAAACAGCCCTACAATGTCTATAAACTATCTAACCTTTATTGGATGTGAAAAAAAATCTAAGAAAATCTCTGTGATGTGGCTCTATAGACAACATTAAAAAAGCTTTTTCAATAGAAGCACTAATACCAATAGGATACATTCTAAATCTATCACGAATATCAGGTATTAACTCAATAAGATTAATTCCCTTATACAGACATTCATTTAAAGAAGGCTTCCCTTTCTCCGAGGCAGAAGTATCAAATACAGGGGGGGTTTTAGTGATTTGGCTCGCTAATTTAATTACTGGTTAGTGAGACAAATAATGACATTCATTGTTTATCTCAAAATCTGGCATGCGCTCAGTAATTTTTAATTTTTCCCAATCCTGAAAAACACGCTGATAATCAACAAAAAATTCGCTGCATCCTAATTTGTTAATAATTCTCGTGTATATTTTCCAAACTAGTTTCTTATTATTCGATATATTCATATTATTTTTCCATGAGAGTTCTACTTCATATCTTCCATCAGGAAGAATTTTCATTTTATTATTGAAATCATCTAAATTAAATTCACCTTTTTCTTTTTCGATCGGGGTTGGATTGGAAATTCCTAGAAAATCAAGTTTCCATAATTTACTTAAGGGTATCTTCATAGAATGCATCGATAGAGTTTTTGAAATAATATTCGCTTCACATGAATTATATTTTCCAAATACAGTCCACCCGAGTTTCATTTCAATGGCTGTTAGACCAGATTTTAATTCGAAAGAATTCCCAGTTAATTATTTTCCAATAACATCTGCACCAATTAAAAGATTAATTTCTGTTTCCTTTAGAAAAGAATCGGTAAAATCTATTTTATTTTCTATTAGTTCATTTAAAATCTCTTTATTCTCAATTGTAGGAATAAATCCACAAATCTGTTCTTCGGAAAGAGCCTCAAACGAGCAAGTGAAACTTCCTTTCAAATTGCTGACTTCTACGGAAAACACTTGATGGTTTTGTTTCATTCCCCCCAAAGAGCGCATGGATCACCGTCTCCTTCCTAAGAGGGAAGGCCCCAAACTGAGTCATCAACCTTTCGTTTACGTAGCTACTCTGACTCTCTGCATTTATAGCCGCTCGAATAGTTTTCAGGCGACCTTGACACCTAATCCGAACAGAAAGGGCTGCTAAAATACCGTTGCTCTTCTGCCCGCGATGGAAAGAGAACTCTCCTTTTGAAAATATTTTTGTTCATTTATTTTTCCTTGCTTATTACACATAATATCATAATGATTATTTCTACAATTAGAACAATGTAATTGATTTTTTATACCACAATATTTACTTAAATGTCCAGCATTTTTTAAACAAGAAAAACATGCACCTTTTTTAATAACAATTGCTTTTTATCAACTAATGTCATTTTCTTCACCGTAAAACATGTAGGTCACTAGGTACATCACTAGGGTGCGATTTATAGCAAAAAATACAAGTAATAATTGTCTTACCTGGATTTTCCAAACTTAAGAGTGCTGATGCTGTTACCTGTTCAGCTGGTTTTACCTGCTCCATTTTCCGTTCATTTTGACGGGGCCCGAATCCAGAGCGGGGCAGTAACACCATTTCCTCCCCCTTTTCCTCTTGGCGAAGGAAGTCCATTAAAAGTTCCAAAGATCTTGTTTTTGAAGAGTCATGGTTACGACTCCTTTCCCAGGTGACCAAAACTTCTTCGGGCAGGCAACTCTCCACCAACGGCATCAGGAAATATCCGTATTTTTCTTGAGCTAAACACACACATATGCATTAGATATTTTTAATACTGCATACCAAAATAAACAAAAACCCAAAGACTTTAAAAAAATTCTAATTAAAGTTTTAGTTTAAACATTTACATATGAAACTCTATTGTTTAACACATAAAAATATACATATTACAAAATTATTTAATGAACATCTGAGAAAATGATGATTTTCATCTTGTAGTGTTCTCATTTATAGATTAACTGTAAACAAATGCGTAAAATTCTCTGTAAATGATGAGATTTTTAAATATTGGAGCCGAAATTCCTTTTATCCACTTCCAATGTTTCTCGATCCTTGAAACGGCAGAAAAGCGAAAACTTATTCTCTAAAAGAACAAATAAAAAAAATGCTTTTACAAAAATGAAAAAATTTTTTTATTAAATTTTATATAATTTTGTAAAAACAACATGAGAATGTAAGAGAAAAGAAACTGATGCCGTAAATATTTTTCTCTATTCTCAGTGACAAATTATGGACGAGAGTTTTAAAATGAGAAAAGAACCAAACGCTGTTTCTATAAACAAGAATTTCTGAGCGAATTATTACTTTGTTGCCTTAATGACATCATTTGGTCTGATGTGATTCTCGCGTGACAAGCTGAGTGTCTCACGATACATGTCTGGCTCAGTTATCTACTAATTTTAGTTAACGATTTTTAAAAATATGTGGAAATTAAATAGATTCGAATATCTTATCAAAAGGAAGATATTTCCATTTGATATAGTTAAACACCAATTTATGGTATTCCTTTTGTATTGTAAGGAAAAGTTACACATAATATCCTCAAAGATATTACTCCATTAGTTAATTTTTATTTTTACATATCTTTTTGGCCGTATTTATGCCTTTTAACTATTGTAAGAAATATTATGATTATGTGTTTGGCTGTGCATGCTTATGTTAATTAAAAGATATTCTACTGTGATTTCCAAAATAGTTAACAAGTTGTGGAAAGTCATGTATCGTCAATAGTAAGGCAGTCCGCAAATTCGTAGATGATCGCACTAGATTTGTCTCGCAAGGCAAGCCGAGCATCTCGCAAGAATCGCATCAGACCAAATGACGTCATTGATGTCTTAATTACGTCAGAAAAGGGGTGGAGCGTGAGTCGATTCCTGATTTCAAGTAGGTTCGAAATATCTGGCAACTTTCCGCGAGATAGCGCTCTCATTGGTTTAAAATTCCATGACGTCAGATAAAACGTTTTAGCTACGTCACACTAAGACTTCGAGGAGATCGCATTTGTCTACGGCGTCTTAATCGGATTGTCTACCGAATTTGCGGCCTGCCTAATTTCTGCTTGCGAAGTTCTTCGACATAAGCACGCTGCGCGTCAAGGTGCGCAGATGACCAAGAAGGAATGAGGGGAAATCAGTACCTGAGGAGCTAGACTTAGACGCTTGTTAGATCATTACTAGCAGCTACATTAAAATAGGAATATAAATAAAAAAATATATTTTAACTGCTTAATAATTATTATCAAATGAAAATTGACAGTGATTTCTTGTTTAATAATGCGTAATTAACAAATTAATTTAAAATAATGAAAAGTCTGCAAGAATATTTCATTGATTCGCTTGAGAAGAAGTTGCGGCAACAAAAAAAGCAATTTTTCATTATCATTTAGTAATTTTAACAATTTTTGAAATTTGGTTAAAAAAATTAATTTAAAATGGTCGTTTTCTCTCTCACCTTGTTGGATTATAACATTTCAACAAAAGATGTTACTGAACTCAATTTAGATCGTATCCCCGATAGTCCTTTCATTGAGCAGTTATCTGAGGAGATTTCATAAATATTTCATTTATTCCGTTATATGTGTTAATTGCAGGGGCGGCAGATGCTGTTTGAGACTTTGCGGACAAATAACATTTTAGAAAAGTCTTTAAAACATTTTTTTGGTTTTTTGGAGCGAGCCGCTATTTGTGACGTCATTAGCCCCGCCTCTTTCTATAAGAAGAATTGGACTGATTTTAGTATATATATATATATATATATATATATATATATATATATATATATATATATATATATATATATATATATATATATATACAGCAGAAATTTCATACAGAAAATCATCTTCTCCGGTGATATCAACTGAATATTAACCAGGTATGGCTTATTCCCTCTTTTGCCTCAAAAAGAAATTTCTCAAAATGTATTAATATTGAAGTAGATTTCTCTTAGTTCATTAAAAATTAAATTTTTAGTCTTAGTTATCTTTTAATTATAAAATCTTTTTCCTCACTATTTATTAACTAATTACGAAATTTTCTATTTATATATTGATTACTTTTAAGTCGAATGTTTCTTAAGAAAAGCTGCAATTATATCAGATTACAAACAGATGGAAATAATTTTTACAATAGTAATAATTTATTTAAAAGTTGTAACTGCCACTTAAGAAACTAATGCGCATGTTTACTTAACATTATATTAAAATATTTTTTTTCTTGGCACCTTGTTTTATATAATCAGTTCGCATTAAAGGAGCAAATAATTTATGGATTGTTTAATATCAAAAATTATCTTTTCATCAATAAGCTTAGAAATTTTTTTCCTTTTAAATAATACATATTTTTATAATAATGTGTGTATATTCTTTTACTATTATGTGTATAACATTTCTCATTATTTTATGCAATATTTCCCAATTATAAATCTCAAAATGAGAAACTTTGCGATTATAAGAAATATTTGACTTTAAGAAAGCAATAAAACTTCAGTTAATTTAAAAATAATAAATTATCTATCACTAGTAATTTAACCGCATTTATATTTGAAAAATAATTTGTTGTTGTTCAACTATTTATTAAATCAACTGAAATTTTTTTTATTAAATAATATTCTTAATTTTTTAATAGCTTACCGCCAGTTGTTTCAAAATAAAAGTCAAATTAATGTCAAACTTCATGGTATTTTGGATAAAAGTTAACTTAATAATTTAGTTTAAAAATAGAGTTCTTTATTTATATATAAATGTCAACATGTAGGATGGGTTTCCAATGCAATTTCTAAGTTAAAGAAAATTTTGACGATTTTTATTTATTGCTTATATAAAAACCTTTAAAAAAATTACAAAACTTTCTCGGTAATGATAAGGACCTGTGATGAAATTTGTGCATACATTTAATCAATGCTTTTTAGCAATTTTCTCATAGTAACTTATATATTGTGAAATAATTAGGTCAAATTAAATTACTCTGTGGCCCTTTAAGCAATTCTAAAAGATGTATTTACAATTCCAGGTTTTTTCTAGTAACTATTCTCATTTTAATGAAAATCATTGCGCAACTTTAAAAAAATCATACAAATCCTAATTTTAATTTTGTGACTTTATTTAACTGTTATTTATTCATCTGCAAATAATATAATAAGTTGACACTGAGTTTTGTATTTGTTATTTGGATTCATTGAATTCCTGAACTATATGTATATAAATACATAACCACAAATTTAACTACTAATCATAAATTATATTCTTATATCAGAAGGACGATTTTTTATGTTAACGATGCTGAGTTTTTATTTAATTATAAATGAAAAAAAAATGACACGTATGTTTTTTTCGATTAATTTCATTTTGGGATTTATCCTTCCCCTCTAATGCGGTAATTTTGCCTGCAAGAATTTGCACTTGTTCCGTTAATTTCGAACACATTTCCATAAGCTGCATGTTAGCCGCATTTGAGTTATTAGCTTTTACATGAAAAATTTGCTCGGAATCATGTTGCTCATGAGCACGCGTGTTCGACGCATACCTACAGGCTTTCCACGTCATTTCTTCACACTTCGCAAATTCCCTAAGCTTTTCTACAGTCTGGGGTTTTTTCGCTATTACTCCTCGTAAAATTTCTGGGTGAAGATTTGTCATCAACATATTAAGTAACATATTTTTCCTTTGGACTTCAGTGATTTCCGGATTTGATGCACCAAATTCCAACAACCTACCGGTTGTTGGTTTGGAGAAATTCTATTGCCGAAATTTTTTATTAACAGTTCTTTTAAATCCTCATAATTTTTAATTTTCTCTTTAAACTCAACAAAACAATCCCTAGCCTCGTCGTAAAGTCGGTCTTTAAGAGCACAGAATTTTTCCTGTGGGCTCCACGACCACTGACACGCCGCGTCATCTAAGCGATCGAGAAATTCACTTAACGATATCCCTGACCCTCGACCGCGATAAATAGGTAAGGCGGACAGATGGACGATTGACATTCTTTGGGGATTAAATGTTCCCTCAATTGCACTTCCTGATTCACCGCTACTCTGAGTATTGGGCATATTACACAATATTTTATACAATGAACAATACAATGTGAAAAATTTTGTATATAAAAGGAAATAATTAAATTTAACAACTTCAATTACAACTCAAGAGCTATCATATACACATGTAGAAAAAATAATTATACGAACATAATATTATAAATAAAATATTGCAATTTACATTTCTTAATATAACTATAATTAATACTACAACACAATTTAATTCAGTCTTCCAAAGCAGAACTGGTCACGGTACCATTTATGTACTAAGTGTCTTTTTATACATATAATCCTTTATGCAGTGAATTATTTGTTAAATAATATTATCAACAGACACTTAACAAAATTCCAGGTTCATACTTAGTTCTCCCGTTTATATCCTTTTCTCAGGAACTCGCTTTGCGCTGCTCCAGTCCCGGCCACCTTTTTCTCGGTAACTGCAAGTGTCCGGCGCTGATCTAACACCAATCCAGGCTCCGATCTTTTTTCAGGCAGCTGCACGCGTTCAGCCCCAGTCTCTCTCTCCAAATCTACACTTCCCTCCTTCCTTTCCTGGCGCCAAAACCGGTTCCTGGTCATCTCCTTACTTCACTTCGCCATGCGCTCTCCACATAAACATACCCGGCGCCCCCTCACAAATAAATCTCTTTGCCAACCACAGGAAAATTAAATTACATTAATTTGTGGTCAGCACATCCACAAGTTAAGATTTCTAAAAGACAAAATTTTCAAACTAAGTTCATCGCTTTTAACAAAATAAGGTTACTTGGGGGACACGGGACGTCGAAATTGGTGAAAACATTGATAAATCATTTATCTGAATTCAAATGTTTAAATTTTACCTTAATATGCTTCGGATAACAATTTATTATCTTAAAAGTATGGAACACAAAGATTAATTAATGAAATTACTAACTAAAATTTAAAAAAAATACATCATTAAAATTTAACTTTAATTTAATTTTATTTTTTGTCCTAAATTTTTAAATAATTTTGTCAGCATATAATTATTTCCTTCAATTTATAATTTTCTACTTAAAAGTTTTAAAATTTTTCTCAATTTTTTTTGCTTTAGTGAAAGCATATACTTCTAAGTGTAGATTTTAAAAAATATCAAACCATTGCATTTTTCACAATATATTCTGTGCAAAAATCTGAAACATTTTTGGAAAAACCGCAGCAAAATGTAGAATATATATATGTAGAACGTAGAATATATATATATATATATATATATATATATATATATATATATATATATATATATATATATTTTTTTTTTTCAGAAACTAAGACACGGAATAAGCAATGCACACTTCGTTTGATGTGTATTTTATTGTTAGTGTTCAATGTTGAAATTTTCTCAACAGATTTTAGCAAAATTTCAGACTAATTATAGTAAACATTTTTACTATATATTATAGACAAACTATACGTTATAGAGAAGAGTTTTCACTAATTAAACATTAAACTATAATTATTTTCTAAAAAATATCCTGGTAAAAATTATAAAATTTGTATATTTAAGAAAAATACATATTTTTATTAAAAAATTACGTTTTATATATTAAAATTAAATTTTTTCATTTTCAATAATCCCTTTAAAAATTTTTAAGAATTAAAGTAACGATATTTTGAAAGAAGTAATGATATATTAACGATGTAGACATTAAAAAGAAAAAAGAAACTAAATCTACGTATTTTTCTCAATTTGGTGGTAACTACTTTTCGATTTCCATACCATATTTCGACTCAAACAGTTCTTGTCCTGGAATTTTCAAAAGAAATTTTCTTTTCTTTCGTTCGCGGTCAGTAGTCATAATCGATGATTTCAGACATATTTTTCAATAGGAATTTTCTCGTGAATATACCGTATATATGCGAATATAATGCGCCATCGAATCTAATGCGCATTCCCATTTTAAAACTTTAAATAATAAAAAAAATTGTTTGTCGGAGAATGTAATGCGCATTAATGGCATGAGGAATTTATTAAATCTTATTTTATTCAACAATGGATTTGTATATAAAATAGCAGAACATAGATTTAACCTATTAGTGGGCTACTGTTATGTGAAACAATCATTGTTAATTACCACTACCGTATATACGGTACCTATCGTAAAATATGAACATGATATAAATTGTAACATTTATCTATCAAACAGTTTCTACATTCAGTGATTAATAGTAAACGTTGAACTCTCTCTCTGCCTTTCTATTGCCATTTTTTTCAGCAATTCTTTACGTTTCAAACGTAAAGAATTACTTTACGTTTGAAAGTAGCGTCATATATCATTCTTCTCTATATGCCCTCCATTTCGTGACTACGTACTCTGCAGTTTGTATACTCTATGAAATAATGTGTCAATTATAAATGTAATGGTAAATGTAGTCGAGAAATGCAGTATCCATTGTTACGATTTAAATTTCGTTGACGTCATTTTGACGAACTGTTGACCTTGCACTCGAATCTAATGCGCACCCCAATTTTGAATACTACATTTGGCCAAAAACGAAGCGCATTAGATTCGAGTAAATATGGTAACATGACACAAGACATTATGTAATAATATTGTTACAAATTTGTAAATAATGATTATATTTGTCGTAAAATATCTCAGACAGATCAGAAATTCTCAAATTTTGGGCAAAAATTGCGGTATTTAGACGTGTTGTAGTTTAAAAGCGGATTTCCTAATGATTTGGCGACTTGGCGACAGTTGGCGAGATTCTTGGCGACTTGGCGACGGTTGGCGAGATTTTTGGCGACTTGGCGAGAAATCGATACTTCTGGAAACATCCATCACCTAAGTTCTAGGACTAATATTTTCCGAGATAGCCTAGAAGCTTCCAGAGCCTTGGCGAAATTGGTAGATTTCTCCGCCAAGTCAGGTATAAATACCGCAGCCCGACATGGAAGAGTCAGTAGAGGTTTTGTGAAGAGTTTTGTGTAGACAGTCAGTGAGTGAAGACGATTACTTGTGACTGCTAGTTGTTCTCTGTCTGAGGTATTTGAGACCTGTGATTAGAAGCTGTTTCTTATTATATCTGACGAATTGTAGCTGTATAATTGTGATTGTTACAGCGGGAATTTCGTTTATCTAGTGAAGTTTTTACGAATAAAAGTCTTGTGTTCATTAAGTGGTCTCTTTATTCAACTCTCAATCAACACGAACCCGTGGAGCTCGGTACAACTGGTGTCAGAAGTGGGGTTGAAGAGTTGATGCAGCGTGTCACAAGAAAAATGGATATGGATTTAATGAAAAGTCTTCTCGAAAAATTAGCGGAGCAGATGGCCGAGATGAAAGCTGGACAAGAAGAGATGAAAGCTGGACAAGAAGAGATGAAAGCTGGACAAGAAGAGATGAAAGCTAGACAAGAAGAGATGAAAGCTAGACAAGAAGAGATGAAAGCTAGACAAGAAGAGATGAAAGCTGGACAAGAAGAGATTAAAACCGAGATGATGAAAGAGATAAAATCTGGACAGGAGGAACTTAAGAAGGACATTGTAAGTGTTAAAGAAGAATTCTACAGCATCATTCAGGAGAAGATGAATGCAATGGATGATAAGGTAACTTCAGTTGAAACTAAAGTTTTGAAGACAGAGAAGAAAGTTAAAGAAGCATTAGACAATATGAATAAGAAGATTGAAAGCTTGGAGAAGCAAATGTCAAACAAACATGAGGAACCCAACGTGACATTTGTGCCTTCCCTAGCCAATATTAAACTCTCAACATTTGATGGGAAATCATCCTGGCAAGTATACAAGACCCAGTTTATGATGGTAGCGGAAGCTAATGGATGGAATCCCCGAGCCCAAGCTTTTCACCTGGCAGCTTCGTTAAGAGGAGACGCGGCTGACATCCTCGAGACGCTTCCGGAGGAGCAGAGGCACAATTTCCAAGCTCTATCGAGTGCGCTTGAGCTGCGGTTTGGAGATAAGTGCACTAAAGAATATAGCAGACTACAGTTAAAGTCCCGCTATCAAAAAGCGGGTGAAAGTCTGCAAGAATTGGCTGCCGATATTCAGCGACTTTCCCATCTAGCATTTTCGGACTGCCCAGCTGAGACACGTCAAGATCTGGCTCTCCATCACTTCATCGATAGTGTGAGGGATCCGGAAATACAGAAAACACTTAGACTTGCCGATGCCAAAGATATCGGATCTGCCCTAGTCTACGCACATAAGATAGAAGCTGCCCAGCAGGCCGCGCGTAAAAACCAGCACTCAATCAGAGCCGTCTCTGCTACTGATACGAACTATGATCTAAGAAAGCAAATTGAAGATCTGCGGCGAAAATTGCGTAGATTAAAATTGAGTAAAGGTGGCAGAAACACGAAAATTCAGTGTTGGACTTGCGGTGGAGTCGGACACGTCAGTAGATACTGTCCGAAACCAAAAGATGGTGGAATTTCTAAAATGGAAATACGTCATCGCAAAGGAACTCTTCATGGAGATACTGATGCATTATCAAGGAAACCGTGTAATGAAAGCTGCCGATATTGTTCTAGAGTAGAGAACTATCAGTTAGTAAATCCTTCGGTGCGCCAAGTTACTGTTTCGCCTCCATCGAAACTAGACCCATGGAGTGATAAAGAACTTAGAGAAGCCCAAAAAGAAGACCCAGATATAAATCCCATTTTAGAATTAAAAGAATCTTCCAGTATGAAACCAAGTTGGCAGGATATCTCCACCTACAGTCCTGCTACTAAGCAATACTGGGCTCTTTGGGACTCACTCCATATAAGAAATGGTGTCTTATACAGGAAATGGGAGTCCGATGATGGACGTAATTTCAAATGGCAGCTTGTTCTTCCAAAATCAAGAATTTCAGATGTTTTGAAAGAATTGCACAGTAGCTCAACTGGAGGCCACTTCGGAGTAATGAAAAGTCTACAGAAAGTTCGAGAACGCTTCTATTGGAGCAAAACGAGACAAGATGTAGAGAAATGGTGCCAATCTTGTGATGACTGTGCGGCACGTAAAGGACCGAAGAAACGTAGCCGAGGAAGGTTGCAGCGGTACAACGTAGGAGCACCTTTTGAGAGGATAGCATTGGACATTTTGGGTCCTTTACCACGGTCCTCAAATGGCAACAAATACATACTAGTTGTCATGGACTACTTTACTAAGTGGCCTGAAGCGTTTGCAATCCCCGATCAAGAGGCGACTACAGTAGCCGAGGTTCTAGTGCAACAATGGGTTTCCAGATTCGGCAAACCCTTACAAATTCATTCTGATCAAGGGACAAATTTCACCTCTGTTGTGTTTAAAGGAATGTGTCAAATTCTCGGAATAGACAAGACGCAGACCACGCCACTACACCCACAATCGGATGGCATGGTAGAGAGGTTTAACAGAACCATCTTGAATAACCTCTCCCTTATGGTTTCCAGAAATCAGCAAGATTGGGATTTGAAGCTACCACTGTTTCTGCTTGCATATCGCAGTGCTGTCCATGAGACTACCGGATATACTCCTTCACAGATGCTCTTTGGTCGCGAACTTCGTCTTCCTTGTGATCTTCAGTTTGGTCGTCCACCGGATACATCTTCATCGCCAGAGGAATACCTTCGAGACCTTCAGGCACGTCTTGAAGATGTCCATAACTTCGCTCGAGACCGAATCAACCTGACGACCGAAAGAATGAAGACAAGGTATGACACAAGAGCGACGGGACATGAATTCCAAGAAGGTGACAAAGTTTGGTTGTGGAACCCGATTCGACGTAAAGGACTTTCTCCAAAGTTGCAAGCCAACTGGGAAGGTCCCTACACAGTCCTAAAAAGACTGAACGACGTCGTGGTTCGTATAAGAAAATCATCTGCTTCAAAACCAAAGGTAGTACATTATGATAGATTAGCTCCTTATCGTAATGTAGAGTAAAAATCAGTAGACCATGGTCTGTTTGTAAATAGTATAGATAATTTTAATCTTTTCTATTTTCTTGTATTTTTAGTTGCTTGTGTATGTAATGTGCTCTGTATCTTCTTGAAATGTAAATTCTTTTATATTAAATTTGGCCTCCTATCAGGGGATTGTACTGCCCGGGACGTGCAGTCCTTGAGAGGGGGCAATGTTACAAATTTGTAAATAATGATTATATTTGTCGTAAAATATCTCAGACAGATCAGAAATTCTCAAATTTTGGGCAAAAATTGCGGTATTTAGACGTGTTGTAGTTTAAAAGCGGATTTCCTAATGATTTGGCGACTTGGCGACAGTTGGCGAGATTCTTGGCGACTTGGCGACGGTTGGCGAGATTTTTGGCGACTTGGCGAGAAATCGATACTTCTGGAAACATCCATCACCTAAGTTCTAGGACTAATATTTTCCGAGATAGCCTAGAAGCTTCCAGAGCCTTGGCGAAATTGGTAGATTTCTCCGCCAAGTCAGGTATAAATACCGCAGCCCGACATGGAAGAGTCAGTAGAGGTTTTGTGAAGAGTTTTGTGTAGACAGTCAGTGAGTGAAGACGATTACTTGTGACTGCTAGTTGTTCTCTGTCTGAGGTATTTGAGACCTGTGATTAGAAGCTGTTTCTTATTATATCTGACGAATTGTAGCTGTATAATTGTGATTGTTACAGCGGGAATTTCGTTTATCTAGTGAAGTTTTTACGAATAAAAGTCTTGTGTTCATTAAGTGGTCTCTTTATTCAACTCTCAATCAACACGAACCCGTGGAGCTCGGTACAATATTGTAGTGTTCAAACATCTTCGCCAGAGGGCGTGTAGCTCACTCACCTCAAGGATAAAAATAAGAGGCAACTGAGAAGCGTTCCTCCAACTGACGCGTGAGATCGGTTGTATATAATTTCTTGTACAGCCATTTCTTATAAATATATTCAATTTTATGTTCAATAAACTGTATCATTGAAACAAGCGGACTGCTTATTCATAAGAATCACCACACGAACCAAAGTTCAACGAGAAGGGCAACTACAAATATATTTTGATTATTCATATTTTATTCATTTTTTAGGATATTACTGAATATATCCTATATGGTAAAGTTTATAAAGTTAATAATCTAGGTGCTTCTTAAAAGGGTTAATTCTCAGATATAGTTTACTTGTCTAATAAAATTAGAAATTCAATAATTCCATACTCATATTTTTATGAGGTGTAGTTAAAATTGCAATGAGTAAAATAAGATATAATTTACATATTCATTAATTTTATTCAAATCGAAATTTATTTTAGTTTATATACGTTTTTATTGATTATTAACGATGCAAATTTCAAGGACATCTAATGAAATTTTATTATTTGTAACTTAATTTTATTCTTAGAAGTTTTCACAAACGATATTTCAATTTTAAGAAATTTCCTCTTTTGGGAACTATTCATCATGTTATTGTTGTCAAAATACAATTAAAAGTTAACCTTTTTTATTTACAAAAGAAAATATAAAATATTGACAAAATATTGCTTATTAAATAAAATGATTTAATCTCGTATAAAAAATTAATAGAATGTTAAATAATATTTCAGAAAATTAAAATGTTTAAAAAAATTTTCATTTTGATTTTTTTTAAATAGTAAATAATCACATCCAGAGAGAAGTGCCGATGATATATTTAAAAAATAACACGATACAATTTAGAAAATAATATGAGAGATAATATTTTAACTAAGGATGCTTAGTTTCTTATAAACGAGTAATACTTTTTTTCCCAAAATTTTAATAATAACTAAAAAAGTAGGTCACGTTTGCAGTTTTTCTGATAAAGAAGTAGTGCTTGTTTATCAGAAAAACTGCGAACGCGCGCAATATACTCTTTTCTTCTTCTTTAATAGTGTAACAACCTATTACAGGTCTTAGCTGCCTCTACAGCACGCTTTTTCCAGCCCAGTCTGTCCAGAGCGACATAGCCAGTTCCTAACTTTCAGTATCTTGAGGTCATTTTCAATGTCAACGAACTATCTTGTTGGTGGTCTTCCTCGGGCACGTGATCATTCGGGGTTCTTAAGCGTTGATATTCTAGTGGGGTTGTTTTCCCGGCTTCTCCTGACATGGCGAAGCCATCTTAGCTTGTTGCTTCTGATAACCTGGGTAATCAGGGGCTGGTTATACAGCCTATACAACTCAAAATTATATCTGATTCGCCAGCAACCCTGTTCCTGTACAGGTCCATAGATAGTTCTTAATAAATTCCTTTTAAAGGTTTCCAGGGTTCGCTGTATATCAACATTTAATGTTCACATTTCCCTTGCGTATAGCAGCACGTATAGTATTAGTATATTGTAAATTCTCAGTTTCGTTCTTCCTCTTATAAGTTTAGATCTTGGTTGCTTTTATAGACCAAAAAACCATTTATTAGAAGTATAAAAATGAGAGTTCACCAACACTCGAAATGTGGTGAAGCAGGGAGCCTATCATTGTTGCAGAGGAGTGACATCATAGGTTTGTAACCTTATACGAGGGCTTAGAGTGGCGTCATATGTTTTTGATCTTACTCGAGGGTAGAGCCCCTTAATTACCCAGGCCGACGCATGAGATTTCCGCTGTCCAAATCTTGGCGACCGTAAAGTATTTCTATTGAGTTTTTTGCTAATTGCCTTGAAAAATAAAAGAAATTTAAAGCAAATTGTTCAGAATTTTCTGCTACCAAACGTTGGACATAGACCATAAGATTATTTTGTGAGTCATTAAATAATAAAAACGGCAATGTTTAAACCATTAATAGTCGAAACTATTTTATGATGTTTAAGGTTTGCTATTTTCGCTTTAAAATCGCCCTTTTGGCACTGTCTGTGTTTGCTTATTTTGATAAGAAACTTACGCGTTAAAAAGTAATATCACGATTCTTAAGATAAATAAAAATTATATTTTTAATTACTGAAAAGGCTTATTTAAAATGTAATTAAGTTTAAAATTAGCATCTTATTACATGGTATCTTGTTTAAAGCGTTTATAATTTTATTTGTATCTGAATTACAGAGTTTGTACACTAATTTTGTTATGTTTTTAAATTTTGTATTTTTCCGCCCCCAAATAATAAATATAAATTTAATAAAAAAATAAAATGAAATGAAATTTGCAATAAAATTTTTAAATGTTTAAGTTTTCGCTTCCGACGAAGTCTACCCTTTTTGTAACAAAATAATGCTGTTAACTTAGAATTGTGTGATAGTTAAACCATAGAGATGTTTGGGAAGAATTTGGAGGTAATTAGTTCTCAATTCCCACTGTTATATTCATTTCAATTCCAGGAAGACATTTCTTTGCACTCTGTGATGCTATTTTCAATTTTGCTATTCCCCCATTTCTATGGCCATCAATCTGCTGCTCGATACAAGTATTTATCCCTAAAAAGAATTTTAATGAGAAACACGTCTTAGCAGCAATTTCCTTTCGAAAATAACCCGACACTGAACTAAAAGGTTCTAACAAAGCCTAAGATGAATAGACCCAATTTTTTCTTTATTCTGAGGCGACGCACACATTATGTCGCAGGAAGGTTTTCTTAAGTGTCAACTACAACTATTGTTTCTATCATACTTGTTGGTTATGCAAGTAAATCTACGATTTTTCTGATGCTATCAGTTTATTTAAATGATAATTAAAAATTATGTGTGTGTGACGGGAAAGTTGATATGTTTTAGTAATTTGTTCAGTTTTGATGTCTATCATTTCTTCATTATTGAGGGATCTTTCTTTGCTTGGTAGGTTAGGGGACATAACTATAATTTACTCAAAGTCGAAATTATTTTTACACAATGTTAATTATTTTGTTTTTAAAATGAAGGTTTCCAAAGCTTCAAACTACATTCAACATCGATGGTAAAAAATAAACATAATCCAAACATGGCACATGGAAAATGATAATTATATTGTGCGCAGAAAGATTAGGAATAATGCACAGCGTCTGGCTGTGTAGTCGGTGTAAGTACAGGTTAAACTTGGTTTCAGTGAGAATTCTCACGGCTTTGGTAGTCGAAATTCTTTGTTATTGCATGCACCCGAGGTCAGCAGCGCTAAACTAGGTCCATGAGCGAGTACACCATCAAAAAGTCCAACACCATAAGTGGATTCTCCATCAGATCTCTCCCAGAGAGACCAAGGCATTGAAGAATATGTTCAGGAGAGGCCTGTTCATTTAAACACTGGGATCAATTTTCGAATTTCTTCGTACCCTCGACAAATTTCAAGTTTCCAACATGGCCACTTCTGAAACGAGCAACAGACGTTTGTTCTTGTCTATTAAGAACAGTATCCAGGGAAGCATCTGGACGCGCGAAATTCTTTTGTTGACAGTACCTAACGATTGATAGGTAAGTGGCAAGGTGGGCTAGAGAGCTAATTTGTGTCGGGGATAGAAAATGCATATAATCCCTATCCTGTGTAGTGACCTTCCTTGTGGAGTCCAATCAAAGCCATGGTATATCGATTTTTCTCGTGTAAATGTACATTCTGTTGAATTAGAAAAAATAGAGTAATGTGTCGTCAGCTTTGCTGAGCTTTTTTCCCCTGTTGTGTAATGTTCTTAAAATATTATATTTGACGTCAGACCGACTCTTGTAATAAATGCTAGTTATACGTCAATCCAAGACTTTATATTTGTCAGAATAACATTGAGCCAAAATTATACATCGAACCATTATAGTAATATTACTTGGTATAATGTCAGTTTATGGTAATAAACGATCAGTCTGGCTGATGTACTGACAGCCAAAATAACATTAGACTACGTAAAAAGAAAGAAGGTCCAACGTCAGCTTTCCGAGATCTTCTTTTATCTTTATCCCTAAAGATTTAAAAAATCTTTAACCCTAAAGCAATTTCTAATAATACAGTTTTAAGTTTATTTTGTATTTTTTTTTCATGAAATTCTTTTTTTAGATTGTAAAAATGATGCTTTTTGGCTTAAATTACTATGCATAGGCTAAAACGTTAATAAAATTACTTTGACAAATTCATAATGAACTGTAAAAATTTTAAAACAGAAAAATCATTGCAAAATTTTTTTATTAATTTATACAAATACATTACAAATAGTCTTAAAATTGAAGCTCAATTATTTTTTAATTTCTTACATTGATTAACATTTTTTTTTTTTTTAGATTTCACATCATCAACAATATAAGGCATAATAAAGCCTTTCTATATTATGATTTTTCCTTTTCCTACAAGTATGAGTATTTGAGCACAAAACATTTGATTAATGAAACAAATTTTTTACAGTATTTGATTTGTTTTTAATAAGTTAAAACAGTATCTTGTATAAAGAAATATTCTCCGATTCTTTTAAGAAACAAAATATACATGAACGAAAATAAATTTTTTAATAAATTTCATTTTCATAAAAAAAAAAAAAAAAAATCAAGAGTGCTTTATTAAATGATTTTGAGAAACCCTTTTTTAATAATTGTATAAAATATATCTCACAAAGAGCGATTTTCTATACAACTCAGATAAATATTATACATAATCAAATAATACTACATAACATTACAAACTATTATTGTTTTTCAATTAATGGTTGGTAATATTGCAATAAAAGATCTTTATTAACTTTTGTTATAATAAGAAACCTTAAATAATTAATAGAAATATATGATTATTAATATAAATATATATAAATACCTTTATTTAATGATCTAGTATTTATTATTTTTTGTAACATTGCTATAGCTGTATGAGAAACAATATAATTCAAAACCATGTTTAAAATTTTCTGAAGTTTTTATTCCTTAAAAAATTATATCTCACTAGAAAAAGGGATTATTATTACTGTTATAATATAGATATGACAAATCAGAAAGAATAAAAAATTTACATAGGATTTCAAAAATTTTATAGTGTGCATTAAAACTAAAATAAAATAAAGGATGAATATAAAGTAAGCGAAGTAACAGAATTATTTATAAATCAAAATATTCAAAAATTATTTTTGCTGATTTTCTTTTATCCCAGTTACTCTTTCAGACTGAAATAAAAATAAGCCATTGATTAACCTCTTTTTTGTACATCTATAATCTTTTTTATATTTAATTAATAATTTTTACTATGATTTTCTTATAATTCCCATGTTTATGAAACGAAATATTTCGATATGGTATTTTTAAATAAGCCCATATGTTTTGATTTTCCATAATAATAAAAATAATAATAAATTAGAAATCTTTTATATCTGTTTATTTCCCGATTCTGGCAAATTCTAACAATTAAAATAATTTTAATACACCATGAAAATTATATCCCTAATCTGAAATGATTATTTTTAATTTTTGTTGGCCATATGCTCTCTATATTGGGTTAATAAATTTATAGGTTATATGGAATATGAACCTTTAAAATACATGTTAAAATCTCAGAAATTTTTATTCAAAAAGGTAAATGCTTAGCTAGAAGTTAGAATAGTTTCTGCGAGGATAGTTCTTTGGAAAAACATGAGAAACCATTCAACTACTAGCGCAGATTAATCAAGAATTATGTGATTGCAGTAGCAGTAGAAAAGTGTTCTGAAAAAGTTAATATCATTAAAAAATATTAGTTCACCTGTAAGCCCTGTAGATCGAAGAATATGTGATATCGCTGATAATATATTAATTCAATTGAGTGACAAAAATAAATCTTTAGAATGATCTTCTTTGACTGTGGTGGGTATACTTCATGAATGTTACAGTACTGACTGAGTACGGTTTTTATTCGAGAGGAAAATAAACATAAAAAAATGAAGTGCATGAAAAAGTTTTTGACATTTGTATCAGTCGCATCATGACAACTGGAAATTATTTATCAAAAGATGTTAAAAATTTTATACAAAAAATATTTTCCGACCAAAATATTAAAGATGTATCACTGCTATCGTCAGCAGCCTGATGATAGTGGAAAATATGGATAGGAAAAAGTAAAAGTGTCGTTGCTCTCATATCAAACACTACTGCAAATTTTTGTGTTTCAAAACAATTTTTTGTAAATTACATCCTTTATCAAAAATTTGTTCGGAAAATATTTGGTCATGTCACATTTTAAAACCTACCATATATTGATTATATCACATATTATTCCATCAAACATCATTTGCCGAAAAATTTGAAGAAAAAAATATTTTTCATACCTTATTACTTTTAAAGTAGCAAAATAGCTTGGCACAATATTGGCACAAACTTGCCAAGATAACTACAATACTTGACCAATGATGAGCGTCAAGTTTTTCCCAATATACAGCATGTCAAGATAGGCCCAATAATGGGAGCCACGTTTTCCAAAATATTGGGCATACTAAGATAAGCCAAGATTGGCTCTTATATGGGGCCAAGGTTTCTCCAATGTAGGAAATACTAAGATAAGCCAACATTGGACCGATAGGGGGTTGCCAAGTTTTTCCTAGTATTCCTTGATAAGCCATTATTGGTCCAATTAACGTAGCCAAGTTACTAACTATCTTGGGCATGTCAAGATATATTATAGCAAGTTAAATCCAATATGGCCACTTAATTTTAGAAGCTGTTGTATTGCGTTTTTTTACTAAGAATTTACTTGTATTGATTGAGATTGAATTTCCTTAATTCCCATATGTTTTGAGCCTTCTATTCTTAAAGTTTAATCGTTACCATTTCGCTTTTTGTTTATCACCGAGCAAACTTTGCTCGGTATATATTCTAATGTAACATTTTATACTCACAGAAACTATTGAAAAAAACCCGGAGTAATACGGAATATTATGCATTTAGCTTAGAAAAGATATACATTATTTTGTATTTTTCGCAACCTGAGCGGCATTGTGATTAATATCAACTTCGTTTCGGAATTTCACATTTACAGTTCTTTGAAAATTTAATGACATTAGAAATTTAAACATAACAATGTAAGCATTTCATGGATATTTTTGCAAGCAAAATTAGTAGAATTTTAATATTTAACAATTTAATAATCATTCTGTCTCCTGGTTGAACAAAAAATTTTTAAAGAATGAACAATTTTTTTTCCTAAAGAAAGTTTATATACCTAAGCAAATTTTATTATTCTTATTGAAAAATAAAATAAAATAACTTAATAAAAATTAAAGAAGATAATTAATCATTCTTAAAAAAGTTAAAAACCAACTTGAAAAATAAACAGTAGAAAACATCAGTTTTTTTAGTCTGGCTACACTTGTGATTCCATAATTTATTGATCCCACACACTTCTTATGACCTCATATAGTTGAAGGTTGGCTTCAGCACGAAGTGCTATTGGTTAAAATTAAAAGGAGAGTATTTGGCGAGAAATCCCGTAGTATTTGTCTGTCAACCAGTTCCCAGTTTTGGTCCCGTCCGTAGTTTTGTTTGGAATGTTTGATGTTATCATAATGCAGGAAATAGTCAAATTTCCTGTTATTCGTCCGAAAGAAGACTGAAAAGTTGAATGAAATGCTTATTGAAGGAATAAATAAATGTATTTTAGGGATTAAATCGCATGAAAATTTTTTTGATTTATTTTATTGATTGTGTTATTATTATCATCTGTAATTATGCATATTGATTTGGATATCATTAAAGCACATCCTTTAATGAAAAGGAATTTTATTTTAGTAGATCCAGGTTTGTTGTTCATTAATTTATTCTTAATTATTGAACCCTTAGCAGTAGACATTTTAAGCGCAAAGTAATACAACTAAGCTAATTCTAAATTTGAAAGTTTTATATATTTTTCATTTGTTATTAAAACTAAAATAAGCTTAATAAAAAGCCTAGACCTGAAATAAAAGAATTTTCTGTAACAAAATACTTAAGATTTTACTTGCGTGGAATTTATATAATTATTAATCATAACACAAATGAACTTGAAGCATTGACCTTGAAACTAATACGTTTTTGTAAATGAGGACAAAATAATATTTATTGAATATATTATTTGAAATTTTTTTAAATGGTAAAAAAAGCTATCAAATTTCTGTCAGTTTTACTTAATCAAAATCTGTCAGTTTGATTTACTTTTTCATATCAAGTGGTTCATAATTTAATTGTTTTTATGATTATAAGCTAATCATCAGTTATTAAATATTAATGATTAATACTCTAACATGTTATTTATTATAGCATTTTAAAAAGTAATGTATTGTTTTAAATTACATTTCATGAATTCTTTTGGTAGAAAATATTTATGTTTTTTTAATTAAATTGAAAAGGAATTTTTAATAATAATTTAAATTATAAATAATTTAAAATAGTTATGTGCTACAAAGACTGAGAAAAAGTTAATTTTTATCATCTTAAAAATAATAATGAAAAATATAAGATACAAATTGAATAAAAAAGTATATTGTGTAATTATTTAATTTGTAATGTAACATTAGCATGCAATATTTATGTCTTGTTATACTTGGACCATGTTTTCTCCTACTTTTTAAAAGATATATTTCTAATCTCTCTATTTTTTGTATATTATCGTGGAAAATATTAGTAAATTTCTAAGAAAATACTAAATTTTGCATGAATATGTTTGATATCAATTGATTCTTCATTAATTAACATATCATATAGCTCTTCAAACAGGACTCTCAATTGCTCTATAAACTTTTTATGAAAGTCATCAGATTATTTTTCTGGACACTACCACGTTCATTTTTGTTTATAGAATAAGCTCATCCTTTACTGTCCTACTCAAATGCATCATAGTTTAAACAATAATTGAAGAATTTTTTTTGAACAGCAGTAATTCCCTAGTTATAGGATTTGAATAATCATAAAAGGTTTTAATTTAATTCCTGTACTAAAAGATAATTGTAAAATTTATAACAAAATCAAATCTAGCTGTTATTGCTAATAAGTGTAAAAATAATCTAAAAATCAAATGTTAGTAATATAATAGTTGGGACATTAAAAAATAAATTTTTTGTTAAAAGATTTTAGGTAAAATATTTTGCTATATTTTAAGATCGAATGGTTTTTAGCTTAAGTTTGAATGGTTAGCAATGTGTACTTAATTTATGATTTACTCATTTCAGATTTGCTTATAGTGGTTTGGAATTTATCTGAAACTGTGTGTGTACAGTCTGAATTGATACAAAACTATAAGATGACTGAGTTTGTCTAACCTACAAAGTTAACTCTATTAAGCAAAGAAGTTACATATATTCTCTCATTCAGATACTATAGTTATTTTGATATCTAAAATATCTCACAGCAAGATTTCATAAATGACATTAATGTGCTAATGGGGACTAAATTAATACTTTATATGTACACATATATTAAGTTGAAATAATTTGTAATAAAATCAGTTTTACTGTAGTTTAGCTTAAATAAAATGTTTTTTAATTTTTTAAAATCATTTTGATATATAGTTATAATAAGGATTTCAATTTTTTTTAAAAGTAAAACGGATATGAGATTTCTGTTTTGTTTTATGTTTTCTAGGTCAATGTGCTAATTATGTTAATCTGCCTCATGTCATTGCAATGGTAGGCTTGCCAGCCAGGGGGAAAACTTATATTGCCAAAAAACTATCTCGCTACTTGAATTGGATTGGGATTAATACAAAAGGTAATAAGAATTAGAGCTGTAAGTTAATAGTGAAATAATATTGTGTTAAAATGATATACCTTAGAACCCACATTTAATCACAAACAATGAATCTATTAAAATTTTTTTCTTTTTAAAATATTGAAATATTTATTTTTTTGAAGTAATTTTTAATTTTATACAAACTATAATATTTTATACAAATTATCCAAATTATAAGTTTTCATTAAATTTCATATATTGCAAAATTTCTGGTTTCAAATATTTTAGGATTTCATTTACAATATCCAGTCTTTTATTGTTTATAGAAAATATACTTATTTTCTATAAACAATAATTTTCAAATTCACAGACTTATTTGTCTGTCAAAGCAAAATGTTTTATTAATTAGAAAAATATTTCTGTTTTACATAAGTTGATTTCATTTTTTTCTCTTTAATAGGATAATAATCTTTTCATTAGATGAAAGAAAAAGTATCCAAATTGAAATAAAAAAATTTCAATTTTAATTTTTAAATTAATTTTATTGGGAATATTAAACTGTTTCAATTATAACCCACCCTTTCTTCCATTTGTTGAAGAGAACATTAAATATATTTCTTTTAGTTAAATTATGTTTTATTTTTTCTAAATTTTATCTTTTTATGACTTAATTCTTTAATTTTAGACTGTAATTTTTTTTTAGATATTACATTAACAATAGGCAAAACAAAAGGAGGTATAAAAATAATTTCTGTTTTGATTTTATTCATACTTATATATTACATTGCTAATATTTATATATTAGCAATTTGTTTGATTTTTTTAATTCTGATTGAGTTTTTCTTGATGATTTTACTGAATAAATTTATTTTTTCATTCCTGAAGAAATTCTAATTGTTCTAAAATTTTTATTTTTATTTATTTAGTTTTTATATTGTTTTAATGAAAAATATTTTTTCTATTTGAAAAGATATTTTTCATTAAAACAATATTTTATACATTAAAGAATAGAGAGATTTGATACATAAATATACTTTATTATTAAAAAGTAAAAATATAAAAAATGAAAATGTGTTATAAATTATTGGTTGGATCCTAGTAGAACCCACACCCTTCGCGCAAATGATTTTGGTTGGCGATAATTGTGGCTTGCACCAATATTGGTAACTCTATTTTGATACACCAGCTATGATAAACCAAATTATTTCTGGAATTTCGTTCTGTCTTGGCACTTTTTTTCAGTTTGTTGACAAAGGTGTGGGCTCTCCTAGGATTTATCAAATTATTTAACTTATTATTAATTTTTAAAGGAATTTTGTAATTTATTTTTGTATCTATTTACACATTTTATTGTATAACAGCCATAGAAGTCAATATCTTTTGTCACACAATTTTTGAGTAACTGCAGAATTATTAAGATTTCAGAGGTAGCTGTCCAATCTTTTTTTGGCCATACACTCCTTATAATTATAAATATTTTGTGTGTGGTATTTTTAGCTTACTACTAATAAATTTATTTAGTATTGTGATGTATTAATATTCTTTGGGTGTATGAATTACCATTTTTGTATAATATGTTGTTGCCATCTACAAATGAGATACACCTGATGTATTTCATATTTTATCTTGCTATTTCTAGTGTGCTATTTGAACTTTTTCTCAGTATACAAAATCATGGAATGTTTTGTGAAGGAAAAGCAAATGACTGCAATCAAATAAAAAACTGTAAATGTTGCAGATCTTCAACAAGAGCTAGAATCTCTTAGAAATAATGATATTATGAATCATTAGCATTATATTGACTTTTAGAAACATACAATCATATTAAAATGCTTTTCAACTTTTTATTTGGGAAACTGCTAAATATTCATATGCTTCTATGGCTTTTTAGTTTTTATTTTGTATTCATTTTATTGTTGAACATGAACTGTAAGCATAATTAAGTTCATTAAAAGTAATCATTATATTTGCTTTGTATGTATATTTGCTTTATCTCTATATATACATGTATATATACACACATATATTAATTTTAATTAAAGTAAAATTTTAAAAATAACCAAGTTAAAATAATTAACATTGTAAATACTCATAGAAATTTTTTAACAATATGACTTGGGGAAAAAAAAGCAATTGGAAAAGTACAAATTAAAAAAAGATTTTTCAAAATTAGAAAAAGTTTACAATAAGAAATTAATGTAGGATGCAAAGGGAAACATTAAAAATAGTAAAAAAGATATAAGCAAATAAAATGCATAAAATTTAAAAAATTTCTGAAATTAAATTTGAACTTATTTTGAATATTCACTAAATTTATATAATATGAGTGAAAATCAGATGTTTTAAAAATACCAAATTTTAAATTTTTGCTATAGCAAGTATACTTTTAACAGGCCTTTGCTCCCATATGACCTGTCGTGCTACTGAGAAAAAATATGCTTTTGGTTTAAAAATTGCCCGTTTCATAATATAGGCAATGTATGACTTGGGGGCAGATTCTTCTAGCCTTAAAAGTAATTTGTAAACAAGTCAGCATTTATGACTGAATGACCTCAAAACTTGGCCTAAAATAACATGACATTAAAAGTTAACTTGTTTTATTTTGTAATTTTGTTCTGTACGTGTAAATAAAAAATTTTCTTTACTCAAAAAATATTTAAGTTGCAGTGTCTATTTTTGTGTGTTAAAAGATTTTTGAAGCATGTTTTACCAAACAATTAAAATATCAGTTCTTATTTCTGTACTCTTTATAAAGTGATTTTCGTCAAATTCTATTTCAAAGATGTGTGATAGATTATTAAAAAAAATGTTTTTTAGAACTTAAATTTATTTCATTATATTCAGAAACATTTCCATTATTAAAAGTAGTTTTTACTACATATCTTGCAAAGAAAAGTATGTATAATATAAATATAGCTTCATAATATTATCCATTAAGGTTTTATCCTTATATACTATAGGTGCTATATGTTGTCATAATGTTTGTGATAAACTAAATTATAAACACATGTAATTTTTTGATGCTGAAAACAATATTGAATACCTTTTAATCTATATAAATTTCCCCTCTAAAAAAATAAGTTCTGTTGTTTATATTTCTTTATTTTTATAGAAGAATTTTTATAGAAGATGAATTTTTTAATGCATTTTCTGGGTTAAAGTAGACATTCTTTTATTCAGTTTGCTTTCATTGAATTGATTAATGTATATCCTCAAAATATATTTATAAATAAGTTTGTTTATTTTTAAAGTTTTTTTAATGAGTTTTTAAAATATAAATCCTAAAATGGCTTATTCAAATATTTGATTAATGTCTGAATAACCATTTTACGAAATGATTTTGAAAATTATTACAATAATAGCACATCTTTTTTTGAAGAACTTGTCTGCCATTGGCAATTTTCTGTAATTTTCCTAAGTTTATTAAGAAAACTTCATTTATTCATTCAAAAGTTGATTTAAATAAATTGTTCATAATTTATAATAAATTTCAGGTTAATTTTTTAAAACTAAAGATTAATACAATAAATTATTATTGGAATCAAAATTTTATAAAATGATGCACTATAAAAATTAATTAAACTTTATTTTCTTAGGAATATTTATGCTATTATTGCAAAAGTGACTGACTTTTTTCTGAATGATTGTAAGTTAAAATAATTATTCTATTTTTTAGTATTTAGTGTTGGGGAATATCGAAGAAATGCTACTGATGCATATAAAAATCATGAATTTTTTGATCCTAATAATAAAGAGGCTATGGCTATCAGAGGGTAAGGATGAGAGATGTTTATTTTTTGTGCCATTTAATGTATTTCTAAACTATAAAAGTAGAACAATAAGCTAAGTTCTTTAAAGTGTTATAATGAAGATCTTAAAGTTTCATAAAAATTCCAGTTGAGTTATTTATGTAAAATTTGAAATAATTTTAAACTGGTTCATTTTGACTCATAAAATTTACCTCAAATATTTGCTTAAGAAACAACCATTCATATTATTCATCCAAATGACAGTTTTTAAATAACTAGTGTTCCTATTCTATTGCTGAGATTAAGTGACAGATGACACTTTTTGATATAATTTGCATACAAATTTTTAATTCAAATATCAATTTTTCTGAAACAACATGCTATAGCACAGCTTCCATAAATTCACTACCTTCGGTTCTGCAAAATGTATATTCTAAATGACAATCCAAGTGACAGACATTATAGAATCTATGTTGGAGCAGAAGCTTTATTTTATGAAGTATGTTAGTGTTATATATACAATACAAAAAAGAGATATACTCATAATTTTGTAAAATTATGACAATATGTAGTAAAGTAATTTGTACTAAAATATGTCTAAAGTATTAAAATATCAATAATATAAAACACAATTATAAATTGTTAACTTCATATGCAAATCAATATTAATGATTTCAAAAATTAAAAAGGGATATAAAGGTAGAAATTATAATTTATTAAAAGCAATTAATTATGAAATCCATATTGTTATGTTTTTGAGAAGAGATGACTTCAAAATGTTACAAATGATTGATTTGAATCTATGATTTGGTATTTTATAATGAAACTTAAATCTGAGCCATCACAAAGAAATGTAGTAGGTATTATTAAAGTGGTCAAAAGTATAAAGTCAGTGGTTTCTATTCCTAAAAACATAAAATGTTAGATGTCAATTATGTTAAACTTATCTTTGTATTATTACAGTAAATGATTGCCAAAATAACCAGTTAATAGACTGTCAAAACAGAATATGCAGTTCTACTTAGCTATAAAGACATTCTCATTTTCAAACGTAACAAAAGGTTTCAAGCAAAATAATCTAAAATGGGTTTCATAAAGATTGTCTTTTTGTGCATCGATAAATGGTTTTGGATTCTGTTGAGTGCACAATACTGAGTATTGAAAGATGTGCATTGTGTGAAAGATAAATTGAAATTGTTTGCTAAGTTATTGGAGTCAAATATTGGTTATAAAATATTCTGTATTTAGTTTTAAGCTTGATACCAAGTCCTATTCCAAACTGAAAAAAAAGACATCTGAATTAGCTGTGTAAATTTCATTGTGAAAAATTTCATTGCAGATGAGATTGATAGTATGGACTATAGAATCAACATAGTTGGAAGTACAAACTTTCATATCATTCAGGTTGAAAATTTGATGGCCTAAAGATATGCAGATGAGATTTGAGACATCTTTTAACACATGATGTTGCATGATTATTGATTATTTCATGATAATGTTATGCCTTATAGCTTCTCCCATGAATATGCTTAAAGTTGAAACAATACCATGTGTGAAATGGCTAGTATGTTCTGACTTAAATTTAATTTAACATGCAAAACAATACATTGAAATGAGACTAAGCCAACCTTTACTATCCAGAATTTGAAGATTACACTTCTGTTAGAAAACAATATTCCCCAAAGTCATGTTGTTTATCTTATTGCATCATTGCAGGAGTTATGATAGTTCTAAGAAATCAAATTTCATGCATCATTTTTAAATGTTAATTGTTTATCATTTACAGGTTGCCAAATTGTTATTTGAAAACATTTTTCTTGTTCTTTTAATCATCCCAAAGAATTAAAAATATCTTATTTTGTTGTTTGCCTTTTATGTTAATTTTTTTCATATATAATCACAGTTTTATATCTTAGCTATTTTGCAACATATTTTTTGATTACCCTTGTCCCATTCATAATATTCAGCATTGTTTTTTTAACAAAATATACCTGCAAAAATTTTAACATTTGTTGTTAATTTTACTATTATTATATTTTTGCACTTTGATAAATACAAATATCAACAGACTTTGTTTGTTTATATATAATCAATGACTACTTCAATGATTTTAAAAACCAAACTAATTATTTGTATATTTCATTAATTGATCAAAGTTTAATGGGAATAATACTTTAAAGAATTGTTGTGTAGAATTTCAAAATTTATGCAACTCTGAAAAAGTCTTTTAATGTGTTGTACTTAATTCTTTTTGATATAAAAATATTTAAAATATATTGAAAAAACAAAAAATTTTGATTTGTGTTCAAATATATATAAAAAAAACTTTTCCTTTTAAGTAAGGTGTTATGAGGTATGAAAAATGTTATTTTTATATGGTTAATATATACATTTATGTTAGATGTACTTATGTTATAAATGATGATAAGAGTTTTTTTAATCTTTCTTGTCTTGTATTTATAATTTATGTATGCATGTAAACAATTTATTTATGATTTTGTATATTGATAAATAATCATTTTATTAAAATGAATAAAATTATAAGTTACAGTTCAGTGTGTATTATATTTTATAAGATTTTAACGGGTTGCTTCTGTTATAGAAAATGTGCTTTGGATGCTTTAGAAGATATGTGTAAGTGGCTGGAAGAAGGTGGGGAAGTTGCTGTAAGCATTTTACATCTGTGTATGTCTCCAATAGTTGCACATAATATAAAAGAATGTGTGTGATCTTTGACATAATTAAATCAATATATGTGTGAGAAGTACAAGAATTATATCAATATAATCTTCCTGAAATACATGAGTTATTTTAAATTTCATACAGAGTATGAAATATACTTAAAAGAGTGTATAAGATGGGAGAAATATGTTTATTGCAGTGTTTCAGTTATTGCACAAATACTTTTTGTGCTTATTTCTTATAAGTATTCAAAATGTTCTGTCAAAGGTTTGAGTGTATTAATAAAATTTTTAAAAATTATATTTTTGGAATATATAGAATGATGGTTTTGATAAAATTTGAGTATTTATTGAATTTAGAAATAGGAAACTCCACTCTCATCTCATTTAGAAGCTGAGTATATCTAATATTTGGCAGCTAAATAATTACTATGTAAATTGAATTGAGTGAGAACAACATTTTTAAATACTGCATAAAAAATACCATTGCTAAATGAAAATATAAATCCAATAAATTATAGTTTTCCATTTTATTACAATAAATTATTTCACGGAATAAGTTATTTTAGAAAGTATTGGTAAAGACATTTTAGAAAAATTTTCTTAAATAGAAATGGAAACATATCTTGAATAACTACTTTTTAGAATGAAAAATATCTTAAATTTATAGAAAAGAAATTGAAATTACTATACACGACTACTTTAACGACACGATAAACTTTTGCTAAAAAGTATGATTTAAAAATTCCATATATATGAACATTCTTTTCTTCACAAAACTAAAAATATACATTGGAAAAAATTTTGAAAAAAATTTATTCATCAACTTATCAGATTTTAACTATCTAAAAATTAAGTCAAGATTTTTTTTTAAATCTTTGTGATTGGATTATTGAAAAAATTGGGTTTTGAAGGCTTTATATATATGATGCTCAATTTGGCAAAATATTTTAGTTAGCAAAATTCAGAATTTCTTTCATTCATTTTAGTATGTTGTATTGTTAATAACATTATGTGAGTCATCTATATTGACCTTTTTAATGTATAAAAATAATTGCATAAATGTTTGTACATTTTCAATATTTCTTTATAATTTATTCTTGAGTTCTATTTCTATTATACACATTTTTAACCGAGATGAACCAGATATTATAAAACATTTATAAAGATTTGATGATCATGCCAATGTTACTCACAGTTTTACTTTGTGCGATGTATAAGCATATATGTTTTCTTATAACTTTAAATATTTTTAAGTTATTTTATTTCCTCAAATGCTGCACCTATGCTGATGCAATTTTTATTTTGGTAACCACAGTGTTTAATGGTAAGGATTTTAGATGCTAAACTGAAATAATTTCAGTTGTAGCTAAAATTTCATTTATTATTTTTGAAATAATCAGTAATTTAAGTCAGAATGTTCATCTTGGTTTTTACAAATATTTATCACCATCATCATTCAAAAATATAATTGAAAAATATGATGCATTTTTAATTGCAGATATATTTAGCAAAAAATAGTATGTAATGTTTAACATATGAGTGTTTTCACATCCTGGAAAGATTTAAAATAATTGCTGAAAACTTTCTTGAAAACCCTTGAATTGGTTTTGTGTGCATCTTTTAAACTCTTAAATCAACTGATTTTATCAACAATAACTATGATTTAATCAGAGCCGTTTTCAGGGTTTATCCTCCTATGCAGTTATCACCAAACCGCATAAAATTTTGCAAAATATCATAACCAATGGTTACTTCATGATTATAGTTACAAATCAAAAGTGAAAAAACTACTTCCTACTTTATTTCTTTTATCCAGAACCTGTAATGGTAGTAACTGTCAAAACAAATAATTTTTAATAAAAAAATCTGAAAAAATTTGGCCAAACATCTATATATGTAATTATGTGTGTATGTATATCCACAATTCCATCTCATTAATATGATCACTGTCAAAAGCCAGAAAAATCCCCTTTTGTAGAGTAGACTAATGGAAGATGTGCAGAAGGAAAATTAATTGGTTGTTGAAAGGTATTCATTGGAATGTTGTGTCATGCCAGCTGCAATGCCTAGCTATTTGCCCTGGCTGCACAGTTAAGGATCCATGTTGTAAGAAATCTAGTCAAAATGGTCTCCCAGGTACTTGATTGGATTAAGTCTGGGGAGTTTTTTCACCAAGGAAGCAAAGTAAAGTAATATGATGTTCTTTGAAACACTTATAGTGTGATTTATTTGACATTATGTTTTGTCCTGTTGATAAACTTCTTGATTAAAAACAATTCACACATAAGGGTAGACATAGTCTACAAAGATATGTATACTTGTGATGACCCATTTTGCCTTTGACAATGACAAGTGAAGCCAGAGAATGCTAAAAAAAAAAAAACTTTTTATTGGAATAATTATCATATTTCCAGCTTCAAAACACATCTGGTAATTGTTACAAGATGTTTTCTCTTAAACACATTTCACACTGTACATATTAGTGTCCATCTGTCTGATGGAGCATAAAATGCGATTCATTAGAATTAGTTCCCAATGAATCACATTGTACCTGCTCAATTATGTCCTGTTGTGGTATTGGTTTGTAAATTCCAGCCTTTGTTGCCAATAAACAGAAGTCAACATAGGTGGATTGATCAGGCATATGCTGTGGTGGTTCAAAAACAGCAACGTTCATTCAGCGGTCTTTGTGGACACACTATTGGTTACCAGTTGGTTTCCCCTCAGTGGTCATTTACTCAACAGTTGAACTTCTATCCTCCTGATATCTCATCAGCCTTTATTCATCATTATTATCTATGGCTTGTGGTGCACTACAATTACAGCAGTGCTGATTTTTAATACTGCTATTTTGTCATGTATGGTATAGTTTTACCACAGTGGCATTGAAACAGTTAACAAAATTAGCCATTTCAGAAATGCATCCACTTTTGGCCTAAAAGCCAATGGTCATGCCCTTTTGGAAATCAGATGAATCACGTCGTTTCTACATTATGCCAACGATTGCAATATTTTCTGACAATTTTTATAATGTTCCACTACAATGTATTGCCATATGCTTTCTGGGATTATTTCTTATTAGCATTGAAAGTAAGTGATGGTCACATTAGTATGTTTGGACTGTATATATAAATATGAATAGATGCATACATATGTATATGTATCAATCACACGAAGTTTTAGCTTGTCCTCTTTGGATCTTGTGCTTTAAAACCCAATCAACTAACCTACCTAGAAAGTTTTAAAATCCTATAACTATTTTATTTTCTATAATCATTGCTGGTTGTTTGTTTGTATATTTTTAAAATTTGTACTTCAATTATTTTTATAATATTTTAAGAACAAAGATAATTTAATTTTAAATTATTGAGTTACATATTTAACTGTAAACTTATACTGGATTTTATGTAACTTATTGAAAATATCTGTACTTATTCATTTTTTAATGATTTCTTTTCTTTGTTATATTTATCCAAAATTTAATCAAAAATTAAATCATTTGAATTGCACACTATTTACTGTTATCAAATTAACAACTTACTTAATTATCTGTGCTTTCAACTTAAAAACTGTGTTTCTTTACGTAAAATTTAGTTCCTGAAACTGGGAAATTTTATCACATTTTATTGATTAAAGACAGTTGTAAATTTTAGATTTTAAAATTTTATTATTTCAATAACTGTTCTGTATTTATTTATAAGATACTTATAATGAATATATTTTTGAAATATTAAGTATTTACTGTATAATTATTTTAAGATTTTTATAATTATTTTTCAAAATTAATATTGGCATAAATATTTGCTTCATTTTGTTTTTCATGGTATACATAGGATTTAATATTCTAAAATTGCAATTTATGGATATTATTGTTTTTGACATTAAATCTTTTATATCTATATATCTTTTATAATATTTATATCTTTTATAATATAGTGCCAATTATAGTATTTACTAACCTGTGTTAACTTTTATTAATTGAAAATTATTAGCATAATTTAAAAGCAAAAAGCTGTAAAGTTTTATGCTGAAGGTAAAGTACATTTCTTAGAACCATTAAATTTTCTGATATTTTTATTTATTTTTAAGCATATTTTTGACATTATGTATTTAATAAAATTTTATCATTTTAAATCCTTTCATGAATTTTATTTAAAATTTACTTTTGAATTTTTGTCCAGCTTATATTGAGAGTAAATATATGTAAATATATTAATTGTATATGTATTTACTTTACAGCTACATTAGCATAAGTCATTATTGAATGTAACTGTAATATTGGCATTGTGATTTCAAAATTTTGCAATTTTCTTAATTATTTATGTAGGTTACATTATAATTATAGCAAATCATTCATCAAGTATGCAGAATTTTTTAAAGTTTGCAATTGTATGAATTTAGCTCCAAAGATGGGTTTTCAATCGCAAAGTAGATTGATTCATTTTTTCTTTTTTAATTACATAAACATTTTAATTATTTGCTTAAAATTGCAGCAACTCTTATGATTTTGACAATTTGTCTTGAACATTCTTTTTTACTATCAAAATATACACATATTTAAAAAATTCTGGCATATAGCAATTTTAGGTGTATTGTGAGAGGGCAAAATACCGTAATTAAATCTCTTACTTAAATAATGATTGTACTTTTTGACAATTTTTATTTTAGGTTTATGATGCAACTAATGCAGCTGTTGAAAGAAGAAAACTCTTACATGATATAATTTGTAAAAAATTTGGGTGCAAGTTATTTTTTGTCGAATCTGTATGTGATGATCCAAGTATTATTGAAGCTAATTTGAAGGTAAACAATGAAACTTGTTATTTATTTCAAAAATGTCAAACGAATTTGTTTATTTTATTAATATATATTTTATGTTATTTACTGTTACTACTCTATTAAATGTTTTGAAATTTTAAAATACTATTTTGATTTCATGAATGAATTATTTGTAGATGAAGCAGTTATCTTTATTTTAACTTGGAAATTCATTAAGTCCACTGAGGATCATAACTTATCTGGAAATTTCTGGCCATTTTTATTTTATACCTAGTATATTGACTTTTTAAAGTGTTTATTATATTGTTTATTAAACATACTACATTAATTGGAGAAAAAAGTATAGTCAAAATGCCTAATTTAACTGCTTAAAATTTGTTGTAAGTAAGGGAAATTGAAAAAAAAAATTATATTGGAATTATAAAAGCTATTTTCATAACATTAAGGTATTGTTCTTAATTGATGACAGCTTTTTATCATAGCATTTTTTCTTTTTACGCTAAGAAATTTTTTACTTTATAGTAACTTTTAACTAGTTTTACTAAAGAATAAAATAAAAGTTCAGTGATAATTTTTGCTTATTAATAGCTGATAATTTTTTGTTTTATTAAATTTTGCTTTAATATTTTCTGTCTATATTAATTAACTGGAAAAATGAGAGAGTTTTGCAAATAATGTGCTTATAGTGGGAATAGTTACCATTCTTTAAATTCGATTTTGATGAAAACAAGATTAGGAGGGTTTTATAGTAAAAAATAAGTATATCTCATCATTGATGTTTTCTACTGATTTTAAAATGTGACTAGAGAAAAAGAGAGTGTCATGAAAAGCAGATAAAAAATTATAAAACTGAAAATATTGCTAATAATTTTTGATTTGATAAGATTTTAATTTTTATTTCATCAGAATCATTGTGAACATGCAATTTTATTGAAGCAGAATAGAAATTACTGACATTGAAGTACTTTGTCAGCTCAAATAGAACCCATCTCATCCTCAGTTATTTTACTTTTATGTTATCAATGTCAAAGCAAATAACTGATTTATTTACTTATAATGTTTGTTCTTCATATTTCTTTTTTCTTACTCCTTCTATTGTTTTCAATGGTTATTTAAAAATTAAACTTACTAAACACATTAATTATTCAATATAATAAAGCTTGTATAGATGTAAAAAATGTAAACTTTAGATAGTTGAAAAAATGTAAATTATAATGTTATTAATTAAGCTCTGTGAAGCATGTTTTTACTATAGCTCATAAATGATTTCTTTAACTTATAGACTTTTAAGGATAAGAAATATTTTTTAAATGTTTATCTTAAAATATATTTATTTTCGATATAAATTGCTATTATATTGAAAAATTGTTAAGCTATATTTACTATTTTTTATTATGTATATGTAATGTAAAGCTAAAATTTGCATTGTTAAAAAAATCATATTCTTAAATTCTTGAAAATTAGAAAACTATTGTATTTATTTCTGGATGATTGTATTTTAATTTTATATATCTGAAAATTTAAATATAATAAACAAAAACAGGTAGTCTACATTAATTCAGTGATGTCACTTACATGTATAAAATAATTAATTTTCTTTTTTTAAATTTTTTCTTTTTTTATGTTATTTAATTTTTTTGTTTTTATGATATTAAAAATTTCTATATATATTTATTAAAAAAATTTCTTTATAAAAAATTCTATAACTAAGAAATTTCCTAAAATTTTTTATGAAAAAGTCACTTTTATAATTTTATTGCTTAAAATTCAATTTTTATTATGATAATTTTTCATGGGAAATTATTTTTTATGTTTGAAGTTTGTTCTGACTAATTTGTTAATCATTGTAAATTTGGGCTTAAAATATAATTTTAATTTAGATAATTTTTTAAGCATTTTTTTTGCCTATTTTTTATCTGTTAGTTATGAAATCTTTGTTCCATATTTATGTCTGTGCTGATTATTTAACTGGAATGAAATATGTTTATACTTATGTTCAGAAAATTCATTATAAAGTTATATTTGTTAATGATTGTAATCTAATTATTTTTGCCTAAATATTAATTTTTTATAGGAAGTAAAAGTACACAGCCCTGATTATAAAAACAAGAATGTGGAAGATGCTTTGCATGATTTTATGTTTAGAATAGAACATTACAAAAAAGTGTACCAATCTCTTGATGAAGATTTAGAAAATGATTATTCCTTTATTCAAATATATAATGCTGGGCACAAAGTATTTGTTCACCGTCATGAAGGTAAGAAAATTAAAATGGATTGCTTGAACTTAATAGTTGTTAATAAGCTTAATATATTTGTTTTTCATATTATTCTTAATTTTTAATATGATGACTGTTTTTTTTTTTTTTGTTAAAGTGTACCATAGATATTATTGAGTTCTTAATCATCAATAGAAACTGAGGAGACTATTGTGATGATGTAATTTTCACTCTTTCTCTTCCTTGTCATTTTTTATGTTAAAGATTAGTAGTTTTCAAATATCTTAACACCTTGTAAGATTTTGTAATTTTAAAAATAAACATTATGCAAGATATTAAATTGATTTCAAATCAGTGTGTCAAAAGAATGGAGTTTAAAGTACCTCGAATTTTGTTTTTTCTAAGTATGTATTATAAATATTATATCTTCATAAAATATTTTGCAAATAGATATGTATAAAATTGATTTAATATATTTATTTTTAATAATATTTGGAATTAGTCATCTCATCTGGTCATTATATCATGCTTCAGATTTTTAATGAAGTTAATTTAATACATTGTTAATAATTATATTTTTACCAGATTTCTTTGTTAAATTTATAGGATGTTGCTTGATTTTTCATTTGTAGAATTGAAGTTCATGTATAATTTAAAATTATATAAGCGACTTTTCATTAAATTGCAATAGAGAAGTAATGCATTATCTTTCAAAAATAAAACTTTATCTTTTAATAGTTGATAAAATGTTATTTTATATTGGAATTCTTAATCCTAAAATTACCAATTTTTAATAGTCTAATGGAGTTGAAAGGAATTCAGTTTAGAAGATTATTTGCCATATCATTATAAATCTCGTGTTAATAAAGATCGAAGAACTAATAATTTGAAATTCTTGCACTGATTTAATGTCTACTTAACTTTTATTTAAAATCAGTTATTTTGTGACTAAACTAAAGAAAATATTTTTAAAGAAAAACAAAAGTTCCATTTTTGTGTAATATTAAAGAGTATTTATTAGTTTTTGATTTTTAACAATGTCATATTTTAATGTTGTGAGCAATAGATATTTTATATATATTTTGGCAAATAAAAATTATATTCAATTATCAGTACTACAATTAATCTGATAAAACTTAAAAATTAAAATTGGAAATTTAAAATTTCAGTAATTTATACTAATTAATGTTTTTTTATATTTTGCCTGATTTTTATTAAAATCCATATTATGTTTATAATATAGAAATTATAATATCGATACAAAGATATTTGCTCCTATTGGTTTTCAGATTTCCTTTTCATTTATCAATAATAGGAAATTAGGCGAAATTAATAAAATTCTGCATTTCATTCAATATTAATCTATCACAAGAAATAGAGCATATATTGTAGATATATAGGGGTTGCCCAAAGTAATGGAAATGCCTTGCTGAAAACAGTGACTTTTGTATTTGATAGCTTAGAATTAAATATATAAATATCTGTTTTTGCACTACATTGTTGCTTATAGTCTCAAGGATGCATATAAGTATATTGTTACATCAGTGTTTGCTTGAATTCGTTTTGGATGAAGATAAAATGAGAATCCTGTGAGTCCCAAAGGGAGCCCTTCTGATCACATCGGTAACCACTCTGGAAAAGCTGTTGGGATACCAATAGGTATTGTGTTGAAGCTCATGAATCCTACAATGACTATTGTAAAACACTTGTGAGACAACTGCAGTAGGAAAACCAAACTGACTGAAGGAAAATTGTAACTGCTGGAAGAAAACCAGGCACCAAAATTGACTTCTTATCTGACTGTATGCCTGCAGAGAGAACCCATATTTTCAAAGGAAATTTTATAAACAAAATATTTGGGGCAGAGCTTTATTCCAAAACCCCTTGTGACAGATGTAAATCAGAAAGGATGAGTTCAATAGTGTAAGGACCATCAAACCTCAATTGCAAATATGTGGAAATATCTATTGCTTTCTGATGAATCTAGTATCTCTCTTTTCCCTACAACAGGATAGGCATACTTGTGGCAAATCCTCATGGAAGACTAAAACCCAGATTATTTACTTTTTATAGTGAAACATGGGGTTGATTCTAAAACAGTTTTGGACCTCATCTAATTACTTGATGTTGGTCTCCTTGTCATTTATCATAGCTCTATGTCACTCTTTTATATGTAGTAGTGAACTGATAGGCATTGTTTTCATCTGGAGATTGTACTTATTGAAGTAATTCCTTGATTCACTATAATTGAGCTGTTCAGTCATAGTTTTGGGACTATGGGGATACAGTTGCACACTTTCCTTGACCTTTCCAATCATTGAACTTAAACATTATAGAGCTTCTATGGTCCATTCTGGAAGAAATATTTAGAACCCAGTATTCTTCTTCTGTATTTCTATGGGAAGTAGAGCAATTTCTACATAAGGAATGGTGTAGTATCCTACTTATCACTATACAGAACTTAGGTATGTCCATTTCAAGAGGATTCAGGAGATTTTTAACTTCCAAAGGTACTCACATCATATTAAATAGAAAATATTTCTTGTACGGTTTTCCATTATTTTGGTCAACCTCTGTGTCATGTAATATCAAAATACATGTAAATTATAATTTTGATGTCTAATATTGCAATTTTTATTTTAGGTCACATTCAGAGTCGAATTGTTTATTATCTGATGAATATTCACATCAATCCTCGCTCCATTTATTTGACTCGTGTATGTTAAAATTATTATTTTAAAGTAAATGTATAAAATAAATATATAAATTATATAGCTTTGTGTAAAGCTTATAAAACTGTTGATATTTTAATGACATGCCAAATAGTGTCATGTAAAAACAATTGCTTTAAATAGTAATTTTTTAGTAAACGTTTTTTGATTATGAGTATGCTTTTCAAATGATAGTATAAATTTTAAGATGCTTGATCTGAGGTTTCTATTTTTTCATATCCCTTATACCTTTTTCAAATGTTTATTATAGTTAAAAGAAAAATGCTCAGATATGTATGTCTAAAATGCAGTACAATTTTTTTATTTTTTTATTTTCAAATTTGTTTCATAATGATCTAACAGATGAAATTTAAGTTAATATTTAATGTTTCACATACAGAGCATTTTAAACTTAACTGTTAGCTAATTTTATTGATTTTGCTAATGTCAGTCATCAGTTGCAATGCATTGCTACCTGGTTTAGATCTTGCTGAATGGTTAATGTTCTAACCTGCTACGTAACAGTTCACAGAAGAAGTTTATAACAACAGTTCAACAACTTTGATTCTCACCTAAGGCATGCATGTTTGTAGTGATTAGGGCCTATTTTAAACTATACTCCCCAGTTCAATTAAAAATTTAAAGAATCACTTTTCAGAAATAATAATACTACAAAATATGTGTCATTGAAAGTGCTTTTATTTAATTCATCTGGTGAATTGCAATTCAATACTTTGAATCACATATTGAAAAATGTAGCCAACTTTAAATATTTATCAGTGTTTTTTTTATTTTAAGTAAAATTAAAAGTTTTTTTTTATAAATAGTAAAATATTTGTGCTAAACTCCTATCAAATATTGCTACAGAATTGTGGAGATAGTAGATTTTTGGAAAAATTGAGGATGGTAAAAGAGAGCTATTATCTGTTTTAATAATGTAAAAGTAAATAATTTTAAAATTTTATTTTTGCATGAATGATTAAAAGAAACACAATCTCCACAATATCCTAATTAACAGGAGAGTACAACATCAACAACACATTGTATAGCATGAAATGCATAATGACCAGAAATTTCTCGATTAGCAGATTTAAGTAAAAGTTAATCCTGTGCTTGCTGATAAAACCATTTATTTGTGATGTGAAAAACTGTACATTTCAGATTTCCTCATACTACCTCTCTAATTTTATGAATTTATTGTTTATAAATTCAACTAAAAAATTTGATGGTATTTTAATATTTGAAAGTAATAATTTGTGCACGCAAAGTACATTTTAGTAATTTTAAAAGGTATTTATATATTTTAAAATTATTGAATGTTTTATATATACCCTTCAATGGATATACTGTTTTTATTTTTTATTTAATTGTAGCATGGTGAAAGTGAATTTAATGTCTTGGGTAAAATCGGTGGTGATTCTGAACTATCCGATCGTGGTTGGGAGGTAAGAAAGTCTTTTGTAGTTAGTTGTAAAGCATATTTTATATTCCTCCTGGTTATTTTTATTTTTTGCTAAAAGTGAAACATAATATACATGGTATATAAACCAACCATTATCAAATAAATTGCTCATAAAATCTCAAACCAGAAAAATTTTACTTTAAACAATTTAACTGTTATTTTAAACTTAAAGTATTTTCATTCAGGTTACTTTACAAAAAATTATAATTTGTTTATTTCATTTTATAGAAAAGTTTAAATCTTAAGATGTTGCTTTAGTGATTATTTATTGGAGCATTCATTAAACTATATTGTTGGACTGTATATTCTTTAATGTCAAAAAATATTTTTATAAGTTTTATATTTTTATATAATTATGTATATAAAATAATCATAGAATGTTCTTTTCCAAGTTGAAACAAGCAAGTTATGTAGCAAAATTCCGATTAACAAAGAATTTATGCCCAATAAACTTGATGAGATTGGGGCATAAATTTATTATTTAGAAAACAGTCAATGGTTGCAAATTTTATTAAAAAAGTTCCAGCTTTATTAAGCCCGACAATTTCTATTCTGGTCTTCAGTTAAACAGTTCATGGGTTGGATTAACACCTTATGTATGTAGTGCTTGGAATCCACTTTAAACTGCAGATTTTGCTCTCATGCAGAAAATAAATAAGTTCATAAATAAATAAAAAAAAATAAATAAAAGACCATTAAGTGACAAAAAACTCAAAACAAAATTACTTCAACTTTACTAAAGAAAATGGATAGACTGTATAATTTCTAGCATATTTATATTAAAAAGGGATACAAAAATCATTTGTGATAAAGAGAAATTTAATAAGAAATAATTTAATAAACACGTGTCTAATTTACATATGTGTAGGAATAATTGCAGACAACTAGCACAAAATAGATATTAGAAAGATAATTTCTTAATTTAAATATTCATATATATGAGAAAATTAACTTGCAATAAAATTTCTTAAGATTTAAAACATTGCATTCATAAATTTTTTAACCTTACATTTAACATAATAAGTATAATCATAATCTACAAAATTCTGAAATAATTTTAATATTACATTTAATATAATTTATATGTGATATGAATATGTTACATATTTATACCTAATATTTTCCCAAAAGTTAATAATTTACTTTTGTTAGATATATTTCTTTGAGTACTTTAAAGGAAACATTACATAGACTTATAATACACATAAAATGTAAGCTGAAAGAGAATGTATATGTCATTGATGATACTTAATAATATTTTGGCCATTTGGAAACGATCTCAATAGAATATCATTAATCCTTAAAATAAAAAGTATTAAAAACTTGGTATGATGGAATATCCTTAATAACAACTCCAATATACTTTTGCTTATTTATATTGCAAAACTCCTGCTGATGTTGATAAAAATAAAGATGCTTTGATTCTCATTATGCTAAATATTCATGATGCAATATGGTGCTACCAAAACATAGTCTCAATATCTCACTATAATATTAAATTTTTGAAATATAGGAAGGATCTCTAGTCATTATAAATCATTATAATGTTTTGATTTTCAGATGATAGAAAGTTCAATTTCCTAGGGTATTTAGACAATGAAATCAAACTATATTGTTTACTACTTATTTGTATGAAGCCTATCAGTTCATACAGTTTATTGCAAATGGATCTCATTGTTAGAATTCTTAACAGATGATTCTTACATTTGGTTTTCTTAACATTTTTATAAGAAATAGATATTTCACATTAGGAAAATCTGACCGATTTGTTTTAAATATTATATATTAAGGAATTGTGCAAAAATAGTTATTCAGAATTTTTATATTATATTATTAGGTTAATAATATGATCTGTATTTATGAATACCTGAACACCAGTTTAGTTTTAAATAATTTTCTTGTATTTTTAATTAATAAATTTTATTTCATAATTTATAGATTTATATTTAAAAAATATGCAACTATTGGTTAAAAAATATCCATTTATGTATATTAATATTAAAAATAAATTTTCTAATGTTGATTTGTTTTTTTTTTTTAATTTATCTATTAGTATGCCAGAATGCTTTCTAAATATATAAAAGAGCAAAATATTCCAAGGCTGCGAGTATGGACCAGTCTTCTGAAACGCACAATTCAAACTGCATCTGGTATTGTTGCTCCTGCAGAACGATGGAAAGCTTTGAATGAAATCGATGCTGTAAGTTTTGCATGCTAATTTTAAGTAAAATGAATATTTATTTGAATAAATGCATAATTTTAAATAAATGTCTTACAGGAAAGTTGATGTGTAATTAATTTTTAAATTTTTCATATGAACAAATTTATTTCCTTTGAAAATGATATTTACTAATGAAATATGCTATTATTTGTGAAATTAGTAATGATAGATTATTGCAAATGATATATTGCTATGATTTATATTTTTTGTTATAGAGAAAAATGATGGTGAAATTGATTTAATAGAGATAATTTCATGTTTACATAAATTCTAATATTATAAAGCTCTATATTCCTATGTATAAGTTGTAAGGGTAATTAATCAATGAAAAAAGTGTTATGTTTTGTATATTTACATCATTCATTTCAGAATTTATATTCTTTATATATTTGTATAAATATATATTTAATAAGTTAAATATATATTTATGAGTTCTAATAAATTCAATTATAGCAAGTTTTAAAAATAAGAAGATAAAATAAAAGTTACTAAGTCAAAAAATTTCATTATTAGTATGGCCAGTCATAAGATTTTTCAGAAAAGAAAGCAGATCACCAAAGTTTTTGTTACAGTATTTTGTATCTATAAAAATGCTGTGTCTTTACCGCAACTGAGAAAAAAAATTTATTTTGAAAGAATTGCATTTTAAATTGTAAGATAAGAGTTAATTATAAATTATTAATATCTTTGAGAGAGATTTGAATTTGAATTTCCTATGCAATTTAATTTATCAAAAATTCATTGGCAATATAATCTGACTGAATTAGATGTATTGTTTCAATGATGTATTCAGTGAATTTTTGTGTATTCAATTTGCCAGCTATTTGCAGAAAATATATTGTAATCAAAATATTCATTGAACATGTTGTTTATACAGTTAAGTTAAATTTATTTGTGATTATATACGCTTTTAAAAATTTCATGATATATATATCTTAATAGCTATTTAATAATATGCTTAATGAATAAACTTATGCTTAAATTTTAATTCTATATTTTTGTATTTGTAATTTCTGAAAAAATTTCAAGTGTAGTAAAATTTAATAAAAACATTTTGTGAAGTTTTTATTATGCGAGTTAAACATTTATAGTCTTCTTTATTAGTTTGTAAGAATATTGGAATTTCTTACTAAGCAGTAAAAAAGAAACTTATAAAACAATAAAATCAAAAGGAAATTATTAGTTTAATAACTTAATTAGTTCATTGATTAAGTATAATAAATGTTAATTCTTCTTTTAACTATAATTATATTTTTTATTGCATCCAGAAATATAGATTTCAAATATGCTAAAAAAATTTTTTTATATATTTTCTAAATGTATTAAACAACTTTTTTATAAGGAATATATCCATTTCATTATATTAAAAATTAAATTGGAATCTTATCTTTTTAATACACTCATACAGGATCTATTCATATAGTTCTATAAAAGGTTTCACTTATGTCTGTTTTTGAATTAAATCATTTTTGCTATTTCTTTATGATTTATTACAATTTTTTTTAATTAATTCTAAATTTAAACAATTTTTGTTGTGAGATAACAAAACTGTGATTTAGCTAAAAACAGATAAACTAATGTTTTGATAGCAATGATTTTTGTATACTCTAAAAGGACTTTTTTTCGTGCTGTATTTTTCATGTCTACATTGAAATAATAAAGAATTAAAAATGTTCAACTAATCTGAAGTAAACCAAATAAAATAAAATAAATACTTAAATAACTAAAATTGTAAACATTTTTATAAAGGCAAATTTTTCTTATTTAAATGAAAGTTTACTATATATAATTAATGTTATTTAAAAACATTTTTAGTATATGTTCAAAATAAAATTAAGTTTACATTTGCAAAACTATTTTATTAATTTTCATGCCTATTTTTAATTTAAACTATTGTTTTATGCATGCAAATATGAACTAATAAAAAAATTTTGTAATTATTAGGGTATATATGAAGAAATGACATATGATGAAATACAAGAAAAACATCCAAAAGAATTTGCAGCACGCGAAGAAAATAAGTTCAAATATAGATATCCTAGGGGAGAGGTAGAGTATTTTAATGATATTTATGTTTAAAAGTTTACTCTTTAAGTTTAAGATGACTAAAAAGGATTTATTGTTTTAGTCTTATGAAGACCTAGTATCTAGATTGGAGCCTGTTATAATGGTAAATAAAATCTTCAATTTTGCTCATTTTATTACCTTTTACAAAACCAGATTTTTTATATTTAAAATGTTTTAAAATCACAAAGAAAACACTTTTTCTTTTGTGAGTTTTTTTTATCAATTTATTACAGTATATCTCTAATAAAGAAACCTTTTGCAATTATAATTCAAATTGTTTAAACCCAATCAAATAGTCTTGAATAAATTTAACTATGCTGAATTAAATTGTATTTAAACAAAAAGTAGTTAAAATTAAATGAAATGATAATAATCCATTATCATTTATTTTAATTATTTTTTGTTTAAATATAATTTTACAAAAAATTATTAATAAAGATTAGTAAAAAATTAAATCATTAAAGTAAATGCAACTTTGGAAAAAATATGAATAACTGATATTACTTAAAATAAGATTATGTGTTTATGTTCATAATTAATGTTTACAGTATAACACACACTGATATATATATTTGATTCTCAAAAAGATGGAAAAACTATTGTACGTGACATTTCCTCAAAAATCTTACAAAAATAATTTTCTGACATTTAAATACCAAACCATATCATACATTCTAATTTACATTTATAACAATAAAAGTTAATTAGATATGTTTTGTTTATAAAACCTTAGGTAAAATGAATTTTTACAGTTGATTGTTTAGCATTTCAAGCTCCTAATATGATAACATTTTATTGCTTATTCTGTAATATTTGTTATTTAAAATGTTTCAAATTGTAGAAGTTATCAAAATATAGGAATTGCAGTTAAAACTAGACAGTTATTGCAGTTACTTAGCTGTTTCTTCATATTTATTAGAATAGAAGTACTGCATATATATTTGATTATTATAAGCATCATAGAATTAATATAATCCACTATTCTGACAGTCTATAAATATTCATATTTTATTTTAAAATAAATAAAAGAGCATAAATAAATTAAATTGTGTTAAAATAAAATGTATTTGAATTACAGAAAATATCAGATACTAACAAAAAAAATTTTTTATTCTTTATTACTGTTTTATTCCCATGATTAATTTACTTGAATGTTTTAAAAAATTCATTTGCATTGTTCTTGCTATGAACATTTTTCATGAGTATTATTTATGAAGCCAAATATTAAGTGTTTGTGATATTCATGTTGTTATTTAAGATGTTTACATGCATGTATTGTCTTAATTTTGGTACATTTTTCATGAATATTTTACATTTGGGGAAAGATTTATTCTATATTTTATATAAATGCTTATAGTTATTGAAACAATGTAAAATTTTTGATAAATTATTTTATTGCTTTTATGTAATGCTTTTTATGGTCTTATTTTGTATTTTTTATTATATTATATGCATATGTTTGACAATTAAGGAACTTGAAAGACAAGAAAATGTCCTAGTAGTGGCACATCAAGCTGTTTTACGGTGCCTTCTCGCATATTTTTTGGATAAAAAGTCTGGTAAGTTTTTCAATATTTAGACTTTTTGTAACTATATTTTAACTCTTTATTTTAATAATTTCAGAATAATAAATTGATTTTCATATTATTCACACAATTCATTAAGATAAATGTAACTACAACATCTCACATTATGCAAAATAGCAAATCAATGAATGCAACACATGAAATGATGGATATATGAATTATGTTAGAAAAAAACAGTTTATCTGAAATCTGTCAGTACACTCATTGGACTTCTTTCCAAGAATGGAGATATTTCTTAATCGACTAATTTTGAATACTATTTGCCTTATTAAAGTATTCTGTGCTTGACAAAGTGACATTCTTCAAAATCAAGGAAATGGCAAATGTGATGCAATATTGATTATACTTGATAAAAGTGAATTGTAGTTGCAGAGATGCATTTGGGTTAATTAATGTACAACCAATGATAAACTAATAACCCTGGATCACACCAGATGAATCCTATGGTTGTCTGGTGTGAAATGAACTTAAACAGTGTCTCCTTCTAAACTTTTTAACTAATATTGCTGTGCAGCAGATGTTTCATTAAGGTCCTGTGCTAATTATTATTCTTTGGGAATGAAGGATGAAATTTGCATGCCAATGTTGTAACTTGTTCATTGAGTGCTAATGGGTGATTTTTAATAAAAAATTCGTTTTTATGCTCCAGAATTTGAAGACTATAAGAAATATGACTTGAAGTATCTAAAAACAGCACTCTACAATAATTTGTCAAAAACGATCCAATTTGAAAAATTATATATAGTGAAAAATATTTTTTTATATTTATCATTGTGGAATGCACAATAAATCAACATAAATACTTATGTGATATGCAGATCACATCTATTTTTGGGGATTGTTTTTATATAGCAAACCATTTTTTAGCAGACTGTATGATGTGTGACATAGCTAACAGTGTATGTATATGTTTAAAAGCATCAGGTTGAGTTTACCATATTCCCTGAACTTAAATCCATGTAAGAATCTGTGAATCCACTTTGATTGAATACTCTGCAATGTAATCTAGTGCTCTGAAATGGGCAAAGCTTCACATTCCTATAAGTATTTTTGAATTTTTTAAACTCTATTATTGCATGCCTCAACAATTTGTGCTGCATATGGTTGTTATTTTAAAAGTTTTTTACTATATATAATGTGATTACTCTGTGTTTATCGATCATAAAAATTTAAATGACCGTTGAGCGACAAACAAACCAAACCATAAAAACTCATTAGATATTTGTATGAAAAAATTTGATTTTAGTTTTCAAATATTGTCGTTTCCAATCCTTCAGATATCTAGCAGCAATTAGAACAGATCCATGATACAGTAAACCCTAGTGAAGTCGAGGACTAGAAGTGGACATTCATATATTAATTACTGCAAGTAAATTCATAACTTATGAGTGTTTAATTGAAATTTCTATTTATTAGAAGTTAAAATTTTTGTGATTATTTTCATAATCTATTTCAGCCACATGATTGTATTTTATAATTTTTTATATTTCCTCATAAATCTTGAGGAAACCAACACTGAGGGCTTTAGAATGATCACATGAAAAGAAAAAGACATAAAAATGTTTTAGTTCCTGTGCAGTTAATTTTTGATAGTATTTCTTATGTTATTTAATTACATTGAATAAATGCTATTCCTTCTATTAGAAAACCAATTGGTATCATTTATATTTTTTCCTCTTTATTGATGAAAAATGCGGTTATATGCTAACAATTGCCAAAAGTAATCCAACTCACTTCTATTTCTAGCAATCATGAAATATAGGTCCATTTAAACAATAAAATTAGGTGAATATATCTGAAGATATATTTGATTTTATCATTGCTGCTATCTTTATACATCGTTTGATTTTTCCTAAAAGATACATAAATTAATTAGGTTTGTACACTGAGAATGTTTAATGATTATCAAATTGGAATTTTCATCCTCCTTAAAATAAAAATTTATGATTTTTACTTTAAAATTCTCCAAATACAGTATTAAGTTCAAAATGTTTTGTTTTATTGTTTATATTTTTATCCATTTTGTAAATGTGAAAATTTAGTCAAGCTGTATACTAAAAATGACAAGAGATTATTCTGTGAAGTAAAAAATATTACATTATAACCTTTACGTAACATCATATAAATCACATTAATAAAATGCTTGCTGTTTAGTTGTAAAAACCTTAATTACTGTAGTTTTTATCTTTTTAACATTACAAATTCCATCTCATTCACGTGGGCTTATTCAGAACATGTGGCTCATGATATTCTGCCCTTAATTGTAACAGATGTTTTATTTCTAATCTAGAATGAGAAACAATGCATCTAGTTAATTTTTTCAGGTACGAAACACAATATTGTAATCTATCTTACCATTGGTAATTAGTCTTCCTTTATATTTAAGTGAGACAGCAATAACTATTATGTGTTTAATATTTCGACTTTCTTATTTAAATTAAAAAAAATTAGTTTAAATTACATATTTAAGAAATATAATTCCAATAGTTTTTTCCATGTTTTCATGTTTGAAATTCAGCAGTTTAGTTTTGGATACACATTGTATATTATTTAAAATAAAGATATGTAGTTGCTAATTCAATTTCCTGCTGCACTTTTTAGTTTTAATATAATTTAATGTCTTCAATATGTTCCCAGTTATTGTTACTAATTTTAATTTGTTGACACTATTATATTATGAATAATTAAGTTAAAAATTCTTATATTGGTTTAAAATATCTTTAATTGTTTGGATAATATTTTTTTACACTAAATGTCAAGTGTTTGCTAATCTTTTTTTAAAAATAAAAAAAAATACTTCAAGGAATACATATAATTTTCTATTGGACATTTTCTTAAAGCATAAGAAATTTGGATAAGTAATTCTGTATATAAAAAGATAATGAATCTCATTGCATTTGGATATTTTAAAAATTGAAAGCAACATGAAAGTTATTGAAAATAACAATAAAAACATTGCTTACTTTGGTCTTTTTATTAATCTTTAAAATTCTTATCTTAAATTTTTAAAAACCTATTAAAAAAGTTTCAGAATGTTTCTAAATTTAAACTTTTTTCTTGCTCTAACTTCGAAAAAATTGTAATTATTGTGATTTTTCTTGAATGTGTATTATAATTATAATGCTCTAATAATTTTGGATAATGAGCAAGATTTAACTCGATGTTTTATGAATTTGTTTGATTGTTGTTTTGATACAAAAATATAAATATTGGCAAAAATACAAAGCACAAAACCTTGTAAAATATTATTTAAGAAAATAATGGTACTAATCTTACATTTCAATTAGAATAAAAATGAATAAAAAATTGAGAATAAAGAAATGGACCAAGTCAAAATTATGTTAAAATGTAGAGAAAGATAAATATGATGATAATTGATTCTACAAAACTTATAAAGAATGAGGTATAAAAACTCTGTTTTAAGATATGCATTTTATGTTTTCTTCATGTTAGGCATGGTCTTGTTAGACAAGGCTGTTGGAGACAATAACTGTATTGTTTCCAGAATTGGATTGATTTGACTGCTCTTTGGTCACTTTTTGCATACAAAAGCTAATAGGAACAAGACTGGTGATTTATATTGCATTCCAGATCGTTATACATATTAAAGATGGAGAATAAAATCAGCAAACTAATAAATTGAAAAATTTCCATGATCACTTCAATAGATATTTCATGTGCAGCAAAATCTATATCTTATTAACCAAAAATTTTGCTAAGTTCCTAATCAAACAACTAGTGCTTTGGCCTTTAGTTCAACACTTCACAGGGTTTGATTCCTTTCCCACATAAGAGTGTTTCTTGTGGTTCCAATTTAATTTTAAACTATGGATCCCAATTCGATCATATGTGTAGAACATGATCATAGTGACAAGTAAACTAAGCTAATTAAAAGTATTTAGATTAGAATTTGTAATATTTTAATCCAAAAAAGAGCAGTTTTATCTCTAACCAGAAGTGGGCTTCCTAATCTTTTCATCACTGATGGCCTCTCTTATGATCTATATTTTTATTGTATATCTAACAACTAGAATAATTTAACATAGCATTATTCAATCATAAAAGGTTTCAGACGATTGTGACAGTTACCTTGTCACATTTACTTTGTGCCAAATATGTTGCCTTACTTTCATAGTTTCACAATTCCTACCTAATTAAAGGTTTTAGATTAATAAGTGATTTTTGAGCTCCTAAATTTTTCTTTTGTTCTTTTTATGTACATTCTAAAATTCATATATTTGGAAATTAAAAAGTGTAGAAAAAATTAATTCTTCCTAAATTGGGTATTATCAATACCAGTTCTTTTCCTGAATTAAGAGTTTAATGCCATGATTTGTAGTTCAGATAAAGCATATTGTTTAACCTTTATTCGAATTTTGAAATTAATGTTCAAATTAATTTAAAAAACTCAGATTGAAATAAAAAATTTTCTATTTTACAGCTGAAATTCCGTACCTAAAAGTTCCATTGCACACAATTTTGAAGTTGACCCGGGCTGCATATGGATGTGAAGTTGAAGAAATCAGAATACCTGTTGAAGCTGTGGACGATCACAGCCTTCTGTGACACCAAGTGCCTTTATTAATCTTTTAATAACATTGGTGAAAGCCAATTTAGGGTTGTTATGTTTTTTCTAGTCTCTAACAGTAAAATTTTAAACATTTTAAAATGGTTTTTAACTAAGTTCTGTATTAAAAATTGTTTCTTGCTCATAACATTATGTACGCATATCATTGTTTTGTAACGTCTTTGATACAATGTATTGTCTTCATTTTAGAAGTACAGAATAAAACAGTTGTTTGAAATTCGTTTTATTCATTGCATATTTCTCTGTAACTAAGTGCATATATTTGCATGTTACTGTGGTTCAAATTAATTTGAAAGTATATTTTCTAAAGTACTTTTTTAAATTGCTCAAAAATTTCATAACGTTTTGAATTTGTGAATAAACTATTATCAGTTAAATAATTTTAAATAATATAATGTAGTTTTGAAATATTTATTTGTAAGAGACACTCAAACTTTATCTGTATATGCCTAGAAATACATTGTTTGATTATATACTTTGCACATTTGGAATAATAAATTAAAACTATCCAAAATATAATTTATTTTTATATATATACTCTAAATAATTTAACAATTGTTATAAACAGAAATATTTTTCAGTTTAAAGCCTGTAATTTTTCATTCCTTCTTAAGTTACTTTCTTGTAAATATCTTCAGGATCTGTTGTTTCCTCACTAGAAAAAGTAACAATTAGATTTACTTAAACAGTTTTTGGAAAAAAATTAATCATAAATAATCTTGATAGCTTACAAAAATAAAAATACCTTAAAGGAAATCAATATCTTATATATATATATATATAATTATATTGAAATATATATATATATATATATATATATTGATTTTTCAAAATAATAAATATAATTTCCTAATTCATTCATACAAGTAGTCAAATAGTATAAAGATAAATAATGCATTTTTTATTAAAAGCAAATAATACTGAGAGGTCATTTTAACTTCTTTACTTCTATTGTTTTATATTAATATTAATAAAGTATTAATTATATTTTTTAATCTTCATGATAAATTTTAATATGCAAAATTTTTTAATTATATTTGGAAATAAAAAAATATTAACTAATAATAAAAATGATATCTAAAATATTTTATTTCAAAAACTAACTTTTGTGCTTAATTACTACGCAAAGCTTGAGTAGATTTCAATTAAAAAGTAAATGTTATAGAATATTACAAAAAGAAAATTATGATAATTGCTTAAAAAAGTCAGTTTTCTTTATAATTTTTTAAAATGTTTTTTATTACAATTTAAATACCTAGATTTTTCCTATATTATAATGTATATAATAAAATATGTATTTATTATTATTTCAACATGTAATAGGGGCCTCAGTATAAATTAGATACTTCACTTGGTTATGACAGTATACTTTTAAAATTTCTGCTGTTTTGTTATTCCAAAGTTTTACAGAATTTAATTTTCAAATTAAATGAATTTGCTATGTTTGTGCAGTAAGCAAATATAATATGTAGATTGATATTAATTATTCATGGTTAAAATTGTTATATGTTAGTTAAGATTGAAGAGATGATAAATATTTTTTTGCAAGTATATTGACAAGACAGCTAGTATAATTTCAAAATCTTTTCTTTCAAACATGATCCATATTAAATTACATGCTGTTTTTATTGTTTAAAGTGTAATTCCTATGTAAAATATTGCAAACTTTCACATATTTTTAATTATTGGGTAATGATCCTAAAATGTTTTGAGATAAAATTTTCTATAATACAGTGCATAAATGTATATCAAATAATTTATCGATTTCAATAGTATAGTTCCAAGAAATTTAAAATAAAATGCATATACTATGTGTGTCTGTGCATTGGATCTTTAAATGAATGATTAATTTTATATGAATAATAAAACAGCTGTTATTAAATGAATTAAAAATATTTCAGGTGCTTCATAAAATTATAATTTTATTAAAAAATATTTTTCTAATAATATTTAATGTAATTAGAGTATCAGAAGTAAATTTTAAAAACAGATTTATCAGCTTATATCATCAAAGAGAATATTTAATTTTTAAATCATAATATTTTTTATCAAAAAGATTAAATTTTCAAAGAGATTATTCATTGTTTAGCTAAATAAAATCTTAATTATAAACTGATAGTTTTAGTAAATTTTGATTCTTCTTTACATTATGAATTATTGTTAAAAATACCAATAGCAAAATAAAAGCAATTACATCTTAACATCACTGTAATAATTCTGTCCTTCTGGTCTGTTATACCTGGTAATATATTCTAACCCATGCGGTCCTTTTGAGGAGTAATTTTCTAAAAATGGTAATTGCAGCAAATCTGAACGAAATGTTTTCAAAAAATATACCCAAGGTGTTACAATTTTTGGAACAGATGGCTTCTCAGTACTTTCTTTGTTTAAAAGCTCCACTTCAATTTGTAATCTGGTATAATAAGTAGGATGGTTTTCAAATGCATCCATATGAGATAGCATTGCTTTATCTACTTTAAATATTTCCCCAATAATATTCTGAGAAAAAATTAACTTTATATATATCATAAATATAATTACTTTAAAACAAAATTTATAAGTAGTCCTTGAAATACTGAATAAAATTTTAACTAATGTGATTGATATACATAAAAACTTTATAAAATTTTATACAAAATACTATCTGAGTTGGCAGTCAAATAGTTACACGAACTATTTGACTGTCTGTCTCGGTTCAAATGTAAACTTGGATATTTACAGTAGTTTATAATACACTTAAAACTGCCGACCATCTTGTCTAGTGGTCAGCGTGCCTGACTAAGGATAAAGAGGTCCTGGGTTCGAATCCCGGTTTGGGCATGTATGTACTTTCTCTCTCTATCTATCCTGTCTTTGTCCTTTCCTTGTATGAATGAGTTGTGAATGGTTGCCTACCCTATAAACGGGTATCTATGGCATGTGTGTAGAGCAAAGTCATACTTTCATCTTCATGGTGCTCTGATTAAAAAGGAAAGACGCTCCCAATCGACTTAATTCGCTTAGCATAGCAAGCCTGGCTTGTCCAAGTGTCATTAATAAACAACAACACTTAAAACTATTGATCCCAGTCTGATTAGTCCTTGTGTGTAAAAAATGACAGTTGAACAACAAATCAAATACAAATTAGGCAAAATACAAGAGCCAACTAGGAAGGCCCAGGAATTTGTTGATTCTTCATTACTACAATTATTTAACATTTAATCACTATTTTGATCTTGTTGGAAAAAACCAAAAATAGAATATTGATAAATCTGGTGAATAAACAGGTGTAAATATTCTTTTCTGAGAACTATCTATGTAATAATCCACAAAAGGCAGGGAATATTGTCATAAGGCATTAGCCATTCTGCTTACCACTTGGCAGGATATTTTCTTCCAATTGCGTCTCCTTTAGTTTTTTTCAAAATTTACACATGAAAAAGGTCTGTTAATATCATGTCCAGCTGGTACAAATTTATGATGTACCATAACTTCATTGCCAAAAAAAAAAAAAAAAAAAAAAAAGAGCAATGAGTGTCATTTGTTTTGGATTGGACATGTGACTTTAAAAAATAATTAAGGACATGATGTAGTGTTTGATTTTAATGATTGCCTCTTTGTGTCTTGGTCTTGTGGGATCATCTCAATGAACATTGGGTCATTTAACCTCTTTTGAAAACATTCTGCTGCAGTCTATTTCCAAATTTTCATTTAATCAGGGTTCAGCTGTGGATTCACAGAGGCATGAATGAAAGATCCCCATTTTATATGGCAGCTCATCGATGATTACTTTATAATCTGATTAACTACTTCATTTGTTTGGGTAGTTGAAAGAGTCCTCTATTGTGGTTTTTGATTTCTAGCAATTCTAGTGCATCCCAAAGCCTTGAAAATTACTAGCAAAATGCACTTTTTTTTTAAAAAAAAAAAAAAAAACTTATTATTGTAAATTGAAAATTTAACAAAGTTTGAAACAGATATCCAAGCTGCATATGAATTCAATGAATAGATTGAAATTTAATCTGATGTACAGATGAAATTACAAGTCCTTTGCTTGCATTTCAATATCTGACTGTACACATCTACTTTCAGCTATGCTGTTTGCTTTGAGTTCTAATAATAAATAAATAAGGTAGTAAAAAATTATTATATTTGTTGTGACAATATTACAATGTGAAAATTAATTCTGTTAACTTTTGACTACTTATGATATTTAACTGAAATTTATTATTTTTAGAATATAGCAAAATCACACAGCTCAAAATCTGCAGTTTTTTGAATAATAGTTTTGACTATAAGTAAATATTAGAGTATCAAGAAAGTGGATAAATTGGTTTGCCTTTTCTTTTAAACAATTGAAAAGAAAAATGTCATATTTGCTAATTTTTTTAAAAAAATCTTAAAAAAATAATATAATGCAAGATTTTGTTATTATATTATTGAATGTGCCTGACATTTAATGATATAATAACTCATACACTTAATTTTTTTATTTATATTTTGTTCAAATATTTGAAAATTTTTTTACTACAAAGTAAGACATTTCAGTTTAGATTAAATCATTTAAAGGAAAAATTTGCAATAAATATGATAACATCGGTTTATACCACATAATTATATTAAATTTCATTGTCTTACACAAAATACACTTTAGTTGATTTATTCATTTAATATGAATGAAATATATAATTTAAATATAAAATTAATACACCTTTAATGCAAAATTGAAAATTTTTCTGGATAATTCTGCACTATCTTAAAAGATTGATTACAAAATCTTTTAAGAAAAATTCATTAATTTGTGTTGACTGTTTATCTTAAAAATTATGATAAACAAACATCACAAATTCACACTATTTTTTTCATTTTGTATAAAATATCAGATGAACTGAGTCACATTAGTATTGAATATAGTGTATGCAATAATTCTACTGAAATTGAATTTTTTATTTTAAGCATATGGTAATGTTTTTATCCACCAGCAAGGTTTAATTAAATTGTTTTACTAATATGAATGAATTACTGTTATTACTTATTTTTTCACACTAACTGAATTAATTCAATATTTATATAAGTGAAATGTTTCTTTTAACAGAAAATAGCAGTTTAAATATAAACCCATAAAAAGCTTTCATTACAAAAAGTACATCATTTAACTTTTATTTACTTAAAAATTTTAAAGTTTTTTCATTAGTAAAAAAGAAAAAAATAACTAATAATTTGTTTGGAAAAATTACTCATTTGCTGAAAAACTTATGGAAAATCCAGATAAGTTCATGGGGATATTTTCTTAATTTTCATGTAAAAATGAAATGTTCCTGACAACTTATAATAAATAAAAAGCAAATAAAATGGTTATTTAAAGTCTTAAAATACAATTTAATTTTATTGTCAGAAAATATTTTAAAGTATAATGCTGCATTAATCAGGCTAAGAGTTTTCCTTTATTCTATCTATGGAACGATGAATTTTATAAGTACTGTAAACATTAGCCAATATGATATTGATTTCATGTAGAAAATAATTTATTGAAAATTTAATGTGTATAATAAAGTTTTATTTCTCTTGAAATCTTAAGTAAATATTTTCAAAATTCAAAGCCAGCTTAATTTGAATAGAAGTAAATTAATAAAATAAGTATTCTCATAAAATAATTAATCATGGGCAAGATCAACTAGAAATTTTGGATTGTGTATTATTTTTGGATTTATATTATTTTAATTTCCTAAATGTAAATATATATTTAAAGACTTGAAATGTGTAGCAACAAAAATTAGTTTTATTATATTTATACTGAGCTATATTAACAAAGAAACTTACTTTTCCTACACCTTCTTTGTACAACAGAAATGGAATATTGAATCTGGATGCTATTACTAATGGCCATTTTAGTACAGTTCTCCCTAAACTCAAAAACATAGCATGGCCATTCAGAGTGTTTGTCATCTCATGATAATTGGGTTCATTGACTTTTAATGTCCCATACACAAAAACTAAATATTCATCTGGATTTGAATATTCACCTTGTTCCTTTTTCTAAAGAATAAATAATTATGAATCAATTTTTTAAAGGAATTTATATTTAAAATATTTTAAAAATTATATATATATATACATATATAAGCAGCGAATCAAATTATTAACAATCTTTTTATGTGTAAATAAATGTGATGTGATAAATAATGCAGATTATTTAGTCATTAATACTTACCAATCAGGCTTGGTCAATGTAATAAAATGAGCTAATTTATAACGAGTTTAACATAATTTATATGCTATACGATATCTTAGAATGATAATTATTTTTTAAAATATATATTCTGCAATTGTTATTCAGTCTCAAACAGAGACTGAATAATAATGATATAATTTTTTGAGAAGAGAGCTACAATGACATTTGAAATTACAAGAAGGATGACTTTTTTTTAGGAAATAGCACTTTTTCTTCAATATTGATTTGAAATTTTCATCAACACATTTTCTTAGATTTTTCTTTCAATGAAAAAAAAATTTACTTTTACTTATGTACAATGATATCATTCACTATGTATACTTTAAATATTCTATGTTTCATACCAAATATATAAAAATCTTTATTGTTATAAGTATTTTATTCCAATATGTAGTTGTTATCAGTCTTAAAACTATTGTATGTATTCTAATACAATGGTTTTTCTATGTAAATTATTTTTAAGTCAAAATTTTAAGTTTAAAAAAATAATTGAAGCAAATGAAAAGGGGGCAGAGATTTTTTTCTTTCAAATATTTTATTCTATTATTTTATGTATGTGTTGTGTCCTTGCTATTTTATTCAGTGAACATTTTCACTTTCAATTAATTCTGTAATAATTATTTATTATAATTTTTATTCTGAATCAGTTTTCCTTCCGCATTATCATTTTTTGAATTTTCTCCATGTCTTTTATTTTGGATCACATAATTTCCCTTTTACATCATTATCAGGATATTTTTCATATTATTCTGAATATTACAATTTTCCTTTCATTTTGTTATTCTATTTTTTTCACATTTTATTTTGAATTACCTAATTTTCCTACCACATTATTACTTTCTTCATGCTTTATTTTGAATCACACAGTTTCCCCTCCACATACAATATATTACAATCTTTTTTTTTTATCTAATATTTGCTGTATACTATCTTCTATTATCCTTATATTTTGCTGAGATTACTGTCTAAAAATGTCTCCTCATTTGAGTGATTTTTTTTAATAAAAAGAACTTCATTTATAATTTTAGTCAAAGTATCAATTGGTAAATAGATTTTTACAGCTGACAGCTAGATTTAGTTTCATTAGAATTGCTGTTTTAGTTCTCAGCATTTAGAATAGTTTGATCTAATTTTTGTGAATTAAATGCATTTTGTTTTTCTTTTGGTTACTTTATTGGAATATTTGTTTCAAGCACACTGGAGAAAACTTCAATATCTTGGTTTGCTGTTTCAATTCAGCCTTGTGACTATATTTAAGTTGTGTGTGAATTATTTTGAATTAAAACCACTAGCTTCTTTAATAATAAACAATGAGATATTTTACAATCAAAGAATAAATTTTTCAACTTTGCCAATTCTAAAAATATCATATCTTGATATTCTACTCTTTTAGCAGAACTTTCCTCAACTTTTGAAAAAAATAAACTGTTACTTTTGTGAATAAAATGGTATTTGTCTTTTTTTATTTAAATATGTTCTCTCTTTTCATTATATGATAAAAAAATTTTCTATAAAATGTGATACCATGATAAATGAATTATATTATGGTTACAAATATAGTAAAATTTGAGTTGATATAAAGATAATTATGTACATGCCCAATGTAACAATGAATTTAACATCAATTTGGAAACTATGCAAAAAGTTGAATCCATAAAATACACTGATTAATTTTTTCTTCTAGATCAGCTTGTAACTTTTGAATTAGCAATGATGATAGTGCTTTTCAAATTTTGATTTTGCAAATACTTGATTGTAATAACACATTCTTGTTAATATCCCACATTTAACACTCATTTATAACTGATAATAACAACATCCATAATGTTGCAAAAAAGTCTTCAACCTAAGCTCTTGAAACTGCAGTTATAAAAGTTTTTACTAAAAGAGTTAAAGATTTACATTTTGAAACATTATCTTGAATATTTTTTAAAGATGAGATCACCAATTTAAATTAACTCTTGCTATTTTATTCTTATTGAATAATTTAACAGTATCCATTTCATATATCATTTTACATGCTGCTTAACTTCTGATTTCTTCAAATGAAGATTTTCAAAGATCATAGAAGGTAAGACTTCAGCTAAATTCATAAAAGCTATTAAATTTGTATATTCATTTCTGAATTTGTGTCTGATACAAAAATTGAATCTAACATTTATTATCCTAAAATAAGTTTTTCATCAATTTTTCATGTTTCCTGATAAACTGTTAGGAGAAATTCATGTAGTAATTTTATCGATGAATGTTCTTTTTCCCAGTAATCAATGACATTTAATAAACAGCTGTATAAACACATATGAACTTCTCTCATGCTGCTGGAAGAATCATTAAAATAGACATTTTAATAAAGTTAATTCAAATAAATAAAGTAACATTGAAATTCATGCACTGATTAAAATTGCATATATATATATATATAAGAAAATGCTAACAAAATCTTATTTTGTAACTCAGTTTAAAATCCTAAAAGGATTCTCATACAAAAAATTTTTTTTACTTATTAAAATATGGTAAACATCTATGTACAGCATACAAAGTTATTTTGTAGTTGACTAAACAATTATATTAAAATATAATTTTTAAGATTAATCATAAGACACCTTTTTCTATCCAGACTTTGAAATTTCTTTCATATATATCTTATTCTCAATTCTTTTTTGATGTGATAAAAAAACTCATAGTAAACTATTACACTTCATTTATGGTACATTCATATATGAAAGCATCTGTAAGAAACATTTTAAATAGGTTTAGCAAATTAAGCTTTAAGTTCAAAAATTGCTTCAATGAAATGCAGATTGTCTGCAGTTCAATTACAACACATATTATCCAATTATTTAATTAAAAATCCAAAAGCAATGCTTTAAAGAACCAAGCAATTTATGAACCATATTTTTATTTCAAAATCTCATCTGGGTAAAATCCTCTAGCATACGTATCATGTTTGGTGCAATTTTCAAAAATGTGAAATACGGCATTGATGTTTGCCATTAACTGTTGCCAATAGTTTTTCTGATTATTGTCAAGAAATGGTAAACGCAAAAACGAAAAAAAATTATCTCGAAATGGCATATAGATAAACATATCATGACAGAAGTACATAAATCATAAATTGCAAAATGGCTAAAAAGCAATAAATCTTCAAATCTCATCAAAACCAGCTTAAACTGCAAGCTTTATTGTCCACCTAAATAACACCAAACATCAATACATCTACCATGCTATGTATACCAAGACTTAGCCCTCATCTACAATAAAAGGATATTTTCTAATATACATATTATAGGGCTAACAACAAATAAACAGCTCATTACTTTGTAAATATGTGCATATTTAATTTTTTATGGTTGATAAATTTTCTCTTTTAGAACCCAAATGTGCAGTAACCAATTTATTTGCTTTATCATTAAAAACTTATTTTGCTCATTAAAAACACCTTAATGATTTTAATTCTACCACAAAATGCCATACATATTACATAAGTTTTTCTATTCTTCAGTCTAGCTAACCTTTGTATGAGCTCACCAGTTTTTAGAACTAAAGTAATAGTATTCACTTAAAAATGCAGTGATAGTTGCTTTGTTTACTAGCTCAATAACATAAATTTTTAGTTTTATAATTGTGACCTTACTACTAGTTTCTTCACAGTAGTACCGAAATAAAGTGATAAGGATGATAAACTTCACTCTGAAACCCAGTTAAATTTCAATTAAAATTAGGCTCAAGCAGCCCCTTTATTTGAATTATTTTCATATATTGTTTGAAAAGAAATTCTAGAATTAATTAAAAATTTCTCTTAAAACATAATTTTTAAATTAAAATTTCAACTTATAAAGAGAAATCTGCCCCAGAATAGAAAATTGATACCCCTGTGAATATGATTTACAGTTTAGAGTGGATTCTGAAACACAATTTTTTTTAATTAATTCTAAATTTAAACAATTTTTGTTGTGAGATAGCAAAACTGTGATTTAGCTAAAAACAGATAAACTAATGTTTTGATAGCAATGATTTTTGTATACTCTAAAAGGACTTTTTTTCGTGCTGTATTTTTCATGTCTACATTGAAATAATAAAGAATTAAAAATGTTCAACTAATCTGAAGTAAACCAAATAAAATAAAATAAATACTTAAATAACTAAAATTGTAAACATTTTTATAAAGGCAAATTTTTCTTATTTAAATGAAAGTTTACTATATATAATTAATGTTATTTAAAAACATTTTTAGTATATGTTCAAAATAAAATTAAGTTTACATTTGCAAAACTATTTTATTAATTTTCATGCCTATTTTTAATTTAAACTATTGTTTTATGCATGCAAATATGAAATAATAAAAAATTTTGTAATTATTAGGGTATATATGAAGAAATGACATATGATGAAATACAAGAAAAACATCCAAAAGAATTTGCAGCACGCGAAGAAAATAAGTTCAAATATAGATATCCTAGGGGAGAGGTAGAGTATTTTAATGATATTTATGTTTAAAAGTTTACTCTTTAAGTTAAAGATGACTAAAAAGGATTTATTGTTTTAGTCTTATGAAGACCTAGTATCTAGATTGGAGCCTGTTATAATGGTAAATAAAATCTTCAATTTTGTTCATTTTATTACCTTTTACAAAATCAGATTTTTTATATTTAAAATGTTTTAAAATCACAAAGAAAACACTTTATCTTTTGTGAGCTTTTTTTTTATCAATTTATTACAGTACATCTCTAATAAAGAAATCTTTTGCAATTATAATTCAAATTGTTAAACCCAATCAAATAGTCTTGAATAAATTTAACTATGCTGAATTAAATTGTATTTAAACAAAAAGTAGTTAAAATTAAATGAAATGATAATAATCCATTATCATTTATTTTAATTATTTTTTGTTTAAATATAATTTTACAAAAAATTATTAATAAAGATTAGTAAAAAATTAAATCATTAAAGTAAATGCAACTTTGGAAAAAATATGAATAACTGATATTACTTAAAGTAAGATTATGTTTTTATGTTCATAATTAATGTTTACAGTATAACACACTCATTGATATATATATTTGATTCTCAAAAAGATGGAAAAACTGTTGTACGTGACATTTCCTCAAAAATCTTACAAAAATAATTTTCAGACATTTAAATACCAAACTTTTTTCTAATTTCATACATTCTAATTTACATTTATAATAATAAAAGTTAATTAGATATGTTTTGTTTACAAAACCTTAGGTAAAATGAATTTTTACAGTTGATTGTTTAGCATTTCAAGTTCCTAATATGATAACATTTTATTGCTTATTCTGTAATATTTGTTATTTAAGATGTTTCAAATTGTAGAAGTTATCAAAATATAGGAATTGCAGTTAAAACTAGACAGTTATTGCAGTTACTTAGCTGTTTCTTCATATTTATTAGAATAGAAGTACTGCATATATATTTGATTATTATTAGCATGATAGAATTAATTTAATCCACTATTCTGACTATTTATAGACTGTCAGATTTTATTTTAACACAATTTAATTTATTTATGCTCTTTTATTTATTTTAAAATAAAATATGAATATTTATATTCATATTTTATTTTAAAATAAATAAAAGAGCATAAATAAATTAAATTGTGTTAAAATAAAATGTATTTGAATTACAGAAAATATCAGATACTAACAAAAAGAAAATTTTTATTCTTTATTTCTGTTTTATTCCCATGATTAATTTACTTGAATGTTTTAAAAAATTCATTTGCATTGTTCTTGCTATGAACATTTTTCATGAGTATTATTTATGAAGCCAAATATTAAGTGTTTGTGATATTCATGTTGTTATTTAAGATGTTTACATGCATGTATTGTCTTAATTTTGGTACATTTTTCATGAATATTTTACATTTGGGGAAAGATTTATTCTATATTTTATATAAATGCTTATAGTTATTGAAACAATGTAAAATTTTTGATAAATTATTTTATTGCTTTTATGTAATGCTTTTTATGGTCTTATTTTGTATTTTTTATTATATTATATGCATATGTTTGACAATTAAGGAACTTGAAAGACAAGAAAATGTCCTAGTAGTGGCACATCAAGCTGTTTTACGGTGCCTTCTCGCATATTTTTTGGATAAAAAGTCTGGTAAGTTTTTCAATATTTAGACTTTTTGTAACTATATTTTAACTCTTTATTTTAATAATTTCAGAATAATAAATTGATTTTCATATTATTCACACAATTCATTAAGATAAATGTAACTACAACATCTCACATTATGCAAAATAGCAAATCAATGAATGCAACACATGAAATGATGGATATATGAATTATGTTAGAAAAAAACAGTTTATCTGAAATCTGTCAGTACACTCATTGGACTTCTTTCCAAGAATGGAGATATTTCTTAATCGACTAATTTTGAATACTATTTGCCTTATTAAAGTATTCTGTGCTTGACAAAGTGACATTCTTCAAAATCAAGGAAATGGCAAATGTGATGCAATATTGATTATACTTGATAAAAGTGAATTGTAGTTGCAGAGATGCATTTGGGTTAATTAATGTACAACCAATGATAAACTAATAACCCTGGATCACACCAGATGAATCCTATGGTTGTCTGGTGTGAAATGAACTTAAACAGTGTCTCCTTCTAAACTTTTTAACTAATATTGCTGTGCAGCAGATGTTTCATTAAGGTCCTGTGCTAATTATTATTCTTTGGGAATGAAGGATGAAATTTGCATGCCAATGTTGTAACTTGTTCATTGAGTGCTAATGGGTGATTTTTAATAAAAAATTCGTTTTTATGCTCCAGAATTTGAAGACTATAAGAAATATGACTTGAAGTATCTAAAAACAGCACTCTACAATAATTTGTCAAAAACGATCCAATTTGAAAAATTATATATAGTGAAAAATATTTTTTTATATTTATCATTGTGGAATGCACAATAAATCAACATAAATACTTATGTGATATGCAGATCACATCTATTTTTGGGGATTGTTTTTATATAGCAAACCATTTTTTAGCAGACTGTATGATGTGTGACATAGCTAACAGTGTATGTATATGTTTAAAAGCATCAGGTTGAGTTTACCATATTCCCTGAACTTAAATCCATGTAAGAATCTGTGAATCCACTTTGATTGAATACTCTGCAATGTAATCTAGTGCTCTGAAATGGGCAAAGCTTCACATTCCTATAAGTATTTTTGAATTTTTTAAACTCTATTATTGCATGCCTCAACAATTTGTGCTGCATATGGTTGTTATTTTAAAAGTTTTTTACTATATATAATGTGATTACTCTGTGTTTATCGATCATAAAAATTTAAATGACCGTTGAGCGACAAACAAACCAAACCATAAAAACTCATTAGATATTTGTATGAAAAAATTTGATTTTAGTTTTCAAATATTGTCGTTTCCAATCCTTCAGATATCTAGCAGCAATTAGAACAGATCCATGATACAGTAAACCCTAGTGAAGTCGAGGACTAGAAGTGGACATTCATATATTAATTACTGCAAGTAAATTCATAACTTATGAGTGTTTAATTGAAATTTCTATTTATTAGAAGTTAAAATTTTTGTGATTATTTTCATAATCTATTTCAGCCACATGATTGTATTTTATAATTTTTTATATTTCCTCATAAATCTTGAGGAAACCAACACTGAGGGCTTTAGAATGATCACATGAAAAGAAAAAGACATAAAAATGTTTTAGTTCCTGTGCAGTTAATTTTTGATAGTATTTCTTATGTTATTTAATTACATTGAATAAATGCTATTCCTTCTATTAGAAAACCAATTGGTATCATTTATATTTTTTCCTCTTTATTGATGAAAAATGCGGTTATATGCTAACAATTGCCAAAAGTAATCCAACTCACTTCTATTTCTAGCAATCATGAAATATAGGTCCATTTAAACAATAAAATTAGGTGAATATATCTGAAGATATATTTGATTTTATCATTGCTGCTATCTTTATACATCGTTTGATTTTTCCTAAAAGATACATAAATTAATTAGGTTTGTACACTGAGAATGTTTAATGATTATCAAATTGGAATTTTCATCCTCCTTAAAATAAAAATTTATGATTTTTACTTTAAAATTCTCCAAATACAGTATTAAGTTCAAAATGTTTTGTTTTATTGTTTATATTTTTATCCATTTTGTAAATGTGAAAATTTAGTCAAGCTGTATACTAAAAATGACAAGAGATTATTCTGTGAAGTAAAAAATATTACATTATAACCTTTACGTAACATCATATAAATCACATTAATAAAATGCTTGCTGTTTAGTTGTAAAAACCTTAATTACTGTAGTTTTTATCTTTTTAACATTACAAATTCCATCTCATTCACGTGGGCTTATTCAGAACATGTGGCTCATGATATTCTGCCCTTAATTGTAACAGATGTTTTATTTCTAATCTAGAATGAGAAACAATGCATCTAGTTAATTTTTTCAGGTACGAAACACAATATTGTAATCTATCTTACCATTGGTAATTAGTCTTCCTTTATATTTAAGTGAGACAGCAATAACTATTATGTGTTTAATATTTCGACTTTCTTATTTAAATTAAAAAAAATTAGTTTAAATTACATATTTAAGAAATATAATTCCAATAGTTTTTTCCATGTTTTCATGTTTGAAATTCAGCAGTTTAGTTTTGGATACACATTGTATATTATTTAAAATAAAGATATGTAGTTGCTAATTCAATTTCCTGCTGCACTTTTTAGTTTTAATATAATTTAATGTCTTCAATATGTTCCCAGTTATTGTTACTAATTTTAATTTGTTGACACTATTATATTATGAATAATTAAGTTAAAAATTCTTATATTGGTTTAAAATATCTTTAATTGTTTGGATAATATTTTTTTACACTAAATGTCAAGTGTTTGCTAATCTTTTTTTAAAAATAAAAAAAAATACTTCAAGGAATACATATAATTTTCTATTGGACATTTTCTTAAAGCATAAGAAATTTGGATAAGTAATTCTGTATATAAAAAGATAATGAATCTCATTGCATTTGGATATTTTAAAAATTGAAAGCAACATGAAAGTTATTGAAAATAACAATAAAAACATTGCTTACTTTGGTCTTTTTATTAATCTTTAAAATTCTTATCTTAAATTTTTAAAAACCTATTAAAAAAGTTTCAGAATGTTTCTAAATTTAAACTTTTTTCTTGCTCTAACTTCGAAAAAATTGTAATTATTGTGATTTTTCTTGAATGTGTATTATAATTATAATGCTCTAATAATTTTGGATAATGAGCAAGATTTAACTCGATGTTTTATGAATTTGTTTGATTGTTGTTTTGATACAAAAATATAAATATTGGCAAAAATACAAAGCACAAAACCTTGTAAAATATTATTTAAGAAAATAATGGTACTAATCTTACATTTCAATTAGAATAAAAATGAATAAAAAATTGAGAATAAAGAAATGGACCAAGTCAAAATTATGTTAAAATGTAGAGAAAGATAAATATGATGATAATTGATTCTACAAAACTTATAAAGAATGAGGTATAAAAACTCTGTTTTAAGATATGCATTTTATGTTTTCTTCATGTTAGGCATGGTCTTGTTAGACAAGGCTGTTGGAGACAATAACTGTATTGTTTCCAGAATTGGATTGATTTGACTGCTCTTTGGTCACTTTTTGCATACAAAAGCTAATAGGAACAAGACTGGTGATTTATATTGCATTCCAGATCGTTATACATATTAAAGATGGAGAATAAAATCAGCAAACTAATAAATTGAAAAATTTCCATGATCACTTCAATAGATATTTCATGTGCAGCAAAATCTATATCTTATTAACCAAAAATTTTGCTAAGTTCCTAATCAAACAACTAGTGCTTTGGCCTTTAGTTCAACACTTCACAGGGTTTGATTCCTTTCCCACATAAGAGTGTTTCTTGTGGTTCCAATTTAATTTTAAACTATGGATCCCAATTCGATCATATGTGTAGAACATGATCATAGTGACAAGTAAACTAAGCTAATTAAAAGTATTTAGATTAGAATTTGTAATATTTTAATCCAAAAAAGAGCAGTTTTATCTCTAACCAGAAGTGGGCTTCCTAATCTTTTCATCACTGATGGCCTCTCTTATGATCTATATTTTTATTGTATATCTAACAACTAGAATAATTTAACATAGCATTATTCAATCATAAAAGGTTTCAGACGATTGTGACAGTTACCTTGTCACATTTACTTTGTGCCAAATATGTTGCCTTACTTTCATAGTTTCACAATTCCTACCTAATTAAAGGTTTTAGATTAATAAGTGATTTTTGAGCTCCTAAATTTTTCTTTTGTTCTTTTTATGTACATTCTAAAATTCATATATTTGGAAATTAAAAAGTGTAGAAAAAATTAATTCTTCCTAAATTGGGTATTATCAATACCAGTTCTTTTCCTGAATTAAGAGTTTAATGCCATGATTTGTAGTTCAGATAAAGCATATTGTTTAACCTTTATTCGAATTTTGAAATTAATGTTCAAATTAATTTAAAAAACTCAGATTGAAATAAAAAATTTTCTATTTTACAGCTGAAATTCCGTACCTAAAAGTTCCATTGCACACAATTTTGAAGTTGACCCGGGCTGCATATGGATGTGAAGTTGAAGAAATCAGAATACCTGTTGAAGCTGTGGACGATCACAGCCTTCTGTGACACCAAGTGCCTTTATTAATCTTTTAATAACATTGGTGAAAGCCAATTTAGGGTTGTTATGTTTTTTCTAGTCTCTAACAGTAAAATTTTAAACATTTTAAAATGGTTTTTAACTAAGTTCTGTATTAAAAATTGTTTCTTGCTCATAACATTATGTACGCATATCATTGTTTTGTAACGTCTTTGATACAATGTATTGTCTTCATTTTAGAAGTACAGAATAAAACAGTTGTTTGAAATTCGTTTTATTCATTGCATATTTCTCTGTAACTAAGTGCATATATTTGCATGTTACTGTGGTTCAAATTAATTTGAAAGTATATTTTCTAAAGTACTTTTTTAAATTGCTCAAAAATTTCATAACGTTTTGAATTTGTGAATAAACTATTATCAGTTAAATAATTTTAAATAATATAATGTAGTTTTGAAATATTTATTTGTAAGAGACACTCAAACTTTATCTGTATATGCCTAGAAATACATTGTTTGATTATATACTTTGCACATTTGGAATAATAAATTAAAACTATCCAAAATATAATTTATTTTTATATATATACTCTAAATAATTTAACAATTGTTATAAACAGAAATATTTTTCAGTTTAAAGCCTGTAATTTTTCATTCCTTCTTAAGTTACTTTCTTGTAAATATCTTCAGGATCTGTTGTTTCCTCACTAGAAAAAGTAACAATTAGATTTACTTAAACAGTTTTTGGAAAAAAATTAATCATAAATAATCTTGATAGCTTACAAAAATAAAAATACCTTAAAGGAAATCAATATCTTATATATATATATATATAATTATATTGAAATATATATATATATATATATATATATTGATTTTTCAAAATAATAAATATAATTTCCTAATTCATTCATACAAGTAGTCAAATAGTATAAAGATAAATAATGCATTTTTTATTAAAAGCAAATAATACTGAGAGGTCATTTTAACTTCTTTACTTCTATTGTTTTATATTAATATTAATAAAGTATTAATTATATTTTTTAATCTTCATGATAAATTTTAATATGCAAAATTTTTTAATTATATTTGGAAATAAAAAAATATTAACTAATAATAAAAATGATATCTAAAATATTTTATTTCAAAAACTAACTTTTGTGCTTAATTACTACGCAAAGCTTGAGTAGATTTCAATTAAAAAGTAAATGTTATAGAATATTACAAAAAGAAAATTATGATAATTGCTTAAAAAAGTCAGTTTTCTTTATAATTTTTTAAAATGTTTTTTATTACAATTTAAATACCTAGATTTTTCCTATATTATAATGTATATAATAAAATATGTATTTATTATTATTTCAACATGTAATAGGGGCCTCAGTATAAATTAGATACTTCACTTGGTTATGACAGTATACTTTTAAAATTTCTGCTGTTTTGTTATTCCAAAGTTTTACAGAATTTAATTTTCAAATTAAATGAATTTGCTATGTTTGTGCAGTAAGCAAATATAATATGTAGATTGATATTAATTATTCATGGTTAAAATTGTTATATGTTAGTTAAGATTGAAGAGATGATAAATATTTTTTTGCAAGTATATTGACAAGACAGCTAGTATAATTTCAAAATCTTTTCTTTCAAACATGATCCATATTAAATTACATGCTGTTTTTATTGTTTAAAGTGTAATTCCTATGTAAAATATTGCAAACTTTCACATATTTTTAATTATTGGGTAATGATCCTAAAATGTTTTGAGATAAAATTTTCTATAATACAGTGCATAAATGTATATCAAATAATTTATCGATTTCAATAGTATAGTTCCAAGAAATTTAAAATAAAATGCATATACTATGTGTGTCTGTGCATTGGATCTTTAAATGAATGATTAATTTTATATGAATAATAAAACAGCTGTTATTAAATGAATTAAAAATATTTCAGGTGCTTCATAAAATTATAATTTTATTAAAAAATATTTTTCTAATAATATTTAATGTAATTAGAGTATCAGAAGTAAATTTTAAAAACAGATTTATCAGCTTATATCATCAAAGAGAATATTTAATTTTTAAATCATAATATTTTTTATCAAAAAGATTAAATTTTCAAAGAGATTATTCATTGTTTAGCTAAATAAAATCTTAATTATAAACTGATAGTTTTAGTAAATTTTGATTCTTCTTTACATTATGAATTATTGTTAAAAATACCAATAGCAAAATAAAAGCAATTACATCTTAACATCACTGTAATAATTCTGTCCTTCTGGTCTGTTATACCTGGTAATATATTCTAACCCATGCGGTCCTTTTGAGGAGTAATTTTCTAAAAATGGTAATTGCAGCAAATCTGAACGAAATGTTTTCAAAAAATATACCCAAGGTGTTACAATTTTTGGAACAGATGGCTTCTCAGTACTTTCTTTGTTTAAAAGCTCCACTTCAATTTGTAATCTGGTATAATAAGTAGGATGGTTTTCAAATGCATCCATATGAGATAGCATTGCTTTATCTACTTTAAATATTTCCCCAATAATATTCTGAGAAAAAATTAACTTTATATATATCATAAATATAATTACTTTAAAACAAAATTTATAAGGAGTCCTAGAAATATTGAACAAAATTTTAACTAATGTGATTGATATACATAAAAACTTTATAAAATTTTATACAAAATACTATCTGAGTTGGCAGTCAAATAGTTAGACGAACTATTTGATTGTCTGTCTTCGGTTCAAATGCCAACTTGGATATTTACAGTAGTTTGTAATACACTTAAAACTGCCGACCATCTTGTCTAGTGGTCAGCATGCGTGACTAAGGATAAGGAGGTCCTGGGTTCGAATCCCGGTTCGGGCATGGATGTACTTTCTCTCTCTATCTATCCTGTCTTTGTCCTTTCCTTGTATGAATGAGTTGTGAATGGTTGCCTACCCTATAAACGGGTATCTATGGCATGTGTGTAGAGCAAAGTCATACTTTCATCTTCATGGTGCTCTGATTAAAAAGGAAAGACGCTCCCAATCGACTTAATTCGCTTAGCATAGCAAGCCTGGCTTGTCCAAGTGTCATTAGTAAACAACAACACTTAAAACTGTTGATCCCAGTCTGATTAGTCCTTGTGTGTAAAAAATGACAGTTGAACAACAAATCAAATACAAATTAGGCAAAATACAAGAGCCAACTAGGAAGGCCCAGGAATTTGTTGATTCTTCATTACTACAATTATATACATATTTATTTAATCGCTTTCAAAGTAGGCTTCCTCAAAACACAGTTGCTTTTGCCATACTTGGAAACATCAATAAAAATTCTGTTGTATTTTCTGAAACTCAGCTATTGTAATGATTATGATATTTTTTACAGCATTTAAACTTTGACATTTAATCACTATTTTGATCTTGTTGGAAAAACCAAAAATAGAATATTGATAAATCTGGTGAATAAACAGGTGTAAATATTCTTTTCTGAGAACTATCTATGTAATAATCCACGAAAGGCAGGGAATATTGTCATAAGGCATTAGCCATTCTGCTTACCACTTGGCAGGATATTTTCTTCCAATTGCGTCTCCTTTAGTTTTTTCAAAATTTACACATGAAAAAGGTCTGTTAATATCATGTCCAGCTGGTACAAATTTATGATGTACCATAACTTCATTGCCAAAAAAAAAAAAAGAGCAATGAGTGTCATTTGTTTTGGATTGGACAGGTGACTTTAAAAAATAATTAAGGACATGATGTAGTGTTTGATTTTAATGATTGCCTCTTTGTGTCTTGGTCTTGTGGGATCATCTCAATGAACATTGGGTCATTTAACCTCTTTTGAAAACATTCTGCTGCAGTCTATTTCCAAATTTTCATTTAATCAGGGTTCAGCTGTGGATTCACAGATGCATGAATGAAAGATCCCCATTTTATATGGCAGCTCATCGATGATTACTTTATAATCTGATTAACTACTTCATTTGTTTGGGTAGTTAAAAGGGTCCTCTATTGTGGCTTTTAATTTCTAGCAATTCTAGTGCATCCCAAAGCCTTGAAAATTACTAGCAAAATGCACTTTTTTTAAAAAAAAAAAAAAAACTTATTATTGTAAATTGAAAATTTAACAAAGTTTGAAACAGATATCCAAGCTGCATATGAATTCAATGAATAGATTGAATTTTAATCTGATGTACAGATGAAATTACAAGTCCTTTGCTTGCATTTCAATATCTGACTGTACACATCTACTTTCAGCTATGCTGTTTGCTTTGAGTTCTAATAATAAATAAATAAGGTAGTAAAAAATTATTATATTTGTTGTGACAATATTACAATGTGAAAATTAATTCTGTTAACTTTTGACTACTTATGATATTTAACTGAAATTTATTATTTTTAGAATATAGCAAAATCACACAGCTCAAAATCTGCAGTTTTTTGAATAATAGTTTTGACTATAAGTAAATATTAGAGTATCAAGAAAGTGGATAAATTGGTTTGCCTTTTCTTTTAAACAATTGAAAAGAAAAATGTCATATTTGCTAATTTTTTTAAAAAAATCTTAAAAAAATAATATAATGCAAGATTTTGTTATTATATTATTGAATGTGCCTGACATTTAATGATATAATAACTCATACACTTAGTTTTTTTATTTATATTTTGTTCAAATATTTGAAATTTTTTTTACCACAAAGTAAGACCTTTCAGTTTAGATAAAATCATTTAAAGGAAAAATTTGCAATAAATATGATAACATCGGTTTTTAACACATAAATTATATTAAATTTCATTGTCTTACATAAAATACACTTTGGTTGATTTATTCATTTAATATGAATGAAATATATAATTTAAATATAAAATTAATACACCTTTAATGCAAAATTGAAAATTTTTCTGGATAATTCTGCACTATCTTAAAAGATTGATTACAAAATCTTTTAAGAAAAATTCATTAATTTGTGTTGACTGTTTATCTTAAAAATTATGATAAACAAACATCACAAATTCACACTATTTTTTTCATTTTGTATAAAATATCAGATGAACTGAGTCACATTAGTATTGAATATAGTGTATGCAATAATTCTACTGAAATTGAATTTTTTATTTTAAGCATATGGTAATGTTTTTATCCACCAGCAAGGTTTAATTAAATTGTTTTACTAATATGAATGAATTACTGTTATTACTTATTTTTTCACACTAACTGAATTAATTCAATATTTATATAAGTGAAATGTTTCTTTTAACAGAAAATAGCAGTTTAAATATAAACCCATAAAAAGCTTTCATTACAAAAAGTACATCATTTAACTTTTATTTACTTAAAAATTTTAAAGTTTTTTCATTAGTAAAAAAGAAAAAAATAACTAATAATTTGTTTGGAAAAATTACTCATTTGCTGAAAAACTTATGGAAAATCCAGATAAGTTCATGGGGATATTTTGCTTAATTTTCATGTAAAAATGAAATGTTCCTGACAACTTATAATAAATAAAAAGCAAATAAAATGGTTATTTAAAGTCTTAAAATACAATTTAATTTTATTGTCAGAAAATATTTTAAAGTATAATGCTGCATTAATCAGGCTAAGAGTTTTCCTTTATTCTATCTATGGAACGATGAATTTTATAAGTACTGTAAACATTAGCCAATATGATATTGATTTCATGTAGAAAATAATTTATTGAAAATTTAATGTGTATAATAAAGTTTTATTTCTCTTGAAATCTTAAGTAAATATTTTCAAAATTCAAAGCCAGCTTAATTTGAATAGAAGTAAATTAATAAAATAAGTATTCTCATAAAATAATTAATCATGGGCAAGATCAACTAGAAATTTTGGATTGTGTATTATTTTTGGATTTATATTATTTTAATTTCCTAAATGTAAATATATATTTAAAGACTTGAAATGTGTAGCAACAAAAATTAGTTTTATTATATTTATACTGAGCTATATTAACAAAGAAACTTACTTTTCCTACACCTTCTTTGTACAACAGAAATGGAATATTGAATCTGGATGCTATTACTAATGGCCATTTTAGTACAGTTCTCCCTAAACTCAAAAACATAGCATGGCCATTCAGAGTGTTTGTCATCTCATGATAATTGGGTTCATTGACTTTTAATGTCCCATACACAAAAACTAAATATTCATCTGGATTTGAATATTCACCTTGTTCCTTTTTCTAAAGAATAAATAATTATGAATCAATTTTTTAAAGGAATTTATATTTAAAATATTTTAAAAATTATATATATATATACATATATAAGCAGCGAATCAAATTATTAACAATCTTTTTATGTGTAAATAAATGTGATGTGATAAATAATGCAGATTATTTAGTCATTAATACTTACCAATCAGGCTTGGTCAATGTAATAAAATGAGCTAATTTATAACGAGTTTAACATAATTTATATGCTATACGATATCTTAGAAAGATAATTATTTTTTAAAATATATATTCTGCAATTGTTATTCAGTCTCAAACAGAGACTGAATAATAATGATATAATTTTTTGAGAAGAGAGCTACAATGACATTTGAAATTACAAGAAGGATGACTTTTTTTTAGGAAATAGCACTTTTTCTTCAATATTGATTTGAAATTTTCATCAACACATTTTCTTAGATTTTTCTTTCAATGAAAAAAAAATTTACTTTTACTTATGTACAATGATATCATTCACTATGTATACTTTAAATATTCTATGTTTCATACCAAATATATAAAAATCTTTATTGTTATAAGTATTTTATTCCAATATGTAGTTGTTATCAGTCTTAAAACTATTGTATGTATTCTAATACAATGGTTTTTCTATGTAAATTATTTTTAAGTCAAAATTTTAAGTTTAAAAAAATAATTGAAGCAAAAGAAAAGGGGGCAGAGATTTTTTTCTTTCAAATATTTTATTCTATTATTTTATGTATGTGTTGTGTCCTTGCTATTTTATTCAGTGAACATTTTCACTTTCAATTAATTCTGTAATAATTATTTATTATAATTTTTATTCTGAATCAGTTTTCCTTCCGCATTATCATTTTTTGAATTTTCTCCATGTCTTTTATTTTGGATCACATAATTTCCCTTTTACATCATTATCAGGATATTTTTCATATTATTCTGAATATTACAATTTTCCTTTCATTTTGTTATTCTATTTTTTTCACATTTTATTTTGAATTACCTAATTTTCCTACCACATTATTACTTTCTTCATGCTTTATTTTGAATCACACAGTTTCCCCTCCACATACAATATATTACAATCTTTTTTTTTTATCTAATATTTGCTGTATACTATCTTCTATTATCCTTATATTTTGCTGAGATTACTGTCTAAAAATGTCTCCTCATTTGAGTGATTTTTTTTAATAAAAAGAACTTCATTTATAATTTTAGTCAAAGTATCAATTGGTAAATAGATTTTTACAGCTGACAGCTAGATTTAGTTTCATTAGAATTGCTGTTTTAGTTCTCAGTATTTAGAATAGTTTGATCTAATTTTTGTGAATTAAATGCATTTTGTTTTTCTTTTGGTTACTTTATTGGAATATTTGTTTCAAGCACACTGGAGAAAACTTCAATATCTTGGTTTGCTGTTTCAATTCAGCCTTGTGACTATATTTAAGTTGTGTGTGAATTATTTTGAATTAAAACCACTAGCTTCTTTAATAATAAACAATGAGATATTTTACAATCAAAGAATAAATTTTTCAACTTTGCCAATTCTAAAAATATCATATCTTGATATTCTACTCTTTTAGCAGAACTTTCCTCAACTTTTGAAAAAAATAAACTGTTACTTTTGTGAATAAAATGGTATTTGTCTTTTTTTATTTAAATATGTTCTCTCTTTTCATTATATGATAAAAAAATTTTCTATAAAATGTGATACCATGATAAATGAATTATATTATGGTTACAAATATAGTAAAATTTGAGTTGATATAAAGATAATTATGTACATGCCCAATGTAACAATGAATTTAACATCAATTTGGAAACTATGCAAAAAGTTGAATCCATAAAATACACTGATTAATTTTCTCTTCTAGATCAGCTTGTAACTTTTGAATTAGCAATGATGATAGTGCTTTTCAAATTTTGATTTTGCAAATACTGGATTGTAATAACACATTCTTATTAATATTCCACATTTAACACTCATTTATCACTGATAATAACAACATCCATAATGTTGCAAAAAAGTCTTCAACCTAAGCTCTTCAAACTGCAGTTATAAAAGTTTTTACTAAAAGAGTTAAAGATTTACATTTTGAAACATTATCTTGAATATTTTTTAAAGATGAGATCACCAATTTAAATTAACTCTTGCTATTTTATTCTTATTGAATAATTTAACAGTATCCATTTCATATATCATTTTACATGCTGCTTAACTTCTGATTTCTTCAAATGAAGATTTTCAAAGATCATAGAAAGTAAGACTTCAGCTAAATTCCTAAAAGCTATTAAATTTGTATATTCATTTCTGAATTTGTGTCTGATACAAAAATTGAATCTAACATTTATTATCCTAAAATAAGTTTTTCATCAATTTTTCATGTTTCCTGATAAACTGTTAGGAGAAATTCATGTAGTAATTTTATCGATGAATGTTCTTTTTCCCAGTAATCAATGACATTTAATAAACAGCTGTATAAACACATATGAACTTCTCTCATGCTGCTGGAAGAATCATTAAAATAGACATTTTAATAAAGTTAATTCAAATAAATAAAGTAACATTGAAATTCATGCACTGATTAAAATTGCATATATATATATATATAGAAAATGCTAACAAAATCTTATTTTGTAACTCAGTTTAAAATCCTAAAAGGATTCTCATACAAAAAAATTTTTTTTACTTATTAAAATATGGTAAACATCTATGTACAGCATACAAAGTTATTTTGTAGTTGACTAAACAATTATATTAAAATATAATTTTTAAGATTAATCATAAGACACCTTTTTCTATCCAGACTTTGAAATTTCTTTCATATATATCTTATTCTCAATTCTTTTTTGATGTGATAAAAAAACTCATAGTAAACTATTACACTTCATTTATGGTACATTCATATATGAAAGCATCTGTAAGAAACATTTTAAATAGGTTTAGCAAATTAAGCTTTAAGTTCAAAAATTGCTTCAATGAAATGCAGATTGTCTGCAGTTCAATTACAACACATATTATCCAATTATTTAATTAAAAATCCAAAAGCAATGCTTTGGATTTTGCTTTAAATAGAACCAAGCAATTTATGAACCATATTTTTATTTCAAAATCTCATCTGGGTAAAATCCTCTAGCATACGTATCATGTTTGGTGCAATTTTCAAAAATGTGAAATACGGCATTGATGTTTGCCATTAACTGTTGCCAATAGTTTTTCTGATTATTGTCAAGAAATGGTAAACGCAAAAACGAAAAAAAATTATCTCGAAATGGCATATAGATAAACATATCATGACAGAAGTACATAAATCATAAATTGCAAAATGGCTAAAAAGCAATAAATCTTCAAATCTTATCAAAACCAGCTTAGACTGCAAGCTTTATTGTCCACCTAAATACCACCAAACATCAATACATCTACCATGCTATGTATACCAAGATTTAGCCCTCATCTACAATAAAAGGATATTTTCTAATATACATATTATAGGGCTAACAACAAATAAACAGCTCATTACTTTGTAAATATGTGTATATTTAATTTTTTATGGTTGATAAATTTTCTCTTTTAGAACCCAAATGTGCAGTAACCAATTTATTTGCTTTATCATTAAAAACTTATTTTGCTCATTAAAAACACCTTAATGATTTTAATCCTACCACAAAATGCCATACATATTACATAAGTTTTTCTATTCTTCAGTCTAGCTAACCTTTGTATGAGCTCACCAGCTTTTAGAACTAAAATAATAGTATTCACTTAAAAATGCAGTGATAGTTGCTTTGTTTACTAGCTCAATAACATAAATTTTTAGTTTTATAATTGTGACCTTACTACTAGTTTCATCACAGTAGTACCGAAATAAAGTGATAAGGATGATAAACTTCACTCTGAAACCCAGTTAAATTTCAATTAAAATTAGGCTCAAGCAGCCCCTTTATTTGAATTATTTTCATATATTGTTTGAAAAGAAATTCTAGAATTAATTAAAAATTTCTCTTAAAACATAATTTTTAAATTAAAATTTCAACTTATAAAGAGAAATCTGCCCCAGAATAGAAAATTGATACC
>CM075861.1:72331710-72536710 GCA_037975125.1 Latrodectus hesperus
ACCACAAAAAATCTCCACACTTGCAATTTAAATAGAATCATTTAGCTGTTAAATAGAAGAGCAAAATGCTGATTGCATTATTTCACAGAAAGCTACTAAAGAAAAATGTTCTTTTCTTCAATTTATATTTATTAATTTTTATATAAATATTTCTTAATTTATAAATTTTAACAATGATAGTTTTTATTTGTCATGATTTTGCTTTGGTTATGGTTTTAAATTGAATATTTTTTATGGCAAACATGGACATTTATTTTGGCCATGTTGTAATATATTTTCAGAATTTTTACAATTGTTTGATTAATAATTTTGCTAAGCTTAGTTATATATTTCAACTTATTTTATGAACAATCAATGATAAAAAAAATTATATCAATATAGCTTTAGTTCATTTAACATCTGTCAATGATAAATTTCAATACAAGAACGCTCCAGTAGTGAAAAAATAACAAAAACCAAATCTACATGCTCTAAAATTGTATTTAGGTATTGTTTTCTCAATTCATATTTGTTTTGTGTATAAGATCTCGTTTTGTTTAGAGATGTGAATCTCCATGCTACCACAATGTAAACAATATGGAGTCAACTCACCACACTTTTCAAAGTTTTACCAACATTTGTAGCATTCATCTTATTTTAAAAATATAAATAAGATGAATCTCATTATGGATAGTTAAGTAATTTATTCTTTGGCAAAGTAGTAAATTTTTTACTGAAATAAAATTGTATTGAAAGTTTTAAATCAAAATAAATGATTTTGTAAACATAAAATACTGTATATTTTTCAAATTGTAAATCAATTTTAACCTTGAATGCAAGAAACTAATTTTAACATTAACTAAATAAACCATATGTATAAAATTTTTAAAGGAATTTTATTCATAGATACATAATTTATTTCAACTTCTTAGTTAGCTTAAACTTAGCATCCAAAGAAAAATTTTCATTTATTCGCTTTTCTAAATACTGTTTTTGCTCCATACTATTTCGTGGAAGTTCATAATAAGGAATAAAAATAGTTTTATAACCAATTTTTTCAAGTTGTCGCAATTTCATAGCAGTCACACCTGTGATTTTTTTGGAACGATGTGCAAAAGAAAATGGCACTCCAAGTACTATGCAAAACCAGACATCATTTGGTGGGGGTATTAGTATATCATGACTAATGGTAGGCAAGTTATTTGCACCATCAGATAAGTGAATAATAATATCTGGCAAAAAGACATGTGGTAAAATATGTTTGATTAATATTCTGTCTTTATTTTCCAACAAATCTTCCAAAGATGCAGAGATTTCGTTCATCAGACGATTAAAAGTATTTGGTTTTTCTTTTGTTGTTGCAAGATTACTTTGGCGATTAGCCAATATTTTCCATTTACTTCTGTTTAATCGATGTCCTTTATAATCTTTACATTCTATCTCAACACAACAATCAACCTCTGCAAATGTAAATTCAGTTTCAGGAAACATAGATGAACACCTTTCCACAAAACTTTCACTTAAGACTATATTTAGAAAATCATAATTATATACTCCAAGGTATGCATAGTACAAAGCAATATAAATTAAATTTTTAGGATGAGTTGAGATTTCTAATTTCCAAGATTCTTTGTAAATTTCTGAAAATAGCAGTTCACTTAAATCTGCCCTTGGAAGATGGTTGAAATGTGCTAAGCATTGTAGTAACTTCATGCAGTCTTTCAATCGAGCAGTATCGATTTCCTCAATAACTTTATTTGTAACTGAATCAAAAAGTAGAGGATGATATACATGACATTCAGATGCCAACAATGCTAGGTGAATAGATGCTTTCACATCCCATTTAGCTATACACTGAACACCTGTATGCAGCAGAGGAATGTAAAGCTCAGTGTAAGGAAGTTGCATACTTTTTTTAAGAAATTTTAGCAATGACACAATGGTTAGTAACTTTGCATCATTGATTTTTTTTAAAAAGTGTGTTATAACTGCTTTTATAATAGTTATGTCTGATATTTTGTTTTTTGTTTTGAAAAATCCGAGACATATTATTCCTAATTCATCAATTGAAATAGTTTCTATTATTGGCAATAACCTTTTTTCTAAAGTAAATAATAAATGTGGAGGTATTTCTCTTTGTAAATTAATATAAAACATAAGTTGTACCACCTGTGTATCTGTCATATGGTTTAAATTTTTAAGACAATTCATAATCATATTCCTGTTGTACTGTGTTATTCTATTCAACCGTAAATGAAACCAATGATCTGCAACAAACAACATGCGATTTATATCCCACATTGAAAGCCTTAGAACACATTCAAGATCTAAAGTATTCCATAATAATTTAAAGTTGGGTGTCCATGTTTTAGGAGTGGGAGGCCAACAACATAATAAATACAAACATTTGATAAGATTTTCATTAGACATATATGGAATCATTTTACAAATGTCTGATACCATAGGAGAAAACTGAGAATCCTCTAAGCTGATGTTCTTTGAGATGGATTCAATAGTTACCTTTTCAAAGTCTTTCAATTCTTTTGGATATTCATAAGAATCTACTTCAAGTGGTTGTTTCAGAAGCGAACCTACATATGCAGGCATATTTTCCATTATTGAATGAGCGAACTCATTTTCCTTTTCTTGAAAAGATTTTACGTTAAGAGATGCAGAAACATGAAATTTTTCTGAAAAATATTTAGTAAAACTTGAAACACGAAAATTAGGACGATATTTTATAGTACGTAGATCAGATCGAATTTTATGGAAATGCATATTTTTATGCAGTCGAAGCACTGGATAAAATATAACATTTTTATAAAATCTTAAGCAATTACGAAGCTGCATGATAATTTATTTTAAAGATCAGATTTTTAAAAAGAAAATTCTTTTTATGATTTACAGTATAAAATAATTTACTTCATCAGATGTTTCAATAAGCTGGAATTTTTTTTCCATAATTTAATTATTGTTCTACAAAAATAGTCACTATAAAAACATTCCTTGAATTTCTTAAAGTAAAGAAAATTTGTTATCTAGACTTGATAAGGCAAACTTATATCCTAGTTCCGAAATCCTAGAGTTCAGTCAGAGTATCGTCGTGCATGCTTGCAAAACGTTTATTTCTTTATTTGCCAACTAAAAAGCTGCTGCCAATAGCTTTATATTCTAAATCACGGTACAATGACGGAGTCGACATCAATAACAAATATATACATAAAAGAAACACTCATTTTTAGTAATTTTAATAATTAATTTAAAATATAGAATATATTACTGTGATCCCTCTACAACAGAAATTAAACTAGTATTATCCAAAGATAGATTGAAACACTCTATATAGATACAAGAAATTATTTTTTAAGCAAATGAAGTTAAAATGAAATTTATTTGAACCTAAAAAACAATATTTTTCAATTTAAGATTTATAAAAAGGGAAAATTAAGTATATTATCCTTAAATTTAGAATATTTAAAGTGAAAGTGGAGTACACACAATAGTTTCTTTACTTTTAAAGAAAAGTAAGTTTTAAGTTAAATAAGCATGCTAAGTTAAATAAGCATGCTTATAAACTACCTTCAATAAAAATCTGATCGCAAAATTATTTGTTTATATAAACAATTCACACGTGAATTCAGTAGCCTCGTGTAATCTTGAATAATTTAGAATTTTTAGAAAAAAGAGGCAGGAAAAAAAGCTAATTTATTATAGAGGGATTTATTATAAAATGAGAAGTTATTAATGATTAAAGTGTGAAAGCTGAAGTTAGTAAGTTTTATTATTATTTTAATGAACCGACTTTTATATATGTGTTTTTCATAGAATGATGGAATTAAATAACTTGTATGCTTGTCATTTCCTTCTCTTGTAAGAAAACGTCAAACACTGCTTCTCATATGATTATACAGAATCTTCTTTCATTCTTAATTATTTTCTGAGTATGTATGTGAATCAGTTTATAATTATTTCTATTATAAAGAAAGTTCAATTATAATTAAGTCCTGAAATATTTATTTTGTCAGCATAAATAGGTCACTGGAAACATCACAATAGTTTCATTTGCCATTTTTCTAAAAGAATTTATTCTTTTTGATATTAACATATATAAATGAATGTAAGATGGTGCTGGATTTGGCGAGAAATTACTTAGAGGGAGATATCGTACTTATACCGTATGTAATTATATATATGCATATGTATTACATGAAAATAATATTCATGATTTTCTTAATGTACACTTTGTTTCACTGACCAAAATATACTTAGGAATGCAGCATAGTGGCAAATCAGTCATTTTTTTAAAATAAAAATTTTAATATCTTAATATCATCATCCTTAATTTAATAAATTTTTAATTGTTAAATAACCAACTGAGAAAATTTCTGCATTTAAAATTCAGAAGTATGAATGTAACTCAATAATACCTGAAAACATTCAAATAAATGAAAAACTTGAAAAAAATATTCAGTGTATTAGTTTCGGAGATGCTTAAAATATTATAAGTTAATAGAATTTAGCCCAGAATATTCTTGATTTTGTTAAAAATAACTAATAACAAAGCAACATTATTTTAAAGAAATTAGAATTTAAACTCTATTAAAGCTTTTTACCTTTATAATCTTGCATTTTGAATATGTTTTTCCAACTATGAGAATCTCTCTTCAAATAATCCCTACTATTTCAACATCAACTACTGACTGTGTGTCAGTAAATTAAAATTAATTCAGAAACATTTAAGATCAACCATATGGATATTATTGCCACAGTGACCAAGAGTGGGGAATAAGTAACGTTTAAATTAAAAGACATTGATAATGTAGTTAATCAATTTGCTTTATCGAAGTTGATCATCGAAATTGAGGAATTATTGTGCCATTTTGAGAAATAAATGGGAAGTAGAAAGGGTGAGAAAAGAGCTGGAGGAGCTTGCCATAAACGAAAAACTTATTATATTTTTATGTAAATAATTTTACATAATTTAGTTTCGTTTAAAGATTGCATTCTTTTAATTGTGCTTTATATAATAATCTTTCTAAAGTTTTATACTTTGCTCAAGATCTGTAATGCTATAGCATTATTTTATATTATAAATCTTGTATATGCTTAAATAACGCAAAAGTCTTAAATTTGGAAATCTTTATTTTATAGAAAAAAATAATTGATGTCACATAAAATTCTAATGATTTCGCCGTTAAGTTTTTGTAGTTGTTCTTTTAAATTAATTATACTCGGGTGTTTCTCTTCTACTTTGAGCAAAGAAGGAACCTAATAAAAATAAGGAAAATAAAAATTTCATAATTGATCAAATTATTTAAAAAATTTAAAGTTTATATTGATTTCCTTTCCTAAAAATCCTTTAAATGTGTTGATAGTATGAAAAAAATCAATGTTTCACTTTCAATATCAAGTAATGTAATAGAAGATGACAACATCTCTAAGCCTGTATCTATTTTAAATTATTACCAGATGCATGAAAAACAGTTTAATTTCCTGTACTATGAATTACTCTCAAAATTTTACAGGAAAGGTGAGAATCGACTCTTGAGAAAAATCATAATATTATAGTAAAATTTTGCTCTTATATAAGTAAAATAAAATTTTTCTCAAAAATATAAATAATTCATTTATGTAGCCTTAGAGATTAATACCTTATAAAGAGTTTTTCTATAGTAAACAATTTAATTTAGCTTTTAAAAACCAAATGAATTTCACTTAATTTTCTGTAAAACAATTTAAAGTGTAGTAATTTCTAGAATTGGTATAGTTTGTTTCAAAGAATGGGATAAATATCAATGGCATGTGATATGTTGATGAAGTAAGAAATATTTATTTCCTAATATTATTCTTTTGTTTCAATAATAAAATTTATATTTAGTACAAGAAAATAAATGAAAGTTGTAGAATAAAAGGACATTCACAGGAGAGTAATGTCAACAATATCATAATTCTAATTTTCCCCCATATGCAAAAACTTTTAATCCCAAGACATATTTATAAACTAACATATCTGTGTCAATATTAATTTGTTATAAATATTCATACCCATCGTAATTAAGTGTGAAACAGCAAATAATTTAAACTATCTAAGTTAACAACTTTAAAATTTAAGATTTTTAAACATATGTATTTTTTTTACACTTATAAATATCAAAATTCCCTAATAAGTTAAAATTATTTATTATAATTACACATGTCAATATTAGAAGAGTCAGATTTTAACTTCCTTTCTTCAAATATTCTTTAGTGTTATTCACGAATTCAAAAAATTATGAAATATTAATAAGTAACAAATAAATGAAGACACAAAATTAATCTTTACATTAAAAAGCTAAGATAAGATCAATAACTTTTACAGCCAATTTTCTATCCACAAAATATTTCTATAATTATAGCTAATGTAACTATTCTAGAAGAATTTTTAATTTTTTTATATTTTATTTTCCTTTTATGTAAAAAAGTGCTTCCCATGAGAGACATATTTTTATATGGGCACCAAATAATGTTTTACTTTAAATTTTGATTTTCTATACCTATTTTGAAGATAATAAATAAAGTTAACTTTATATTATTTACTTCTATAGTATCAAATCAAACACTGTGTTGAAATGGATATCACACTAAAACAAAAATAACACAAATCAACACTGCATTAAAATTTTTTTTTATGTTAATCAGAAATTTAATAGTTTCCTAGCAAATGTTTCAGATTTTTCCCCTTTACAAGTAAAGGATGCATGTCAATTAATATGAAATGGAAGAGATGAAAGACAAAATTCCAAAGAATTAAATAAGATTTAAGTTAAAAGGGAAGTAAATAACTATATATAATATATTAATAATTTTGAGTTGAATTATAATTTTGAATAAGCAGTTTTATACTTATTCTGAATCACACTTTTAAAGCTTTCAAAAGTTTGAATTAATGCAATAAATTCTTCTACAGTTAATTTTGACTTGGAAAATATAATGTTGTAGTCCTCAGTCATCTCCACATTTTCTCTTGCTACTAGAGGTTCTTCAGTTGAATCCTTGATTATATAGATATTTGTGATGAACTTGATTTTGAAATTCCTTCAACTAGCACTTTTGGTTCTTTCTGCATTCTAATGTTTTGAATACATTAATACTTTTGAAAATAAGCAGGCTCATCTGATACATATTTAATTGGTGGATCAACTGTCTTTCGTTTTAGTTTCCTTCTCCATCTTGCCTGACTTAAATGAGATAGTCCTTCAGTTATAGAATTTGATTTTCCTGTATTACCAGTATCTTGCCTTCAAGCAATGTCATCACAATTATCATCTGGTTGACTAGCTTAATCAGAATTACTACATTCACCACTAAAACCATGGTCCACTTCTATTTGATGAAACTATGGATCTAAATTAGATTCAGAATTACTCTTGTTGAAAATTTTAACAGCATTCTTTATAGGAGAAAAAGTCTATTAATCTTTGACTATATCTTGTGTGTGTGTGTGTATATATATATATATATATATATATATATATATATATATATATATATACACACATACAAGATATATATATATATATATATATATATATATATATATATATATATATATATATATATATATATATATATATATATATATATACAAGCTGACCCAGCCACGCATTGCAGTGGCTGAGTTCTTAAAATACATTGAATCAATTTTTTACTAATTCTTGGGTTCAATCAAATTAATATTTTCTAAAAAAATTTAGAATAGGTTCATTCATAGGAGATTAAAAATAAAACGTTTCACCAAAATTTATTAGTAATAGGTAAAGTATCGAAATTTTGAAATTAAGCACAAATCAACATATACTTTCTGAATTCACATTTTATTCATCTTATATTAAATTATAGTTTGTAATCATTGACTTACTTATAAAATATACTATATAAATTAAAGACATCTAAAAATAAATTGTTATAAATGAGGTAGATAACATTGACATCGAACTATTATTATTTTAATTTTAAATTATATTAAAACTAAAAATTTTTTCCGCGGCATTATACTGAAATTAAAAAAAATTAAAAGAATTTATCATTTGAATAAATAAATTAGATCAAAATGTTCTACTGAATAAATTAATAATTATCAAATTATAAAATAAAAATAAAAAATAATAAAAGGCTATCAAGAAATACTTACATATTTTCGAGGTGGTATGAAAATTAGTAGAGAAAAACAGTAATAAATAAAATTTTATTTTACTATTTATAATATTAAAATTATTCAAACTGAATACTGCACAATAATAACACAATACAAAGTATAATTATGAAAATGATTCACGAAAAATTTTTATAGTATCATTATACATCATGAAAATATATGTAAATTCTATATTAAACCACGCGCTTGCGCGCGCACGATAATTTTCTCGAAGATGGTATAATCTAGAAAAATAAACACGTCGCCATCTGCCGAATGCTAAACCGCCATCTATTAGGAACTTACAGAACTAACCAAAAAAAATAAAAAAAAAATTTAGGGTTGTACTACCCCTAACATTTAGGGGGATGAAAAATAGATGTTGGCCGATTCTCATAGATACCGGATAAGCACAAAAAATTTCATCAAAATCGGTCAAGCCGTTTCGGAGGAGTATGGCAACGAAAACTGTGACACGAGAATTTTATATATTAGATATATATATATATATATATATATATATATATATATATATATATATATATATATATATATATATATATATATTCAAAATCTATTTTGTCTTGTCTATCAGAAGAATCATCAAAGACAGTATTATAAGAAAATACAAAAGTTTTTACAAAAAGGAATCTTCAAATTTTTATGCCAGTTGTTCTTTCTCATTTGAATTTATCAACTTGTCTAAATAAGTCAACAAGCAGTTCAGATATAATGAAATAATGTAAAGTAAATGAAATATATTTTCACTCGTGTGTATGCTACTTAAATTTTATTTTCTTAAGAAGTATTTATATGAAAAATCTAAATGAATAATAAATTATACATAAACAATCAGCATTTGAATATAAATATCCCATGAATGAAATACTTAGCTACCTAATTAATAAAAATAATTTTGCTTATTATAATTTCAATCTAATAAAATAGCAAAATATATATTAATTCACATATAGGATACTTCTAATATAGTTACTCTGTAAGCACAAAAATATAAACATGTGTATCGAACTACATAATTTATATTGATATGACTAAAGAAAAATATAAAATTTGTGCATTACAATTCTGAAGAATCATAGATCACTAAGACCTATTATTAACACATTCCTTTTTTAAATATTTATTTAACTAAGTACTTCTTGGTACTATTTTCCATTTCAAAAAATAATATAGTTTGAATTTCCTGAACTGAAATAAAATTCTATTTTATACTTGAGTAACTCCCATAACATTATTAGACAGTTGCAAAACATTAAATTTATACTTATATACATTTATAACAATAATGTATGCATGCATACACAGAAAATATATAAACTTTCAAGAACAGCTTTGAAATTTGTTACAACTTTAATTTTTATGACAATCATTGAATAATTGCTAGTAAAAGTCTAAAATATATTTAATTAATAATTCTTAAAATTGGGAGGTATTTAAAATTTCATTATATCTAAGTCTAAAATTAACATCCATATGTTAATAATTTTATAAAACAAAAGGACATTTCTTTGAAAACTTTATGCTTTTCCGCTGAAGTTTTTTTTATCAGATTATCCATGGTGGTGTTTAATACACATAAACGTTAAAAAAATTTTTAACTCCTAATCGGTCAATTATATGCAAGAAAATACGGTAGCGTGTTTTGTTCACAACCTAACCATACAGGCACAAAGATTCTACATGTTCACTTGTATTGATTGTGTTCATTTGGTCAGAACATATGAAAAAGCTTTTGATCATCTTTCATGTTAAATAATATTTCTTCACACTGGTGGCAGGCCAATTCTGCAAGTCTTCTGCTTTGTCTCTGCTTCTAAACTGTGAGGACTCAATGTCTTTTGGTGTGACAGTATGATTTCTTTCAGGGCGACTGGGCAATTGCTGGGTGCCACTGCTTAAACTACTACCATGAATAACTAGATTTTGATGAGTTGATTTTCATTTTGTTTAGTATTTGATCAATAAGACATAATGTTATAATTGTTGTTGACAGTGGAAGAAAGAGAAATGTCTTTTATCATTCTCATGTATAGACAATAAAGAAAAATTAGTCTAAGGTATTCAGAATTGTTTGATTACTAAAATACCCAGACAATAATTGCAGTTCAAATTGGAAACTGAATTCACTCTCTAAAAAAGCATATAACATTATTCTACACAGAAGAGACATAGAGCTGCTGACATATTCATTATTTTTGAAAATGTCAGCACCTGTGCTAAATGTTATATTTTACTAATTAATAAATAGTAAAATATAACATTTAGCACAAGTGCTGTATATATATAATCCTTTTTTAAAAAATGCCAGCTAGTTGATGTAATTATTGCACCATTATTTCTTTTAAAATATGTAAATTAAAGTAGATTTATAATAAGAAACATAATTGAAAAGTGAAATATTAAGATTTTTTAGGAAAATCAAAGTAATTATTTTCACAGAGTAATTCTATTGAAAATGCATAGTTAAAACAAAAAGTTATTGCCTTGTGATGATGTGTAAATTAGCATTACCAAAATATAATGTTACTTAATATCCTTAGTTTTCTTCATTTTTCTAAAAAATAAAAAAATGTCTGTTTTTAGGAAAACAATAAAACTTACCAAAAGGATTATATTTCACTTATACCAACACCATTACATTATCCAATTGTATATATGTTTAATATATATATATATGTGTGTGTGTGTTTGTGTTTTTATTGGATATTCCTAATTATTTTATTTTGTAGGTTTGGTATTGTTACATTTCTATATATAATGGGTCGTAAAAGAAGTAAAAGTGCATCAAATTCTATATCTGAGAGTAATATTGAAGATGAAAATACTCAGGTATTTGTATTAATTTTAAACAAATTTCTGTTTGTAATAATTTAGTATTGTAATGGGAGAAATAATTAACAAGTGTTATGAATTTAATTTCCAGTATTCATATGAATTATAAGTCAAACAGTTATGTTCAAAATCTAATGTTTATTGTATTCTTTTATATGGAAAATTTTTATTTTTGTGTTCATCTTTCAAGAAAAGGAGCAGTTGGTTAATATTTTTCTTCTGATAACCTTAGTATATAGTGTTTCATGAAAATATGATTCATTATACATTTTTATATCAATAAATACTAATTGATTTTTGATATTAATAATTTTCTATTAAAATTTCTTTCATGATTTCCATATTGATTTCATCTTTATCAAAATACTTCTTTCTGTAAAATTTTAATTTTTTATTATAATCTAGTTTTCAGAAATTTTGAAAAATGAAGACTGATAATTTTCTACTCTTTAGTAAAAACTATCCTAATAAAAGTAAATTATCATCTAACTTGTGGAAATAAAGATTTCTTTTACTACAAACTTACTCTATTTTTCTCTTATGAAGAAAGAATGTATTTTTATATTTGTGTGATTGTAAGACTAAACCATTATTTTCATTTATCTATATGAAAATATGTAAGAATACATTTTAAAGGGTTTAGTTTTGGCTCAGCTTAAAATATTTCAAAATAATTTTCCTCTTGTTTATTGTTATTCTTAATTTCCCATCTTATCTGACTTTGTCAGACCAGATCAATGAAACAGTTGACATTAATGAATTCTGATGGAAGAAATGTACATTTAGATATATTCTTCTAGTCCAAATGCAATCCCAGATGTGTGGAAATGATGCCTAATCTTGCTGGCATTTAGGGCTAAAATGAAACTTCTTGCTACGCCCAGAATCAAGCAACCATTTCCTATTAAATGTTGTAAGCAGTGTCATCAATTTTTTTTTATAAATTGCAGTAATACAATCACATTGAATAAAATTGTAATATAAATGAGTATGTAAATATATCATTACTGAAGTAAAAGAAATCAGAAAAATATAACCTTATAAATTTCTAGTATAAAATTTTTTCTATGGAATAACATGTATAGTGTTCTTGAATACAAATATTAATAATTCTTTTGGTTTTTACTATTTTTATAATTATTTTAAAGAACTCGTGTGATGTTTTTATCAAATTCCTATTTTAATTTCTTCTCTAGCATGTTAATCAGTACTTTATTGACAGTTGTATTTACGATATTTTGTTTAAATGCATTATTTATTAATTATTTAGATACTTACATATCAACCATTTCCATAAAAAAATGTGTCACCAAATGTTATGATTTAAGGCTTAATGATCACACTGACAGAGTAATTTAATAAATGTATATTTTATACCTTTTATTTTTAGCACATGACGTTTTAAATTTATGGTTACATTTCTTCTCTGACCCATGCTAGAGTGAAAAATCAGAATACTGATAATCTAAATTAAAGTACTTATAAGTGAATTCCATCTTTTTTACCTCAATTTTATGATAAAGATTAAAATTTAAAACCTTTGGTTATATTTTTTTAAAAATGTTTATTAAAATAATAAGTAACTACTATTATTTGAATTTATTTCTATTAGATTAATCAGTGGCCAATTAATGTAGTACATATAATGTTAATATTTGTAAAATGAAAACTCTTAGCATATTTCTTAATAGCTCTGTTTATATTTAGTCTTTTAAAATTATAAGTACCTGGATATTTTATTTTTATTATTAAAGTTTCTTCAAACTATCATAAATATATTGATTAAATTCATAAAATAGATATATTTTTCCTAATGAATTCATTGACATATTTTTTAAATAAAATCATTTGTCTTTACAAAAATTTATGCTGAAATTTTTTAGATACTTGAAATGTTCTTTTGCATGTAATTTAAATATAACTCTCAAAATAAGTTTATAACTAATTTTTTTTAAAAAATGGTTGAAAATAACACTTGATTTAGAACTAACAATCTGAATGATGGGTGAAAATATCTTATTATTTTCCTTTGTTTTGTAGGAATTCTTGTCATAAACAGTCAAATGCGTGTATCTTGTGTTTTATCATTATCGTTCTGACTCATCATTTGGAATTATATTTTATTTATAAAATAAATTCTAAATAGTTTATATATTTTCAATCACTACTATCTGCATTTTTCTTAAAAGTTTGATTTTTTTATTTTCAGAAGGAAAAAATAGTTATTGATATTGATCAAACAACAAAATATGATGCCAGTAATCCATTAGTAATTGTTCCAAAGAAGAAATGTTCAAAGAAGTTAAAAGTCAAAGAAAAAACAGTTGTTACACCTAAGCCATTGTCTAAAAAGCAAAGAAAAAAACTTCAAAAAATTATTGAATCAAAGAAAAAGAAACTAAATGTAAGCAATGAAAGTTTTATTAAGATAATTTCTTGAATTAAAGAAATTCATTAATGAACATTATTTAAATTTTGAAATTAGTTGAGAGAGAATATTTGTGTGCATGTATGTAAGAAAGAGAAAATTGAATTTATTGAGTGTATGTGGAATCTTAGCTATATTAATATAGATATCATTGTCATCATCATCATTCTTTTAAATAATATATTATTGGATAGTATACTATTTAAAAGAATTATCCACACAAGATCATACAACTCCTTAATATTCCTGGAATTTGAAAAATATTTTAATGCCCCCTTAAAACTCTTGGAATTTTGATTTGACTGCTTGAAAATCGTGAATTACTCCTAGAATTTCTACTTACCTTGATGCATTTATTTTTTGATGGAAAATATGTAATTTTTTTAGTTTCTTGTTTTAAATTTTTCAATGAAAAATTGTCAAGAAACAAAATTGAGTATTAACTCTTAATGTTACTACTAGATGGTGCAAATTTATATTAAATTGCAGACCTGCCAACTTTTACGCATCGTGCGTAAATTTTACGCAAGGTCCACATGTTTTACGCTTTTACTGATAACATGAATTATTTTACGCGTTTCGGTTCTTCTGGGCAAAGTTTAAAAAGGAAAAAAAAAAAATTTATATCTTAGCACATCATGGCGATCTTTTCTCGTTAGCCATTTTTAGAAGCGGAAATTAGCACCCCATTCAACCCATCTGTGGGAAGAGAAAAATAACTTCCCGGACTGTGTGGTCGCAGAGGCAACGAAAATGCACATGTCAAACCCTTTTTCTATCGGGGGGAGGAAGCCTCCAGCTTGAAAAACTATAGATAAGGAAAATAAATGGTAGAGGTATAATTTTTTTCTTTAGTCACACGGATTAAAACTGAAAAGTTTTACTGAAATACTTTTCTAAAAGTTGGCAGGTATGAAATTGTTATTGTAGTCATAACTGTTAACTAAAATAAAGATCTAGTTGAGTCACAATAACTTCTTGACGATCTAGTTCAGTCAGGACCAGATGTAGTATTTAGATACATATGTGTGAAGTGAAGTAATCACCAATAAGATCATAATGTGGTATTATAAGACAGATGTTTTTTTCTATTTTTGTTTATATCTTATAATATTCACTGAATATACTAATATTTAAATATAAAATTTTTGAGTTCAAATATATTTTCTCTATTTTTCTTGGTGAAAATTGCATGTGATTTCAGTGAATTGGGAGAAATTTGATAGTTCATCAATGTAATAAATGTTAAAATAAATCATTTAATATGTCTGGGAGAAAGTGTGTTTTCAATGACCAGTAGACACAGACCATACTAAGATTGGCTTTTGCATGGTTCAGAAAAAACATATGCCCTTTGCGTAGTTTACAGGAAAAACTTGTATAAAAGGGAGTAGGAAAAAGCCATGAACAGGTTGATCTGCCAAAAAATCTACTGATTTGAAAGATTTTTTTACTACTGTTGCTCCTTTATTATTTCTGTTATTCGTACATATAATTGAAAATGTTACATAATTTGAATATAATATACTTAATTTGAATACATAAAATAATAAATGTTAAAAAAATACGCATAATTATATGCATATTTAGTTAAGAACAATTGGTAAAATAAAATGAATGTCGATACCTCCTGGTAATTTTTTGTTTGACTCGTTAAAACTCATGGAATTTGATTCTTGAAAATCTGTAAGAGCTCTGAATATGATATAATACTCTACAATTAGAATTAAATTATTGATTTTCTGCTCTATATTACAGAGAGCAGAATTATTTGAAAAGTTGTCTCAGGTGCAAGCGTCTTCTGAAGATATTGACCATTTAACATCTACATCTGATATGCAAACATTTGGTATTAGAAGGTATTTATTGTATTCTAATATTGTCATTTATTATCTTTAACTGACCTTCTCAGACTCTATTACTGTGTGTGATTCAATGTTTTTAATTGATGTCTATGTACTATATTTTACAAATTGTGTGTCTGCTTGGGCACACTGTAAATGAGTTCACAGCTCCAATGAGCCGAAACAGGTGCCAAATGCACCAGACATGTAGATTACTGCACCAAAATGTTTTCTTGTGATTTTAAGGCATACTCTGATGTGTGCATGCGAAAAATTTGTTTAGAGATATTGTAAGATTTGTAGCTTTTGCTATGTGTTTCATTTATTTTGTATTTGTGCTTGAAACATTTTTGTTTGAAATTGTTATATAATAAAAAAATATTATTGAAGTGAATAAAATTCAAACATTTGAATTTTTGTATTTGTGTGAAGCTAGTGTCAGATATAAATGCTGATAAATTAAATTTCCACTTTTTTAAAATTTGGAACACAAGTATTGTGCAACCAGTGCCAATGATTTTCATATGAGTGATGATTAGGTAAGCACATTTATTTTATGTGATATTTGACTAAAATTACTGTATGTAATTTATTATGTATGTGTTGAAATATTGACACACACATGAATGCACAAATTTATTATGAATTGTGATTCTTGTTAATTAAAAATGTATTATTTATGCTATTAATTTAGCTAATAGTGCCTGGTTGTCTCTCCTCTTCCAGATTATAATACTTAAGATATGCTTGTATGGTAGGTGACATTGCTCAGTTCATTAAAGCTAGAATCTTCATAGAAAAGTATGTTATTTAGGTTATTGATTTAGCTTTATTGCCAGTTCTTTGTCATTCTAGATTGCTTTATAATGATGTTATTTCAAGTTGGATACCACTGTGCAGCTGATTAAAACTAGAATTTTAATAGAAATGTATGTTACTTATGTTGTTGATTTAGCATTATTGCTTAATTGTCTCCCAATTTAGATTGCATTACAACAGATGTTTTTAAAGGTGGGTGACACTGTCCAATAAACTGAAATCTGAATTTTCCTGAAAATGTATGTTATTCTTTTATTGATTAGATTTATGATGCTGTTGTTAATACTTGCTTGGTATTGTTTTATTCTGTTAATTTTTAAAGTGTTTATATTCTTTTGATTAATAAAAGAAAAAATTGGTTATGTACATTTTATTGACCAAGTATGAATTGTAATATTTATTTTTAAAGTTATTTTATATCTGTTTTGTTAGTTATAATATTTGTAAAATTTGTGAAAATTGTTTCTGATTATTAGTTATGTAATTTTACAGAACAGTAAATGTAATGAAATATTTGAATTTGGAAGTAACAAGAGATTGCAATATTCTAAGTTTGAGTTCGATCGTAGTCAAGATTTTGAAAACCAGATATTGAAGGAAGTGGTATTTAGTTTAGTTGACAAGATAACTATGTAGCACTTAATGCAGAAATTAGAAAGTGTGGCAAAATCATACCAGCTCATAGGAGTTTACTGAGTTCGAGGTTGCTCTAAATGGGGAGTGACTACCAGCTTTCAACCAATTTATCACAAGATGCCATCATGTATGGTCTAATAGTTACAGAGCCTACCATTAAACTATGTATTTAATATGTTTAATTTTTGAACTACAACTGAGCAATGTTTCTTTATTTATTTCAAGCTTATGCAAGATGGATTTTAATCTTCCTATATCTACTACAGAATTTATTACTGAGTATTTTAGAAGAAATTCATTGTGGTACCTTAATATGTGTTTTATAATTTTTATCAATTTTTTATAATGTTGGTTAATTTTTGATTAATTAATTTGTTAATTTTGTAACATATATATTCTTTCAATAAGTAACAGATTCTAGGATGATCTAAATGATGAAAATTACATTAATAAAAAGTATCATTTTACAAAATATTTAACTAATAATGATAGTGAGAAATAATTTTCTTAATATTAATATTTTAAAAAATATAGATTTTCATTTTTAGTCAATCTTTTATGTAGAAATTAATTAAAGTCATTTTAATGCTAGAAAAATATTTTAATTATTTTTATTTAACATATTTTTATAATTTAATAAAATTAAATTTAATAAAACTGATAAATTAAATGTAAACTTTTTTTTATTGAGGACAGTGCAAAATTTTTTTATTTGATCGCACTCTTATGCATAATTTTATGTAATTTAATTACATAAATTTCAGCATGATAAAACTTAAGCTTTTGTGTATTAATATGAAATATGAGTTGATAAGATAAAAAGTAAAATATAATGTCTTGGTTTTAAATTTGTAATTAATTACAACCATATATAATTAATTTTACTAAGTAATAAGTGTTTTTCTGTAATAAAATTAAAATATAACTATTACAGTATTAATAAGGGTGATTTTGTTTAAACTTTAATCTACAATTCTGGTAATTTTAGAATTGTATGTAGAATATACATTTTTAATTCATTTTACATAGATTACATGTGTGTAATTGAGAACTAAGCCTCAAAACTTATATTCAAGGTATTTTTTATTTTTTAAAAATACTCAATTTTCTCAAATTGTATTACATAAGAAATCAAATAGTTATTCAGATGGTAAATGCACTTTCATTGATTAATATTTAGAGTGATGTCATCAGCCTTGTGACTGTTTCATGTAAAACAGATACATCAAACACCAGGATGCTTTTTATGCTTAGGATCCACAAAATGGACACCATTTACAAGCAACCTGGTTGACTTGTTTGGGGTAGATCTTAATAATTGTGAACATATGATTTTACCATATCGTATTCCAATTTCTCAATTTTAATTTACATTTTTGAATTTTTTGTTCAAAATTTTGCTTTTACTGTTTGTTAAATATTGCTTTTTTTGTTCAAAATTTTTAGTTAAAAATTCAGATTTTATTTGTTGAACTTGTAAATGAATGATTAACTTGAATGATGTGGCTGCTTATAATGTTCAAAATATAGTAGGTGGTAGTTAAATATGCTGATATTATAGTGATAGTACCAAAAAGTGACATGTCATAAGGGTAACACCATACCTTTTTTCCCCCTTAGATTTATCGCTTAAAGCAAGTTATTTGGAATTTGTTCTTAGCTTGTATTTGTCTATAATCTTATTACCCAACTTTAATTTCCATCAGGAACTAAGAAAAAAATTTAGACATACACTATGTATGTAACTCATTAACTTTTTGTCAGCTCTTTAAATATGATTTTGAAAGGGTAAGATTGATCAGGGAAATGTAAAAAAAATTATAATGTTAGTAATATTTTTTGTTTCCCAAGAGTTGAATAATATGACATATCTTGGTTGCACAAATCAAAATAATTCATTAGACTTATCTGTCACTGAAATAAAATATTTAAGTCTAATTTAATAAAAAATTTTCTTTTTTTTCAGGTTTACTAATGAAAACGATTGTAGTATAAATAAGAAAAAAATTAGTAACATTCGAGGTATAAATAAAAAATGTAAAACATCCCTTAGTAAAAAAAGAAAATTGGAGGAAAATTCAGATACAAATTCTGAAAGTGAAGAAACAAAGAACATTAGAAATTCTGAATCAGAAGAATCAGAAAATTCTTCTGCAGGTGATACAGATGAGTCAGTTGAAGAAAATGAATCTTTGCTCAATAATAAGGAAACCAAAGAAGAAGAAATCATATGTGAAGAAAAGAAAACTGAAAACCATATTCAAAATGATGATGAACAAAATAAACAATCTGTAAACAAAGTAGAAAATACTGTTCCACAGATTTCTAAAGAAAATATAAACCATGAAAAAGTACATATACCTACTGTTTTTGTTCCAGTTCACAGAAATCCAGATATTCAGGTCTGTATTTTTTATTTTTTTTAGTCATTATTTTCTTAATATTTTTATGTGTTTTTAATGTTAAAATCAGTTTTAGTTTTAAATTATCATATGAAGGATTCATTATATAATAATAAATTGACAATTTAAAAATAAGGTCTTATACAGAAAATAAATTGAATAAACTTAGGTAAAAACAATTGTAAAATTATTTTCATTTTTTATCACTTGTCATTTTTCATGTTTTTTTTTTCTGATTTTAATTTTCCTTTTCATTTTTTTCTACTTTTATGGATGGCTTGAACTTTTATTTTATTTGATAATAAATCTTTTTCATAGAAGAGATCACTTTAAGTTAGATATAATATAGAAAATGAGTTTTCAAAATTAATCTTTAAAATAAAATAAAATAGTTAAAATAAAAATATTAGCAAAGAAAAAGTTAACTGAAAGTTTAAAAAAAATATTCAATTAAACTTTAGAGGTTTACCATTTTTGTTAAATAACAAAAGTTATTTAACAAAAATGGTACAAATAAAAATTTGTAATATTATGTTATCAATAACATAGGAAAACATTAACTTGATATCATCAGAAATAGTATAGGCTGTAGATTGTGGGCCATTTTATTTTTACCTGAATGCAGAGAAATAAGTTTTGGTTAGTAATATTAATTGAAGCAAAAATTTATAAATTGTTATATGTTATTTGTATAGCAGCACAGTAATCATAATTATTAATTAACTATTGCAATAATTTTGAATGAATATTTGTATCAGCCTCTTTAGAATATTGCATATTCTACATAAAAGTTTACTAATAACTTAAATGTGTGTACTCTTTATTTGTTCACTTTCTAAGCAAACTTAACTTAATTATAACTCATTGATGATTACTAATTCATAGATATGTGAAACATTCTAAATTTTTTTGTTTTAGAAATTCAGCAAAATTTTATAAAATAAATTCTAAATTCACTTTTGGTTTTGTAAAAGAAAAATATTAAGAAAAATTATTTTATATTCTACTTTTAGACAAGAAGCATAAAAGTTACAAAAATGTTTTGTTTCAGATTTATTTGAAAGTAGAAAAATTGTGATATGGCACAATTTGATTTGAATGCAAGATTCTCATGAAATTACAATATATGTATAAAAGAAGAGTTTTCCTTTTACAAAATCACATTACTATACAGTTAATATCAAAGATTTCTATGAATGATTTTTACATGAAACTATATGCCTGTAAAAAGAATGTATAAAAAATAATGAAACAATCTATTAATGACTGAATACAAATATTTTGTAACTCTTAACCTTTATGAGTATTTTAATAAATTTACTTTTTCTAGGATTTTTTAAAATAATTATTTAAAGAACTAATTCTTTTAAAGATTTTCTTTCAAGAGAAATAATTTTCCCACTTTTTTAATCTTTGTGAAATTCATGTTTATCTTGCACTTTGAAATGTCTTACTTAGAAGGATTATTGTTCTTAACATCATCTTCATGCTTTTATTAAATTAAATAAGAAAAACAATTGATTACCATAAGTGTGAACCATGTCATATACACTGTATCTGAAAATTGTTGTAATAAATAAGATATTATGTGAAAATTTTTTTTATCGAAACTATAATTTTACCCTTGTAGCATTCGCTAACTGAGGTATGAAATAGCTGAAACCACTGCATGGGATTGTTTCTGCTTTTGAAGAAATGAACTTATTAATAGCTGATAGGCTGATGTGTTTGCTTTCTTAATTTTGGTATTTTGAACTTTTATTCATTTATTTTGGCAAAAAGGCAGGAATTATTCGCTACTGAATTAATGGCATGCAATGTTGCATCTGAAAACACATTTTGTAACAAACCATTTTAAAACACCATTACAAAGAAATTTTCTATTACTAATTTAATAAAAGTCCATTTTGACTTTAAAATGTTTTTCATGGTACCATATTTTTTATTGTGTTACACATTAGTGAAGTTGTATAACTTTTCATATAAGGAAGTTTTTCCTTTGATGCTTTATGCAGTCATTTTTTTAATCATTTGGCTAAAAAACATTATGTTCCAAATAATTTGATAAAAGATATAAATACAATCTACTTGATCTTTGTTCATTTGAAATTTATTTTCTTTTTTATGCTTAGGTTTCACAACAAATTAATTATTAAAAAAATATTTGTTGTTGCTAATTTTTTTTTAATTTTTCTATTTTTTAAAATATTTTAATCTAAATTTCATTAAACTGACGAATTATTGTTATTTATTTTCTGAAACATTATGAAGTGTTAATCAATATTTTCAGAAATATCCTTTTAAACATTTAAAATGTTTAAAGATAGAATTAAGTGTTCCATTGCCAATAAGAATGGTAATAGCAACAAATAAAAAATTATCATTAATATCTGAGATGGTAATTTCATCATTGGATGATCTTATGAGAATTTCAATTTGTGAATTAACTAATTTTACCCTAGGCTTTACGAGAAGCTCTTCCTATTTATGCTGAAGAGCAGCCTTTGATGGAAGCAATTCGAGAAAATTCTGTTGTTATCATTCATGGGGAAACAGGAAGTGGGAAAACAACCCAAGTTCCACAGTTCCTATATGAAGCTGGTTTTACACAGTTAGTATATTTTAAGTTTATATTCATTATTCTTAATTAATTTTGTATTTCAATTCAAGAATGCTATAGAGTTTTTAACATTTCTTAAGATTTCTAAAAGATAATGCAACTAAAAGATTTATTTGTATTAATCAATATTAAAAACATTAATGAAACATTCTTAATTATTTTTCAATAAAATGATGTTTTAAAATTAACACATTTCTAAATCATCCAAATAATGGAAAGTTTTAATAAAGATCATAATCTGTGCAATTTATTGAGGGAAATTTGTTGTGGTTATTTTAAAATTTCTCCTCAAAATCTTTTGAGTTCAATATGCCAATTTTATCTATATAAATAAAATTTGTGTATTGAATTCAAAAGATCTTTTTTGATTTTAATAGAAAAATTTAATTTTAAATTAAAAATTTTGAAAAATTTTCCACTCAAGTTTTTACAGTATTACAAATATATACATTTATTTACTGTATTACAAATACACACAATTAAAATTTCTCAATACTAATTCTTAATATTAATTAAATGTAGGGAAACAACCTGTTTTAATTCAACTTTACTTTTTAGTATTGAACTCTTAATTTTTTGTCTTGCCATCTACTCTCATTATTTAAAGATTTTCATACGCAAATCATAAAATCGATGAGATTTTTCATTACAAATAATATTTTATTCAAATAAAAAGGCATTACTAGAATATTTGATATTCTTATTAATAATTGAAGGTTTAATCAGCAAATCATTCTTTTCAGGTATTCTTTGTACATCCTGTTAAATTAGATGTTTTCAGAAGTTTTATTTTTTAATTGTAAAAATATTTTGGAATTCCTTAACATTCCTTAACCTTATATGACAAATTTGACAGAAAGGAAAATAGCTAATTTTTCTGTTGCTGGTCATGATTTTATAATGATTTTCATCAAGAAAGAAATATATCATATGGCATTTTTTTGTCACTCTGTCAAAAAATAGAATTTTATCTGAATAAACATTAAAGACTTTTGTGAAAACATAAAATTAACAAAAACATAAAATAATAGATCAGTTATTACAATCATTATTACAGTTATCAAATATGATTAAAAAGTGTTAAAGTTTATCAGTTTTGAAATAATTTTCCAATCATGCTTATGATGCTTATTCATGGTACAAAATTTGTACTTGTTAAAATAAATTCAAACGAATAATTTTCTGTTTATTGATATGCTTAAATGAAAATGATGAATTTTAAATTTTTCTTTCTTTGAATCAGAAAAAAATTAAAGCTTTTAAAATATGAGGAACTGCAAGTAACTAAGATATTTTATGTTTTGATGACGCTCTTCATCTCAGCAAGGGTGGAAGTGATTTTTAATAATGTTCAATGCAAATTATTTCGTTTTAAAATTTAAGTTATTTTAATTGAAATGTTTAAATCTGTTTAGATATTTTATTGGTTTATAATTTTTAAAATATAAGTGAAATTAGTTTCAATAAATAAGACTTAGTTGAAAAGGCTAACGTATAGCACAACAATCTTTTTATCATATTGCCATTTAATTTATGGCATGAAATATTTTTAAAAAGAAAGAAATTTACAAAAAGAGAGGGAAAAAACAGCACTTGAAATTAAAAGAAATGGTAATGAATATCATTTCTCTTCATTTAATTTCTTTTCTTCTGCATTTTAATAGTAAAAATATGCTACCCAATAAAAAAAGAAAATTTCTTTTTCCTTTTTGGAAATATTGCCATATTATATTTAAAGTTTGGTTTTTACTTAAGAAAAACCATGAATTAAATGTAGCTTTTATTTCTCAAAGCAATCAATTTGCTTTTAATTGTTATTTACTTTCTAAATGATAAATAATTTTATCAATATGATCTTTTTTACATGTTTTATTTATAAAATTTTCTATTTTATTTCTATTTGTATACTAATGCTTCCATTTTTGACAAAAAATTTTAAAATGATAGTTTAAAACTTTTTAATGCTAAAATTTACTACTGTAAATTTTCAAGAAAATATTATAAAAATGAGGGTATTACCTAGGATTCTTAAAATTATTCCAAAGTAAATTAAATGTTTAATTAATTTATATTTGATCATATATGTCTTCCTACATTAATTTTATTATTCCAAATTAGTATAATCTCATTATTTTTAAATTAATAAAAATACCTCAATAAATCAAAAAGCAACTTTTCTAGTCTGCTACAAATAATTATATTTAATCCTTTCTGTTAATAAATGTAATTAAAAGATATATAATTTATGTATAATATTATTTTTTTAATTTATGTTAAACAAATTGTTATATTTTAAGTAGTTCATTTTTTACACTAATATATACTTTTAAATGTTGTATGATTAGTCTATAATAAAATGAAACCTATATTATTGACTTATGTTCCCTAATTCTGTATATATTGTCAGGGTAATTGGATTATTTCAAAAATTTCCTATTGTGTGGTACTCTGAATCCTATTGGTACATTGATTTGGATGTTATAATTTATACCTTGCAACCCCTTCTTTAAACTATTGTAAATTAATAAATTTTGATGTTCTATACTACAATTTAAGAAAAATATTTCTCCAAAGTTTGATTTAAAATGTTTTTTAATAAATTTTTCACTGAATTGCTATTAAGGCATTGAAAATATATTAAGTGTTTAGGTAATATATAAAATACTTTAACTAAATATATAAAAATTCATAAATACTTAATTTAAGTTCATAAATAAAAATTGATTAAAATATATTTTATTTCCTAATTGTTTCTGTTATCTATATATTAATTAAATAAATCTAATTGATTCTAAACTATTTTATTAAATGTTTTATGTTTATTGAATAAACTGATTTAATTGACAAATAAATAAAGTGTCATCCTAAGTTAAATTACTATTAAATTGTTAAGTGAAAAACTTTTAAATTTGGTGTATTAAACCTTTCTTTTATCTGTTACTTGTGTTCAAATATTGAAAGTTAGGAATAATTTCTCTAATTGTAGTTACATAATTTCTTTTAGTATTTTTTTCATTTATTAATAAAAAAATGTTATCCCAAAAAACATTTAGAGATGCAATTTCTCATATTTTCTTATTTTTTCATAGAAATAATATGCTGATTGGTATTACTGAGCCTCGAAGGATTGCTGCCATGAGTATGGCTGCTAGAGTTGGAGAAGAAATGAACATGCCAAATGCAGTATCATACCACATAAGATATGAGAAAACTGTGAATCCTGAGACGAAAATTAAATTCATGACTGATGGAGTATTGTTAAAGGAAATGAAAAACGTATGTATTAAATGTAATATTTTCTTTATAATCATAAAAATTACTGAATAAAAAATATTGTCACTGAGAATAATAATAATTTAACTATGCAAATTGTACTATGTGATATAATCTTGCAAATGATCTGATATTTATTTTTAATCAAAAGCAGATTATTAGTATTTTATTTTAAATATTTTTGAAACTAAAATTAATGTTTCTTAATAATTTTTTTTATATTAAATTGCTAAAATAATCCAAATCTGCTATTCACATTATCTTAAATTTTTTTAAGCCTATATTAAAATATTTTTATAATCGTAGTAATGTTGGAAAATTTTAATCAAAAATATTTATGAAGTATTTATGCTATTAAAATTCATGGAACATCAGTCCTCTCTATTACTATTTTAGGCACACCTTGTCCTTTTTGGACTTTGTGCCAGGAAACCCAACCAACCAACTACTACTATTTTATTTAATAGTACTTCTTGTATTACTTAATTTTAAAGTGCTTCCTTTTCTCCTATACCTAATATTTTTTTTCCAACTGATACTTGAAGTTTAATATTTTAATATTTAGGTTTAAATGCTAGTCAGTAATATGAGATAAAAATTTTTTAGTGATTTTTAACCTTAGACAGAAAATATCTAACCAATACATATCACTCATACATTCCATAAATTATATGCTTATTTATTTGCAATATGTTGAGATTTAATAAATTCAATGATTATGTACTTATAATATTATGGATTTAGAAATGAAGCCATATCATAAGAACATGCATTACTTTTGAGTTCAGTTTTAGTAAATGTTTATAAATTATATTCAAATAAATAATTATGTGATTAAAAACGTTTTGTGTTTTGTAAAATGTATATTTTAATAAAGTGTCAATGTTTTATTACAGATAAATAGCATATCATTTGTATTTTTTCTTTATTTTATTTGTTATTCTAATAAGGTAAAAAATATTTTTTATTGCAGTTTTTGATATTTGCAATTTTTCTACTTAAAATTTTTCCATCGTTATTAAGAACAATTATTATTTTTCTGTAAAAATAATTTTGCTGACTTTTTATTAGGATTTTCACCTTTCAAGATATTCAGTTATAATTATAGATGAAGCACATGAACGATCTGTCTTCTCTGATGTTCTCATTGGTCTCTTATCTCGGGTTGTGCTTCGTCATAAATTTAAGGTAAAAATAAATTATCATTTTATAACTATTAACCATTTCCCATGCTTAATAAAGTCATTTAATTAATGTAAATTTTTTATATGAAAATGCAGGGCACATTTAATAACTATTGATATGTGGAAAATTGATTTATGAACTGTGTTTATAACAATTTTTTAAAGAAATATCTTCTTAAGATAATATTTCTTAAAGAAAAAAGTATGTGACAAGAATAATCAGATTTCTCTGAATATTAGGTTAAATTATGGTAATTCCCTAATGCAGTATTTAATAAAATATCTCAGAACTCTTTGAAAATCAAAATTAGAAATTTATCAATTCAAAAATGTAGGTGAAGCTTTCCTTTTTTATTCATGATTAGTTTCACAATTTTCTATTATATTTTGATGTATATATTTGCTTTCTTTATCTTTAAATATTAATTTTAATGGTGATTTGTGTGACGTTGTATAATAAGATATCATGCATTTTTAGAAGCTACACCATCTCCATAAAATCAAAATTGTCCAGAAGGTCCAAAAATAAAATCGGATCGCTTAAAATCTCAAAAACTGTAAAACTTAGACAAATAAGAATATGATTGGGGGAGGCTTGAACAGCCCTACACCATTGACACTCTGAAAAGAGCCTCTTGCCCTGGTGAAAGATAAGTGATTTGATATGGCCACTCAGAAAGCATGAGAGAGCCATCTGCTATTTTCTCGATATATTGGGCTTGTGGCACTATTGAGATCTTTTACGAAAGTACCATGGGTGAGAAGGAGGAACTCTTCAAAGTGTACTTAATTCCTTCCTTTTGATCAAGGAAATTTCAGGTTAATTCAGGTCATGACAACCATAAATAGGTTAATTTATGGTTGTCATGCATGTTATCAGCAGAGGCAGCCTTGGCCAAATTATCGGCAACCTCATTACCATTCAATCCAACATGGGAAGGGACCCATTGAAAGTATATAGTGTCTTTTAGGAAGCTGTTTCAAAAGAACTTGTATATACAGGCTTGTCATATCCCCAACCATCATGCAATTAGAGAGGCCCTGTATAGAGTCACGACTGTCAAATAAAACCCAAAGATACTTGAATACAATTTGAATTCGAATAAGTACTTACTTTCTGCTAACTGCCATTTAGTAGATTTCTTAAAATTTAAACCTCTCAATTTCTTATTCTAAATTTCTTATTCTTAAAGTTTTAATTGTGGTTATTTTTACTATTTTAAGCTTAAAGGTTCAATTGTTACAGAATTGTTTATTTTATATTTATAATCTTTTATGTAATTGCTGTAGCTTTTGATTATTTGAAATAAATTCTTAAAGCAGTCATGTTATAATATCATGTCATTACACGTTTGGTTATTGCAACGAAACTTAACATTTACATTTTATTACTATTAGAATGCAATATGTTGCAATTTATACAAATTGCATCATATTTTACTGTTATTTTGTTTATTTAGATTTATTTCATATTATACTGTTGTGTTGCACATGGTGCCCTTTACACTACCATTAACTCAGACATGTACAGCAATGTGTAATGTGTACTATATGTTGATATAGATCCATATACATAATTATATATTGATGTAGTTCCAAAAGAAATCAAATGCTTAGAAGTGGTTTAAAAATGGTGATGCTTATATGATATCTATGCTTGTTTTATTTTGAAATCATTATAACTATCTATAGTTTTTTTCTTTTTCTGAAATGGCATTTCCATTGGCTGTAAAAGTGTTACATTTTCCCACTAATTTATAAGACTCTTATGGAATTAAGATTTTGAACAGGGTTCACACAACTCCTGGAAACTCCTTAAATTCCAAAAAAAATTTTTAATAGCCCTTGAAACTCCTCGAATTTTGACTTGACTCCTTGAAAATCATGAATTACTCCTGGAATTTTTTTTACCTTGATGCATTTTTTTCTAGAAAATATTACAATTTTTTAAATTTTTTTGTTTTAATAGTTTTGATATAATTGTCACGAAACTTAAATCAGTATTAGTTTTTAATATTGTCACTATATGGCAGCATGATCAATATTAAATTTTTTGTATTCATAACTGTTGACTTGTATAAACGGTTTCATGATCTAGTTCAGCTACTATAATTTCATGATAATTCAGTTTAGTAGTATTTTGATTTATGTAAAGTGAAGTGAAGCATTATGTGAAGAGTGAAGTAATCACCAAACTAAATGAATGTGTTGCACAATTAAGACAGGTTATTTTAATTGATTATTTTTTTATTTGCTGCTGTTTTCCTTATATTATATAAAATTCTTTGAATATTAATATTTAAGTCTAAAATTTTTGAGTTAAAACATACTTTCCATGTCTCCTTTGATGAAAATTTCGTATAATTTAATTGAATCGGTATAAATTTGTTTATTAATGAAATAAATGTTTTAATATGCCTGATGGAAAGTGTCTTTTCAATGACCAGTGGACTCTGGAAAAACCATACAAAGATTGCCTTTTGTGTGGTTCAGGAAAAACACGTGCCTATTGTCTAGTTTGAAAGAAATACGTCTGAATTTCAGATATGGGCAAATCAGCAATTAAATCCCATATGAAAGGGAAAAAGTATATATATTTATAATACAAGAAAAATCTAGCAGTAAACAGAAGAAAAATTTGGTATTGCTTTTATTAAATAATAATTAGGAAAAGAAGTTAACCTTCAAACTATATGTAATAGTTGTGTTTGTTTTTTGAGTAAGTGTATTTATATTTGAAAAGAAATACTCATCTTGAAATGCTCAATAAATAAATTGACAGGAATCTATTGGAAATGTCTTAGAACTCTAAAATTACTCACTATTTTATACAATGTATAATCCAGTATTATATAGAATGTTGATTAATTAAATAAAAAATTTCTGTTATAGCCGTAAAATCATTGAAGGCTTTTGAAATAATCATTAATAATTTTAACTTAAATAAAAAATAGTCTCAATGTTCATAGTATCAGTGTTTGCAATAATTTATTTTTATTATTTACAGAAATGAATAAAGAATATTGCATGTACATAATTATATGCATATTTGGTTAAGAACAATTTTTAAAATAAAATAAAAAATTATTTAACGTGAATGTTGATACCTCCTGGAAATTTTTAATTTGACTCCTGGAAAACTCCTGGAATTTGATTCTTGGAAATCTGTATGAACCCTGTTTGAAACTCCACTCATCTAATAAGATTTAGTTAAAATTACTTTGCTTTAAATTTTGTTTAATGGTTAAAAATGATTTTTAAACTTATTTATTTTTTACTCTTGAAATAACTTCAGTATATGGATTTGTGACTGGCCAGCAGCAAATAATCTTTACTTATGCAAATTTATATCAAGTTCCAAAAAAACAAAAAAACATCATTGATTTGATGAACATTTGTTTTAAATTACCTCTGACCAATATTAATATCATAATGATTTATAATCAACCAGATTAGTTCTTCAATAAGAATATGTTTGCATCTTTCTGTGCTATTGAATATTCCCAATCTTATCACATCAATGATGTAATTTTGTCAAATATTCGAGATTAATTTGTCAAACTAATGAACAGATATTTTTTAAAGTTTTCAATTAACATGATTATTGAGAAATCAAATCATAAAGTTTTAACTGAAACATATTTGTTCGATATTTTGAATAGAAATCATGATTGTTATAATAAAATTTAAAATAGCTTAGCATCAAACTATGAATTATATTGATACCTCAAAACACCACAAGGTAGACTTTACAAAACGTTTATTAACTTTTATGAACAAAAATCTCCAATTATTATTGTAATGAAAATTCTATGTTTCCAATCAGGCATTAGCTTTATATTTGAAAACAATTATTATCATTTATATTAAATAAAATTTGGGATTACAAATAAAAAAATTATCATTATTTGAAGAAAGTAGTTAAACGTTGTTTATTTGAAATGAAACATAATATGTTTAATTAAATGGGGTGTATAAATGCATGCTTTTTAAAGAAAAACCTTTTTGAATAGTGAAATATATATCAATGATTTCTTTAAATAAAAATAAAATTAGGAATTTAAGTTGTTTTGACAAACATATGTAATAAGTTTTTACATTCCTTAAATAGTCTCAAAGTTTTGCACCCTTCAAATATTTTCATTGGTGTATACGAATAATACTCTAAAAAATAGATTTTTGCTATTATTTCCTAAAATTAAAATAATCGAATCAATTTTGATCTTATTAATGTTTTTTTTTTAAAGATAAGGCAAAGATAAAAATTTTTAATCAATTACAAAAATTAAGTGAGTACCTTTTGACAGAAATACTAGGGGTACTATAAAACTTACAATACAGCTTTATTAAATTCTTTCAATGTAATTTCCATCATGATGAATACACTTCTCCATGTTCCAAAACCATTCCTTATACAAGCTCTGTCAAGTTTCATCTGGGAATGAAGCATATTTGTTGTCCCAAGCCCTCAGAAGGTCCTCATTACTGTAAAATAATTTTCTTTTAAGTTCATTTTTACATGCAGCACTAGTGCAGTGTTACAGGAATCAAGGTTTGGACAGTAAGTGGTTATTTAAGAAGTTTCACTCCAGTAGTGGTCAAATATTCGGTGCAGGCTTTGATGTGATGAACTTGAGTAATATCATGGTGGTCTTTCTTGATTTTAGGTGCAGTTTTTTGCATGGACTGTTTGACTTGGTGTATCCATTAGCTGTTCGAACACTGTTCAGTGTACCAATTAGCCATGACTGTCCTTCGTATGTCCAAAATGACATACTAGAAAATTTAATTTGAAAAATACCGTTATCATTTTTTTCTTAACAGATCAAAATTTTTTGACGGCAATAGGCATGTGTTTATCATCAAAACCAGAAACATTTGTTTTGAGGCACATTAGAATAATGCAAGTGTAATTTCTTCTATGCATTGATTTTTGTTTAAATGATGTATAAAGTTATACCTCAAAACTGCCATTATTTCACTATGCAACCATGATGCCATAATCCACATTTTTAACTATTTCTGCTAATGAACAACTGAGTCCACAGGCATCTTGCTGACATGCCTAAGGACTTAGTTGCAAGCTTGAACATGTCTGAATATGCTATAACCTTCAACCTCATGAGATTTTTTGTTGAGTCATATTATAAAACTTATATAGTTCTCTTTATATTGTACTATAGATCAAGAATTTAGATAAGATTTTCATTTCTATGGTTTTAGAACATAAATCTTCTTATTTTATTCCAAGTTATGAAACCCAATCAAATCATGAAAAATATATTTTATCAATGCTATGTGCCATATATATATATATAGAAATATTTATTCTTTTTTTTAGAAAAGGAATTATCCTCCTTTAAAATTGATCATTATGTCTGCTACAATGTGTGTTGAAGAATTTATGGGAAACCCTAGGCTATTTAAAGAGCCACCATTTCTGTTTAAGGTAACATAAATTTCATAAATTCTTTTATAAATTCTTTTATTTGCATCATTGAATATTGATGAGTGTTTTACTTTATAGGTTACTTCAAGGCAGTATACAGTTCAAGCACATTTTAATAAATACACACCAGAAGACTATGTTGAAGTTGCATATAACAAAGTATGCATTGATTTATTGTGTAAATATTTTGATTTTTGTCATAATATGATATTTTTACTCTGAAGTTTTTTCAGTGTTATTCTTGAAATAAATACTATATTTCTAAAATTAATGAAAATGTAAATTAATAAGTATTAAAATGTAACTATCAGTTGATTCTTTTTTATTAAAAATTTTTCTATTTCAGTAGTATGTAATAACTGTATACAAGTTTCATAGGTCTTAAATTTTTTTCAAAAGCATAAAATGGCCAATCTCTCAAATTTTTAAAGAGGTCAGATTGTTGGAGCCTGACTAGTTTAAGCAAGCAGGACTCAAGCATCATAACTTTTAGGTGTTCTACAGGTAGTGTCTAAAGTTATGTCAGCATGCACAGATCACAGCTGCACAAATTCAACAAAACAAAATAATGGGCAGAAAGAGAAGCTAAATGGCTATTGAAGCAGATTGTAATGTCTGAAGAAAGAACAACTGTGGCAAAAGTGACTTTAGAGCTCCATCAGTGTCTGGATTCTTCATTGTCAATGATCGCAGTTATATCGTACCTTCCTAAACAGAAAATTTGTAACAGAGCAACAATTTCCAAGCAGCATGTTAATACCAAATGTTATCTACAAAACCTGGTTGACCAGTAAGTTGAAGAAAGTAATGTAGTCTGACGAATCATCTTTCATATATTTATCTACTAGAGAACTGGTGCATATTTGAAAGACATCTTGAAAAGCATATGATTGTGATTGGCTCCTTCCGACTGCCAAACATAAAGGTTACTCTGTATTGATATTGACAGTATTTGTGGTTGTTTGCTTGACCCATTGAAACTGTGAAAGGATGGATATGCGGGGAGAAGTATAGTGAAATTTTCTCTTTCCTTCTTGTATGCGATGGAATTTTCCATGAAGATAATATAACTATCAAATGCAGTGGTACTTGTCCTATCTTGGTATGGGGAACATAAGGATGAAGTTAAACATATGCTTTGGCCTACAATCACTTGATCTCAATATAACTGAACTTTTATGGGGTTTTTTTATGCATTCAATATAAAATCCATGTCCTCCACCAGCATCTTTTTCACAACTTTTCAATCTCTCCATGAAGAATAGTACAATATTTTACTAAACAATATTCAACACTTGTATAAATTGATTCCTAGGCCAAAGTTAACTCCACATCTTTTATTAATCTTTTATTAATATCCACATGGTACAATATTAATAAAAGATTCTTTAGTAATATTGATATTTCTATCATATTGGTCACCACCTGTGTATGTATAAGTATAAATAATATAAAAAAGATCTTAAAAAAACATTATTAAGTAAGAATTTAAATATAATTTTAGTGTTAACAAAAAGAATAAGTATTAAACCAAAATCCACAAAAGTTCATGTATAGTTTGCGAAAAAATATCACTTTTGTATCAAAGAAAATTTTCAAATGCTTTAAAAATTTCAAAAATAATTTATGTTATTTAAAGACGTAATTTTTTATATCTTACATACCAGATGTAAATTACAAGAATGGGCTGGGAAAATGTTTTTCAGAATTTTTTGAAAATCACAAAGAAATCATTAGAAATTGTGAAAGATGTGTTTGACACTTAAGACAAACTACAGAATAAACTTTACTTAGACTTATTGTTTTTGATAGTCTAATGTTACTAAGTTGTAAGGCATTTAAATTATACATTGCATATAGTGTCTTCTGGGAGAACTAAATATAATAATAATGTGATTGATTTCCATTGGTATAACTGGAGCCAAGTTCTATTCCCTTTTTATTGTACACATAGCAATTATGTGGCTGTACAGACTCAAAAAGCATAACTTCTGAAATTCAACAATAGCCAGGATCATATCTAGGAGTGTAATTTTAATCTTAATGTTGAGATACTTTGCCAACTTAACATATGTTCATGTAATATTTAATTAGGAAGAGATTATTAGCTATCACTGTGAAATCTTCTGATTCACAAAATCATTTATTTCTCTAAGAGTAATTTTTGATTGTGGATCAAATTTAAGAGCCAGATGCATATAAATAGTGCAAATTGTAAATTCTGTACCAAAATACTGAAAACATTATTGCGACCATTCCTTAATCATAAATGGTATACATGCATTAGCATTCCTACGTATAGTATTCTTCATATACATCACACATTTTAAAAATGGCTTGGAAAATCAAGCTTATATTTTATGCATTATGAAACAGTTTCCTAAAGGCAAAAATTCAAATATAAATGTTAAAGCATATTTCATCTGTCCACTGGAGTAATATTAAAATTGTAATAGTGGCTTGATGCTGATTTCCATTCCAAACACCAAAGACAAGTACAATGACTTGGAGCTAGTACTTAAGAGAATTATTACTAGTACCATCTTATATATCTTAAAGCTGCTGACGTTTAATTGGTTAAAAAATCGATCTTGTTTGATCTTTGCTTTATTAGATTCCCATTTTTAGTGAGTATGCTGGTTAAATATTTGTCTCTCTATTTATAGTGTGGGATGTGGAGAGAAAGTGCCTGTTCAAGAATTGATTTTGTCACTTGATCATGATATAAATTTGTAAAGATGTTCAATGTTGTGCAGCTTAGTTTTACAATAAATTGTGTGATATAGTGTGGGATCTTTACCCGTGATTCCTTTCTTTCAGCTTCAAGAATGAGTGTTAAGAATTTATTGTAGAAAAAAGTGGTAAGGAAAGAAATACAGAAATTTTGTTTTAATGATTAAATAAATTTTTTAAGCTAATATGGGTTTCTTCTTTTTTTTTCTTTTTTGATTTTTTCACCTATTTTATTACTATATTATTATTATTTTATTAAATTATTTTATTACAATTGCTAAAGTTATTTAATTACTGTAAATATAACTAAGAAAAATTAATTTTTAAGTTCAATTTAAATTCTAAAGCTTGATAAATTGAATGATGATGAAAACTTGGATCATTGATCATAGATACATTTAAAATTTATTATGTAATTAACGATCTAATTTATATATAATATTAAGAAAAGTATTGGGTTGTTTGAAAAGTAATTTCGTTTTTCCTACATGGATCAACTTTTTGCTGGTAGAAACCAACCACTTTATGACTGTGGAATTGTGCTACTATCAGAAAGATGGTAAATGTTGTTAGACTAGAATAGACAGTATGCAATGCAATATAATATTTATTTGCTGAACATTTTTTATTTTCATGAAAAACGAAATGACTTTCCGAGCAACCCAATAAATATAAAAAATAAAAGTAATATAATTTTAATTAAGCCAATTCAAATAATTTAATATTTTGTTTTCAAAAATATGAAATATTTGTATTTTGTGGGAATTATTTTTAGTATTTAATTTTAAAAGTAATATATTAAGAATAATAAGTAAAGGTTTTGTGTTGTTGTATTCTGTAAAAAATTTAAGTTGAAATTCTTGGATAGGCATAATTGTGCATATTTAAAAAACTCAATATAAAAACTGTTTTAGTTAATTTATACTGAATAAAAAACTTACCTAATTCAAAATTATTTTCTAAAATTTAATAGATTTATTTCAACAGGTTAACAGTTGAAATCACTTTTTTGTTTTTAAGAAATGTATCATCTCTATCAAAATTTTATTCAATTTATAGAATAGATGAAACTTGATCATCCAAGTTTAATAAATGAAGTAAATATACAAGATTTTTCCCCATTGATAAAGAAAAAGACTTGTATATTGGTGCGTTTATTTATCACTTTTTGTAATTCCTGATATATAATATTACTTTTAATTTTATATTATATTTGTATCAATTACTTCTTTTTATAGCATTCAGTCCACTTAAGTTAATCCTATCACAAACTTGCCTTTGTTTTAACATTCTCAAAGTTATTGTGTAATAAAATCAATAATACAAAACTGACTGCAGTTTTTTTCTTACTGATTTTGTTCATTTTGGTTGTTTTGTAGTATAATATTCACATTTTCTATTTTTTTATTGATTCTTTAATTCAAAATTATTGAAGTAAATACATTTCTCATCAACAATTATAAATCAATTTAATAATTTGCTTATATGTTTTTAAGAAATAAACATTTTATAAATATTTGCATACAATTGTCTTTATAATATATAGGATATCAGTTATGCACAACATTTTTTCATGTATGATTCATTACATCAAAGGCAAAATATTTATTCAAATAACATGCCTGTAACTGCTCAATCTAATTCTACCTTAAGCATCTAGTAAAACTGTCATTTACCTCTTTCAACAAAATCTTATTTTCAGCATAAATTATTGCTTGCCTAAATTTAATGTTGCAAAAGGCGTCTCAGGGTGCTGTCAAAATACTATCTTCCCAATAATTTTATTATTTTTAGTGAAATGCAAAAATAATCTACAGAGTTGCCAAAACAAGAGATTGTGATTACATAATATTTTAAATCTGTAATCTCTGAAAATTTTCTAATGTTAATCGTTACTCTTTCAACTCAAAGACTGCTCTCTTAATACTTTCCAAAATTATTCCAATTTTCAATCGTATATGACTTGACACATCATTAGATATACAGAAAATCTATATAATAATTTTATATCAACAACATATCTTTTTACTTCTGCTTGTGATTGAACAATATTTCTTAACACATTCATTAATATTTTTATAAACTTTAATATAGTTTAGTCATTCAAAGTAAAGAATTTTATCAACCACAGAATATTTAAAATTTTCTGCTTTAAAACAATTCAACTTTGAAATCCATTCTTATTAGAACTTCATAAAAATCTTATTTATATTGAAATCAAAAATGGAAGTTTCCTTAAATGTATTCTTTTAAATACATTGTTTTCTTGTTATGCTTTGATATTTTCAATTAGCATGTAAGTTACAAATTTGATATAGTTTATCTTAAAAATTGAATGTTTCTCTAATTAAATCCTTAAATTCCAGGTTTGCAAAATTCATAGGCAATTACCTTCAGGAGCAATATTGGTATTTCTTACTGGTGAAAATGAAATTAAGCAACTTTGTAAACTTCTTCAAGAAACATTTCCTTCTAAGGAAATTGAATCTGATATGAATGCAGAAGAAAAGGAAAATTCTAATAATCTTGTAAAACGTAGGAAACGACGCAAAAAAAGTCAAGGACAATCCGATTCATTTCTTCCAGACATAGATTTAGATAAGTATGTTTTATCCATTAATTATTACTTATTAATTATTTATTCAATTCAGTAATCTATGTGATGCTCTAAAGCATATTTATGCTAACAATAAAAAATTTTATTATTTATTTAAAATATGATTCTAGTTTTTATTGAGTTTCATAAATAAACTAATTTATACTTATGTTTCTTTTCTTACATGGAAATTTTTTTAAACAATAAAGAGGATAAATAAACTGTATTGTATTTTCTGATTAGCATTTATCAAATATTTTTTTTTTATTTTAAAATACAAAAGCGAAACTTTTTAATGCATTTTATTAAGAAATATATAAATTTGATTATAATACAACAAAAAATGATTATCTAATTATTTTCCAAATGCTTTTTTAGAGATATTTTTTAGACATATTTATCTGTGCATTATTATTTTTCACCTTTTTTTTCTGTGAATATTTACTGATTCTCTATGAAGCTGTCAGTGTAACTGAAATTGTCTTGAATAAAATGTAAATTTGCATGTTCATAAAATATTTAATATATTAAATAATTGCACAAATAATATTTTGAGTGATTATTGAATGCAGTAAAAATCATTTTTCCTTTTTGAAAAATGATTTTAAATATAAAATATATATTTTTCAGTTATACTATTGAACCTCTTGATACAGAAGATCTACAGCATCAATTGTCTGAGGATGAAGAACAAAAAACTACTACTGTAGTAAAAAAATTTGATGATATTTCACATCCACTCATAGCTTTGCCATTATATTCAATTTTACCACTTGAAGATCAAGAAAAAGTGAGTTAATTTCTTATTTCAAGGAAAACTTTTTTTAACCTAATGGGAAATTTACAATATAAACAATAATGAATTAAAGTACTGTAACCGAATATATTACTTTAAATATAAGAAAAAACTTTTGACATTTATCAGACTTAACTAAAATATTAAGATCTTGTGATTTAATGCTCTACAATTATCTTTCCTTTCACTTTTCTTTCCTTCTTTTACCTTTTTAAATGATGGATATTCTCTTTCGGAAATTATGACTTTAATTGCACATTTTATTTATTATTATTTTTTACATCTAAATCACTTTTTTTCCCATCCACGAATATTTACAATGTTAAAGATATTGATTTATTTTAACTTAGTAGCCAGGCATCATTGAATATTTTCATAAATGAAATTGAAATACATTGTGGTTTTCAATATATCAACCAAACCATAAAAAAAGCTGTACATTAACCATTTAATTAGCTGTGTCATTTCACTCAGGCAAAAAATTCTGTGTGCTAACTGGTTATCCTGAACACCCTTAGATAGGGCAACTGGCTTTAAGTTCAAACCTGAGATTTGTTTGGGATATATAAAATAAATGAATAGAAATATGAATTTGAGGAGCATTAATTTATGCCTTAACCATTTTAGAATGTTTTTTAAGCAAAGGGCATTTCTTTATTGAAACATTCTAAATCTTTCATAAGAAAATGCCCTTTGAGTAATTCTAATAATTGCAGTATTTAATATCTTTTAAAAATCAATAGTCAGTTCAATCTTAAAATGTAGTTGAGAAATGAAGCACAAATTTTAATTATAAAGTGATAGTATTTTTGCTGAAAATAATAACTTCTCTAAGATTTAGCATCATAAACACAAAATAATATTCTCAAGTGAAGTGAAAAGGAACATAATTTCTATTCCCTAAGAAACAAGGATATATATATATATATAATATATATATATATATATATATATATATATATATATATATATATATATGAAAGGATCATTTTCCCAAATTTTGTGATTACCTTGATAATACTTGAAATGTATGTGCGCAATTTTTATGTAGTATGAGGCTTGTCAACAAAATATTTAAATGTTTAAACAGGTATTCAACTAAATTCTAAAGTAAACAAGAAGTTTGATTCACAAATTGTTAATTTGAAATTACAAGTAAGCATATTATCAAAAGATGGCAAAAGCATTGATTAGTCTTACTGACTTTCTCCGTTAATAAAAGGATCAATTTTGATTACAAATTTGGAACTGAGGGATTCTTTTTTTGTGCATCAGTTCCGGTTTCCACGGAAATTTATAAATATTAAATTGATTGCATATATAACAGTAATACTATGAATTTGTGTCCTATCAAATTTATTGAGAAAATGCCTGTTAAATTAAACAAACTAGGTTTTCAATCCATCAAAAAATAAAAGTGAGTTTCAATAAATCATATTCAGGTGGCAGTAAACAAACATTGGATGACTACATTATTATTGTGCCATTTTTGTTTTTATATTGGTATAAATGTGTTTTTTCATTTATTCGCATTTTCAGAAGTTCTGCTTGCTTGCTAATCTGATTTTAGCAAATAGTACCATTTTGTGAGAATCTTATCTGATTGGAATAAGAAAGAAGAATTATATCTATAATCAAAACATGTAATTTATGTGTATTTTCTTTTGATTTAATTTAGTGACAAAAACAATAAATAGTAAAGTGTAAAAAAATTAGAAATATTATTTAATGGAAAAATAAATTATTTTGTGTGTACCCTAATTTTGTAAAATCAATATTTTCAGATTCTTAATATCAATGGAAGACTAATATTATTTAATAGCCACATTTTTAATATCAATATTTGATTTAAAATAAAAATTATCAAGGAAATTGTATTTTAAACAGGATAATGAAATAAGGTTAATTTCATTACTCATTTAAAATAATGGAATAATTTTTGAACTTGATTTCCTAATACATATATTTAACTTGTCACAAAGTCACATATTTTCATTCTATCAAGTCAATAACTATAGTGTAAACCCAAATTATTTTTCTTTATGAATAAGTAAAATGATTTAAAAAAAGTGTAATATAATCATGTACAATTCAAATGAATTTTACAAATATGAGATACAAAATAAAGTATAATATGATCTTAACATTAATTGCTATCATACATTTCTGCTACTTTTAATCTTTTTAATGTAAAAATTTCTTAAAATTAAATTTTTAAGTAAACATTTTGAAAAATAATTTCATATTCAGCGTGATAAAAAATTATAATTAGTATTTCTGATCATAACATTCACAAAGTAAATACAAACGTATGTTGATTTTTTTGGATGATAAAACATTGATGGACATTCCCACAGTAAATCATTCATCAAGATGATACTACTCTGAGTTAGTCTGAGGAAAAGCACATATATGTTCCATTGTGAATCAGACTTTTGTGTTCATCATAAATGTCTAGGAAAAAGAACTTGCTTTGGAATGAAAGCATAAACTGATGTTGCCACCAGAAAACAAAAATGAACAAGATTCTTCACAAAACTCAGACAATTAATGGTTAAAGCACTTTAATAAATGATGGTGTAAAGTATTTTTGTCTGATGAAACAGATCATGAGTATAAAAAGTATGATATACATGAATGTGTAACTTAGGTAATTTCTTTGTGTGTGTAATGTGTAACTTAGTATGAATGTGTAACTTAGGTAATTTCTTTTCAATTATGTGTTCAACTGTGTTATATTATTTATAAACTTGCAATTTTCAATGGATCCCATCTCATGTTAATATCTATGGAAATGAATTGGCCAACATTTTTGCAAAGGAGGGATGATAACATTCTGTCCCTTTCAACTCAGTGCTCACATATTTAGAATTATTCTTGAAGCAAAAGCCTCAAAACAAAGAAAAATGGTTTCTAACTCTGCTTCACAACTAGTATAAAGGCATAAGACCAGGACTTTCTCTACCTCTCTCATGTGATAGGCACACCAACACCTGTCTGTCCTGACTTGCCAGTGGGCAGTTGAAAGGTCTCACTTTTTCTGGGAGAAGCAAGAGGTTTCCTCTTTGTTCTAAATGCTGGCAAGAACAGGCATCACCTCAGTACATCTTGGGCTGGACTTGGAAGATATCCACAATTGTCCATTTCTTGCATCGGTCTTCAGTAATGCTAACTTTTTCATTGATCTGGTTTGATTCCATCAGAACAGGTAGGAGATTAGAAATGGTGACAACAAACAGCGTGAAAAACTTATTTGTACATAATTAGTTTTGATTAAAAACTTTACATTAATAATTTGATATGTATTTAGAGATTATTCTGTTTATAACATGTAAAACATTTTATAAGTAATAATTTTTAGAACAATATGTTTCATAAATAATTGTTTTTATAAAACATATTCTTTTAATGAAAAACCTAATTCATACTAGAATTTGAAGGTTTCTATTTATTTTTGTGTAAATAGACTGCTTAAATAATCTTTTGATTTTCATTTTAGATTTTCAAACCTCCTCCTCCAGGCTGTCGACTTTGCGTTGTTGCTACCAATGTTGCTGAAACTTCCATTACTATTCCTGGTTTAAAATATGTGGTTGATTCTGGCAAGGTACCCATTAAGTCATTTATGTTTCCAGTTTTTACATTATTTTTTTATTGTTTGAAAAATGCAACAGATGTTATGTTTGGGTTTTATGACTTCTCTTGCTTATTATATAGTCCTTTTATCCTTCAGTTATTTTCTAATAAAATATAAGGGGTGAACAAAAAACAACATTACAAGTCATAGTTAAATTAAACTAATTTAACCTTATTGTGTGTTGCATCACAAAGTTTGCCTACACATGACAATTGTATTGCCTAGACCAGGTCTTCCCAACTTTTTTAGCTGGCGGACCCTCTTTTCAGGAAAAAATCCACGGGGGACCCCTGTCAGTCAAGAGCACAGTAACTAGTAAAATTCTGCTCGAACTCCATTAGAATTGACAACTCCATAATGCAAGTGCCATTTTTTCAACTACCCCACGACAAATCAATAGACTGATTTAATGATGAATAGAAACAACTTTAAACTACCTTTCCATTAGTCTAAATTTCCACACTATATTCAACACACTAGGCAGGTCATATTTGTAATTGAGTGGAGAGGAATATATTGCAAAGAAAAGCAACATTCAAGGGATAACATTTTAATTTTCAAAACAAAAATATCAATATCACAAATACCTACAAAAGATACGGTCAGAGAATATTCAGTGCTTGTCAATGAAACACAATGCGTTCTTCTTTACTAGAGATGAGTCTGTAGGAATAATAATGGAATCTTGAGAAGGTTAAGATTGCTTTTAATGACACAATTTTGAAAAGTTGTGTCATTAAAAAATTAAAAGAAAAGTGAATATTTGAAAGTTGGAAATATGGATTATTTAATGAATGTCAGCTGTTATCTTATATTTTGTATTTAAACTCTTTCAAGAAAGATTTACCAGAACATAATATATTTGTGATTAAATTTTGTATTTGTTTGCTAAATTTTCTTTCTTTGTTTCCCTCATGGGCTAACAATAATTTAGACCAGAATTAGTTATTTGCTTGCAGTTTGAAATCTGTCATATACTTTAAGCTTTTGATAAGATTTAAATTTTAATATATAGGTTTTCTTTTATGATAAAATTTAAAAATTTTATTTTTTATATTACTTAAAAATTATATACTAAATAAACTTTTAGTAATTTATTTGGAATTATGTTTGTTTGAATTATTTCTAAAAAATATTTTGATAGGTATTTGATACAAAAGATCTTAATTTTGATATAAGAAGTATAATAATGTGCCCTCTAAATCAAGTTTAATTTTTTTGGCTCTTTAAAATCAATTTAAGTCAATAAGTTCATTTTAAGAGTTAGAATGTAGCAATCTAATCCCAGTTTATGTTTGTAATTCATATTAATCATTTCAGGTGAAAACAAAAGTATATAATAAAAATAGTGGAGGAATTTCAAAGTTTGTAATAACATGGTGTTCAAAAGCTTCCTCTAATCAGAGAGCTGGGCGTGCTGGTAGAACAGAAGGGGGTCATTGTTACAGGTAAGTCTAATCATCTAAACTGAAAATAATTATGTAAAACAAATTTTACTAAGCTTTTCAAATTATGCTACTTGTAAGCTTTGAATGACAACTATCAGTTGTTTAACATTTAGTTTAGTTAATCGAATAATTTGATAACACTGTATGAAAAAGGTATTATAATTATGCATTAAAAAATCAAAAAGAAGTTGCATAAAAAAAAGAAATAATTATTTTAAAATTAAAAAAAATTTAAATGTTTTATATTTATACTAAAAATTATGTTTTGAAATCCATTTAAAAACATTGTTTTCATACAAGTTTTTGTAGAATGTGTATTTCTCTTTTAGTATTGTAAAATTAAATTAAATTTAAACTTCACTGCTTTCCAAGTTATTTTATAATTTTAAACGTTTTTACATTTCGAATATTTTAAGCCAGTAATATGTTGGTTTCAATAGAGAAATGCATTTTTTTAAATATAAAATAATATTTCCTCTTTTATTTCATAAATTAAAGCAAATTAATTTAAGAAATCAGGTTAAAAAATAAGTTGATATAAAATATGAAAATATTTTTATAATTATGTTTATATCAAGGTCTTTTAAATTTTCCTCCTTTTTTTGAATATCTAAATTCATATATTTCATGCTACTTTTTTCATAATTTATAAATGTATATTTTCTTTATTTTGAATATCATAATTTTGTAATAAATACAACAAAAATTTTATTTTAAAATTGCACTAGAATTACAATATTTAAAAAATCTTAAAATTTATATTTACTTACAAATTAGTAAATATTTTGTTAATGTGAATATAGCATTAAGAGTTAATTAAAATATAGTTAAAGATTGCACATTATCAATTAATTAATAGTATATTAATTATTAATAAACAATAATATTAATAGGTAAAATTTTAGTTTAATGTCTCATACGCTTACAAAAATATCAACATCATCATTGATTAAAAATTTTACTTTTTAATTTACTATCTAAAGCAACAGAAGATAATGAGCATAAGTTTTAAAAATATATTTCGAAGTTGGATGTTCATCTCAAGAAGGTTATTATCAATCTCCATTGGAATGCAAAAACTATTATTAATTTTAACCTTATAAAACTGGTCAAAGAGCTACAACACTTAAGTATTGTAAGAAATTTCAATTACTTTAATCAACAATTGATGTTTATGCTTTTATAAATAAGTATTCTACTATTTATGTATAAGAAAAGATCTTGTATATTTCATTAGAATGTTCTTCTGATTTCATAAGAATGTTCTTCTTGAAAAGACCTTGTATATTTGATGATTAACAATTTGAAAACTCAACTAATTACATTATTAAGTTCTTTTAATTTTACCTTTTTCATTCACCTTATCTATTTCCAAATGGTTATCATTCTTTAAAATACATTAGCAGTCTCTTTATAGAATGCAGGCTTTCATTAATTAAAAATTAAATTCTTTAAAAATGCATTCAAACATTTATTACTTCAGGTAAAAAATTCAAATTTCTTCAAAAAAAATTTTTTTATTTGTTTCTGGAAAACTGTCCTGATTGTAATAGAACTATTTTTAATGACAAAATTGGATTCAAGGAAAAATATTAAGTCTAATTGTATCATCAAACTGGGGAACAATTTTAGTTAATTTGAGCAATTTTATAATTATATTAAGTATAATTAGTTTGAAATTAGGCTTAAATTGTGAAGAAAATTGCTATTAAGATTTTAGATTTTTATAAAAATAATTACAATATGATATTAAAATGAAAATAACAAATGTTCTTCTAATTATTAATTTCATAAAGTGCATGCATTCTTTAAGTAGCTATTTGCCTATTTTGTCACAGACAAAATCTATGCAACTTCCATTTGTCCAAATACAGACTTCGAATTTTTAACATTTTTCAGATTCTTTTATATTAATGGATTCCACATGCCTTCTGTAAAATATCTGGACTCAAGTGCTATTATTCAAAAATGCTAACTTCAAAAATAAAACCTTCAGTGAAGAAAAATCACCAACACTATATTTCTACACTTAAACTCATAATGTTTTACTATTTGAAAGTATGATTTGCCGATATTTGCACACTTCTTTTATTCATCATTAATTATAGATGCATGCTTCTATTTGTGTTTATTGATTTCAAACCACCATTTTGAATATTAATTTACTCAAAAATTTTTTTACTTAATTGGGTGGTACATTAGGTCTTAAAATTACACTGTATTCTTTATAATTGACGATACAAAAACTACCTCATTTGCAACTTTTTTGTTTCACCATTTATTGCATTGTTGTTCTAATTTTCTAACTGTAAACTTTTTTTAATTTTAGTCTTAGTTTTTTTTTTTTTTTTTTTTAAGGAGTATTTAATGGTGAACCTTTTCGAATTTATATATGTTTCCTTCATTAATTTCTTGCTTAATAGGAACTAATATGTAAATTTTATATAATCGTTCTTTTGAAATATCATAATTAAAGAATAAGCTTTCATGGAATAATTTTATTTAATCTCATCTCATCTTTATTGAATAAGACAGATTTCTTATTGAGACAAAAAAGCTAGTTTTATATAAATTGATAATTATAACTAGTTTAAGTATTATTTTTAAAATATTACTTAATTTAAAAACATCTCCACATTATATCACCATTTGCTCTTCATTTATTGTTCACAATCACACTTAAATAAATAATTAATTGATTTGGATGAAAAAATGTGATTTACAGTAAAAATTTAAAAAAAAATATTATATGTACTCTCATTTTTAGTAAAATGCAGTGCAAATATTTTGTGAGCTAAGAGTATAATACAGCATTTTTATAGAGATATTGAAGAAATATTAATGTATACATTTTTGTTGAATACTTGTTTTTAAAAAAATCATGCTTTTACTATACTGTAAAATCATAAATATCTCTATACATTACTGAAAAAACTTAAAAATATTATTAAAATATAAAAACTTTCATTTTAAAGTGAATTTGTTAGTTAAATTGATTATTCAATTATTTTTCACACATTAATTTTAATGTGGTTCTATTCATTTAGGTTATATTCTTCTGCTGTTTTTGATAATGAATTTCCAGACTTTTCACCTCCAGAAATACAAAGGATACCTGCTGATGATGTACTTTTACAGATGAAGGTAATTTTACTACTCTTTATTTTCATGTCTTAAAAATAAAAAGTTGTATAAATGTGAATGAAATTTTGCCAGTATCATAGAAATGTCAGTTGTTGCATAGAAATGTGATGTCTCTTTCTTTCAGGCTTTAGGTATTACTAATGTTGTTGATTTTCCCTTTCCTTCTCCACCTGATGCAGAAGCACTCAAAGTGAGAAAATTAACTTATTCTATATTATTTTTTGTTTATTATAATCATGCTCTTTAAAAGTAAAATGTGCAAATTAAATATACACAAACTAGTTTTAAAGTGCCATGCACTTTAAAACTAATTTATGCATTTCAATTTGTACATCTTATTTTTAAGGATAATTGTATTTATTTTAATGCATTGTAAAATATGACCACATTAGTAATTTTAGTAATTTCTTAAAGCTAATTATATAATAGAAAGTCTGCTATGTTTTCTTGCTTATAACTTACATTTTTAGTCATTTAACATTCCTACAGTTATGGAGAATTTAATTACTTTTATTTTTAAATAATTTTAAATATTTATTTTAAATGTATGGATAGTACCATATACATTTAAAAATAAACTAATCCTGTATTTGTGCAAATTGGCTGTGAAACGCTTGATAATCATCAAAGAAAATATCATTGATAATAACATTAGGATTCTAAGATATTGAAATTGCGACCCCCTAAATGAAGATAATCTGCTACAAAAAGATACACTTCTTGACCTGGTATATATGGACTGTTTATATTTTTATTAAATTAAGGATTTGACGAATATTTTATATTCAAATAGAGAAGAGCAAGAGTTTGAAGATTTCACATGATTCACAATTCACTGTAATTGCTTACTTATAAAAAATAATTTTTTCTTTTACCATTGAAATGTTATGTTACATATTCTTTAAAATATCAAATGAGTCGTTTGCATATTGACTTCTTTTATTGAGTAAATATATAAACATTCAGAATTTTTCAGTTGTAGTTTATTTCTGAGTTACTTTTCATTTTATGCATTATATATGAGATGCAAGTTAAAATGTTGTGATTATATTATTAGCAATTTTTTCACTGTAGTTTAATTTAGAGTGGTGTTTATACTGCTGCAGTTTTTCTTCCAAAAATTAATATTTAAAACAATAATTTTTAAAAATAATATTCCCTTTAGAGTTAAAAGATATGATAAAAATCTAACATTGATATGTATTACAAAAATACCAAGCTTCTCAGGTATACTAGAAAATGTACAATTTGTTAATTTTATATTTGATGTTATGATTTAAATGAGTTATATTCAAAGCTAAGGAGATTAATGCTTTGAAATGATTCAATCTCTGTTAACTTTAATTTTTTTACTGTTTACATTTCATATATTGGATTCTAATATAAGGACCTTTCAAATGAAAAAAGTTTAAAATCTTCTATGTTATGAGTTATAAATAAATTATTTAAAAATCTGTAGTTTTCAAATATATTTTCAACTTTGTTTGAAAGCAATTTTAATTTCTTATCTAAGCAAGTTTGGTTTAAGGAGCTATGATTCTGTAATTTTTTTAACAAAAGACATTTAAGTGTACAATGCAATTTCATTTTTGTATTATATTATCACTGAATTAAATTTTGAAATAATAATATTGATAGTGTACAGTTCTGATTATTTATTTTCCATTTATCATTTTTTATGTGTATAAAATAAATGTTCACACATTTCTGCTACAAAAAAATAATTGATACAATGTTCATTGAAATGAATCATGAAATAATGTTTACATGAATAAACATTGTATCATGATCATTTATTGTTATATTACAAATATTTTGCTATATTTTATTTCCATATGTATCTTATATTTCAATTCTATAATTCTAAATTACTTTAAAAGCAAATAATAAATGTATATCATACTATATTCAGTTATAAAGGATATCACTTTAGTTGCATTTTATAATTATATTTGACTTGCAGGCAGCAGAACGCAGATTAGTTTTATTAGGAGCCTTAAAGGATCATAAAGAAGGATATGGTAAGAATTTAACTATCATTAAAAATATTTTCCTGCTTAAAATAGAATTAATTGCACTCTTAATACAATTAATTTACTGTACATACAATGCATTACATATTTATAGATCTGCTACAAACACTTAAAATTGCTTAAGTGAAAGTGATTTGCATATGTAAGAAAGTTATTAAAAAAACAAATTTTGTGCATTCACAAGGATAATCATTAAATCAGTTTGCATGGGATGATAGGTCCTTATAATATTTTCTCATAAGAACAGCATGTCAACACTTTTGATGTATTTTGAAACTTTTTAGCGACTATAACATATGATTTTGATTATTTGAAATTAAGAAGAATTAATGGTATATATTTTTTTCAACTTATGCATTATTTTCGTAGCACTCTAGAATTGACACAAATTCATTGCATAAAATAAAAATTAAAAAAAATTATGTGTGAATATAATATAATTGACTCTAAAATGTGTCTGGACAATATTTTGTTAACTATTTTTTATCTAAATAATATAAAACTTTCTATTAAAAACTTTTAATTTGATATATTTTATTGAAAAAATTAATTTTAAGGAATTATGTATATTTTAAAAAATCTAACCAATTCGGCATCTACCTATAGTATTTTCATTACATTTATTTTTCACAGCAATATTAAAAAATATTTCATTGATTAATCGAGGTATTACAAATACATATTATAATTTCCAGAGATATGAATCAGATTTCTATAATCCAAATTTATGAAACCATGATTTTATTGATTATTTTAAAATAACTACTGTTAAAAAAACAAAAAAAAAAAACATTTGATATTAAAAAGATTTAAAATCACGTCAGTTATCAAATACTTAATCCCAAAATACTTCCTACATGATTTTGATTTCTCAAAAATGTGTATAGTTGATTTTGTAAGTTTACATTCTATTGGTAATAATATATTTTTTAAATATAGATATGTAGAACTTCCATTTGTTGAATTTTTCATTTTAACAGTGATTTAATTCAACAAGTATAGGGTTATTTATAAACCTCAAAGGTGCTTTCACTTTAAAACCACTCCAAGAATATTTTAATGTGATTCAATCCATCATTTTATAATAAATCACTATTCTAAATTTTAATAATTTTAATGTCACAGAATTTTCATTAGTAAAAACTGACAGTTATTAAATTTGAATTCAACATTGCTATTTAAGATTATGAATCTGATGTACATCTCGAATTGATTCTATCCCAAGTAAATATTAGTGGCAATAAAACCACAGATAGACTGGCCAAAGAGGGCAGTGAGTAAGATATGTCCACTGGTTCATCACTTATCTACCAAGAACTTTACTCTAATGAAAAATCTAGACTAAATTTAATCTGGCAAATCCTACCCATGCACCAGTGGTATTCTGGAACATCTCCTGGAATTCTTCTGGCAATATAATGTGACCAAAAATTTTGGAGTGCCTTGGCTAAATTCTTAAGAGGACATCTAAAATGTTTATCGTTTGAATGTGGTACAAAAAATTATCCAACTTGTAAAAAATGCTGTGATCATCCAACCTCACCAAAACATATTCTGGATTGCGTCTGACTTTCCCGGGAGAATTTATCCTCAGATCCCCTGTTAGTCATCAACTTTTTTACTGTTAACAATTTATTGGAGTTGATCTGACAAATGCCAGATCTTTAAAGAGGATAAGCTACAACAACAAGATTATAAATCTGTGTTATTTTATTATTTTACCATTTATTGAGTATAATTCTATTAAAATTCAGATTAAAGAACAACTAGAATATAAAATTATTAAATATCATTGACTTATTAAATATATCGCCTATCAGTATAATTTGAAGCCCAGTGGTGTAGTGGTAGCACTTCAAATTCTTACGGCACAGGTCCCAGGCTTGATTCTCTGGCTGTGCAAGGTTGACTCAGCCTTTCAACCCTTCAGTGGATTAATAAAAATGAGTGCCAAGCATGCTTGGGGACTAAACACTGGGGATTTCACATTAAACTGACCATCTAATTGAGACTTATGCAAAATATCCAAGAATTGCGCCAAGATTCAAATGTATTTTTAAAAAAATTTTTTTTGTTGTTAGAATTCTTCTTTTTCTAAACTGGTAAATTAAATTATTATTTTACTCTTATAAATAAATAAAAAATTGTAATAATTTTGGAGCATAGGTTTCTTATTTTTAAAAAAGAATACTACCTCCCTTTTTTCACTTGATTACTTAAGTAAATTCTCTTGTAGCAAAAAATAGTTATTTATATCATTTATATATTTCCTTAAATTTTAGGAAAGTTTTCTGCACCTGTTACACCTATTGGAAAAGCAATGGCTCGTTTTCCTTTAAGTCCACGTTATGCTGCAATGTTGCTGCTTTCTAAAAAGCATAACTGTGTTCCATATATTGTGGCTATAGTATGTGCCATGACTGTTACCGATGTTTTTGTTAGTTCAACTGTAATTGATGAAAATGAAGATGAAGAAGAGGTAAGCTTTCATAAATAGTTTAAATTAAGTAATAATTAAAATTAAATGCCGTTACTGACTGGGATTAAAACTGATATATAAATTGTGGAATCTGTTAGTGTAAATCCATGATAGTTTCAAAAATTACTACAACAATTTATTACGTATAATTGATATATATGTTTTTTTCTAAGTGACAACTTTTTGAAATTTATTTAGAAATAACAGTTTGGAATCATTTACCAAAGTTATAGCAGTATTTATAAAATTGTATACAGACGGAAGTAAACTAGATGACCACGCTGGTAGTGCCATCTACTTGAGAAACTGGGAGAAAAACTATCAGCCTTCACAACCTGATTCATCTTCGGTCTTCAATAGGGAATTAATTGCTATTGAACGAGGTCTTGAAACTATTAATCAAAGTGATTTTGGGGTCCTATTGTTCCTTTCAGACAGTAGAAGCTCTCTTCAGCATCTCCACAACTGAATTGCAATTGGAGATCAAATATGCAGTTTTATCCTTCTCAAGCTCATTTTGAAATCTCATGAAGTTTATTTTCAATGGATTCCTTCTCATGTAGACATTACGGCAAAGAGCGGGCAGATAGACCTTCCTCTTCAACACTTACCTTTTTAGAACATCAGTCTATAGTTATTTCTGAAATTTTGAATGGGTGGAGGGTTCCTCCTTGCCATCACTAGTACGTGGACAGAGAAACTGATTCTTCATTCACCTTCAATTATGATAGAGCCATTAGAACTGGAATTTCCAGACTAGCAAGCGTTCACACTAGGGGTATCATGTATTTCGAAGGCAGGAAAATCTTTGAGGTCTGCTGTAATTGACATATATTACATTAACGTTAATTACATTATTTCAGAAAAAATTTAATTATGTATTTTTTGTACATTTTAAAAGTTCAATTCTGCGCTATTTACACGATTACACTTAATAAAAGGAAGTTATATAAAATCTCACATCAGTTTAAGTGATTTTGAAATATATCTGTTATTATTCTTCATCTATTCTTGATGTTCAGAAGTTTATTAAAAGAGATTATTTTCTTTAAAAAATATTTTAATATAGTGGAAATGTTTCAGATTTATGGAATATTAAAGAATTCACACACACACAAAATATACTCTTGTGACAAATAATTAATACATTTTTCTTTTTCTTAAAAAATTAGTTATCAGGTAAAATAAGTATAAAAAATTAAATAAGATTTTATTATAATCATTATCATTAAAATATGGAGTGAAGCTTTTTAAAATGTTAAATAAGACATTTGATGTATCGTGAATTAATGTTTCAAAAGACATCAAATTCTGAATTTTAAATTCTATTTTTTAATATCTATAATAACTAACTTATAATGTATAGTAATTGACTATGTGATGTAACTTTTATCTTGTGTTAATGAAACTGCACCATATTTTCTCTATAAGACAATTAATGATTTGTAAAGTTAAAATTTATTATTTATACTATTTGTTACTGCAAATATTAGTATTTATTTACTGCACAATTATTTATTGAATTTTACTTTTTATCCCGAATCTCACACTGAAATTTTTAAAACTCACTTAAGATTAAAAAAAAATTTGATTATAAGTATCAAATTCTAATGAAAATAACAGGATGTATTTGCTAACAAAAAAATATATTCTTCACCCCATGAATTAGCATGTTTACACAAGTTTTCATTACACAATTGTATTAATTTATAAAAATTTTAATTAGAGAGATTCTTTTTGTTTCTTACAAAATTTATACTATTTTATTTTCTTATAAATTATCTTTCAACACTTATTTCATTAAATATGCATTTAAAAATGTATAGGATTTATAAAAGCTAATTAAATAATTATTATAGGGTGAGAATATTAAAGTCATGTGGCCTGGAATTAAGAAAATTGGTGCTGGAAAAGTAAGCTCTATTATTTAATGCTTTTTTAAAATGCTTTTTTAAGAAATTTTTTTAATTTTATATACTTTTTTTAGGGAGTATACCTTCGATTGGGAGATGCAATGGTGTTGTTAAGAGCAGTAGCATTGTATGAAAGTTCTAAAAACAAAGTAAAATTTTGCATTAAAAATGGAATTAGACATAGAGCTATGGTTGAAATCCATAAGATGCAATTACAGTTGTATAAAGAAAGTGAGTCAGTAGAAGCTTTCTTTCTATAATTTTTAAGAATTTTATTTTATTCATTTAATGCCAGTTTAATGTTATCATTAATCAGTTTAATGTTACCAATTAATGTTTCATAATTTATATTTATGAAAGAAATTTTTAAAATAATTATGACAATGTATACTTTACATGAATAAAATTTTGCAATTGTTATCCTTTTTTAAAAAAATCTGAATAAGTTCTTTGGTATTTAATTACTATCTAATTTTTTTAATTTAAATTTTTTTATCAGTTTATTTTAAAAACATTGAGAAATGAAAAAACTACCTATTCTATACCTATATTTAAGATTCTACTGTTAGACTACTGAAAAAAATTATTTAATATTTCTCTTTTCATGTTGTTAGTTATCTTTTAAGTGTATATAAAGTTTACTTTTACATGAGAAAAAATTAAGCTGCACTCAATTATAGAAAATAATTTTTCCAGCTTAAAGCTGATTTTTTTTATATTTTTATTAATATGATGACAAAAAAATTTAAATACTCCTTTGTAATTTTAAAATATCATGTGTCTAAAATATAAATTAAGAAATAATTTTTAGACTTATTTTTTAGTTTTAAATATTGTAAGAGCCTATTTTTAAGAGAAATATTTTTGCTTATTGTATGAAAAATTTTAGAATATATTTTACAATGCAGTTTCTTCTAGCTTTTAATTCAAATTTTTGTGCTTAGCTCCCATTTTGATCTGAAATAATTGTAATTTTTTTAAAAATAACTTTAAATTCTAGTTCAGTTGAAGCAGTCCTTATGTACAGTGAAAATCCATTTATTCAGATATTTGGGTATTAAATCCATACAAATAATTAAACTATAAATTTTATTCAATAATTTGTTTTTATTCTAAATTAATTTATGAATTAAAAAGTATTTAATATGCTTATTATGTTAAGGCAATTTTATTAGTAAAAATACATTTTCAATATTTCTACAGATTATGTGAAGCTAATTTTTTTAAAATTAAGTCAATTAATTTTTGTTCAGTAGATTGCTTTCTATTTCTGCTATAATTTGAGCATATATAAGTTTTTATATTGTAATATTGTAAAGACATGGTATTTAAAAAAAATTTTTTTATCTTGGTGCTAACTATATTTAGGACAGTTTTAGACTTTAAAATTTATAATTGTTTTTCAACGAATTGTTAAAATAATATGACACAAAAACTTAAGAAATATCATGTATGCAAGTAGAGTAAAATTACTGAAGCCAAATTTTTAATTAGTTCTTTTACTATTTCATGAAAAAATGTGTGTAATTTTCTTACAGTGACATAACTTCAAGAAAATTTCAAACATTAAATATAAAATTTTCAAATCCAAAGCAAGATTAATGAAAAAATTTTACAAATACAAAATAAGAATAAAATGTTTTGTATTTGAAATTTTTTTTCAAAAAATATTCTATAGTCCTGAAAAATTCCTTAAAGGATTTTAGAATTTACCTTAGAAAAAAAGAACAAAGCTTTGATTTAAATCCAATTTATAAGTATAATATTAACAAAATTGTAAAGAAAGAATTGTAATAAAAAAAGTAACACCCTAATATAACATAACTTGAATTAGAATTCCAAATGTAAATTTTCTTATTAAAATCATAATCTAATTTTGGCATTATTAAAAACATCAAAAGTCACTTTTCTATTTTGCTGTATAACTCATTTAAGAATAAACATAATTTATTCATTTTAATTAAGCATTTATCTGAAAAAATTTATTCCAATTTTATGATAGACATTCATCATCAAAATTTTTACACCTTTTGAAAATTAACATGAAAGTAATTTTATTTTTTGTGCATGAAATATTTAAAATTTACTTTAATTGATAATAATTTAATTGATAACATACTATACACTGCAGTAAGTCAAGCATTTACTGATGTGAATATGCCTAAAGAAGTTGATTTAGCATATCCTTCAGAAGAAGAGATCGAAAAAGTCCGTAAGATATTAGCTGCTGGGTTAACTGATCATATAGCAAGGTATGTGATGAAATATGTAAATAAATTTTTCCTTTTTCTTTTGCATTTGAGCAACTGTAGTAAATATCAGTTTAGGAAGTACTGATGGTGCGTGCATCATATATTTTGTCCTTTTTTTATGACCTTATAGTCATAATTCACATTATCCAATGCCTCATTATAGAAAATATGCATCTTTTTTGTTTATACAATATTTTATCCTTCAAAATTCCTAATCACCTCACTTTGTGTCAAACAACTCCCCATGGCTTTGGGTACAATTTTTTGTGTAAAACTAGTATACTTCATTTAACTTGTTGAACATGGGAAACTTTGACATATTCTTAGAAACTAATATGTAAGTTCATGAAATATTTTTTTCTGCATCCTTTACAACATTAGTTACTGTCTCAGACATTAAATATTTTTTCAAAGAACAGAACAAGAAATGAGATTTATTGAACTTGTTCAATTTTTAAACTGAAAAGCATAACTAATACCCAAATTTTTTACACTTCAACTCATTAAAATATATTAATGATTTTTTATGTATAGATTATTATGCAGAGAAAATTATTTTCAATTTATATAAATGATTATAATATATAAGCGACTAATTTCACAATGCAAACTAAACTGCTTATAATACAAAAGAATATTTTTCTGAAAACAATTTTTCATTTATATTACCACAAACTAAAAACATATACAGTCTATTTTTAAAGGAAAAAATAGACAGTATATGATGTCCAATTTTATTAATTATTCATCATATAATATCTTATATCATAATGTCAATTATATTAGTTGGTGAGCAATTATTAGATGTGTGTCTCATCAATTTTATATGATAAGATTTCATTCTTAAGAAGAAAATTCTTATTAGAAATTTAAAATAGGAGGTTTTCATTGTTCAGTAGTAATAAAAAATTGAAAACAATCTTGTCACTATTAAATAATTTGAATAAATGTTTTTTGCTTGTGTATTTGTTGCATGTGTATCTTCCTTGAAGGATGCTTGAGAATTTTTGGTTCTTTTCCTTGGATATAAATACAGTCCATTTTCAAAGAAAATTTATCCCAAAAATAATATATATGATATTTGGAGAATTGTTGCAACTTTCGTCTTTAGGTATCTACCATAACATATCAATATACTGGATGCATCAAAATGATGCCAAATATTGACAAGATTTTCATACATCTATATGCATGTGTGGTAATTGATTTAAATCAAAATAATTACATGAATTATAGATTTGTAAATCTTTATTCAAAATCCAATGTTTAAAATTTAATGTACAAAATAATATTTGAAATAACTTTTATCATATTTCCAATAATATCTAATTATTTAACATTTCAAAATTGTTTTACAATTGTAATTAATTTAATAATTAATTAATGTTTCGAAATTTAGTAAATATTTCAAGATTAATGAATAATACTTTTATTTAATAATTTTTGATTGAGTTTTCATTCAAAGATTTGAGATTGAGTTTTCATTCAAATTGCTTTCCCATTGCCTAAATAAAAAATTTGAATTTTTTTTTCTTCTCATAAATGAGGATATTCCAATATTTTTTCCTTAAACATTCATATTCATTGATATATAAATATTATATCAAAGAATCATTGAAAGTGGTTTTTATTTAGAATTTCAATGTGGAAACGTTCTTTTATCAAAGCAAAGCTAATTTAATATTATTTTAATCAATCAACAATAATGGAAAGAAATAATTTAAAGTTTTTATTCCAACTTAAATAATGTTTTCTAATCTTTACTATTATACTATTAATAATTAACTTCTTGATTTACATAGTAAAAAATACTTTTAAAGATACATATTTCTTAGGTTGTCAATAAAAACGAATAATAAAAGTGAAACATTCTATTATAAAATTTTATTTCTTTGGACTTCTAGTTCAAAATATTTAATTTACCAATCTGTTGTTGATTTTCTGTTGACATGTTTAAAGCTTTGTGTTCAGCAATAGAATTTTTTTAAACATTTTTTATTATCTAAATCAAAATGTTTCCTAGATTGTTTTCAGAAGTTAATTTTAATTGCTCTTTTTTGCTCCTGAAGATTATCCATTAAGTAAATACTATTATCTTTAAATAGTGTATACTTTCATATAGTTTTGTTGGTAACGAATATTTCATATATTGTAATTAATTTATGAAAAATTTGAAGTATGTTTATTTTTCAGGAAGTTACCTGCTGAAGAAAGTAAGAAAGATAAAAGTCTGAAAAATGCATATCAAGTAAATACTCATATTGTTCTTTCAACTCTAAATTTAAACAATATAGTCCTACCATAGTTTTTTTATACAAATTTCTTTGTCAAAATTATTTAAAACATATATTTTATTTTAAATAATGATAGATGTTTATCATTTAAAATAAAAGCAAGTAGAAACTTGAGCCTTAGGATTTTTGTTTTTAAAAAATTGATTGTTGACAAATTGCTTCAAATTGCTCATGTACAATGCTAGAATTCTGATGTTCTTTATTGTTATTTTTTTTTTTCAAAATTTTAGCAAATTATGTTACTAAAAAATTAAAGTATGTTGAGATATATTTTAAAATTAGTTTTGCTTTCAGGTGTTTTCTTTTTTATTTAGACTTTCAGTTATATTTTACTTAAGTGTTTTTCAAAAATATGATTAAATCAACTTCCTGTTTGCAAATTTTTAGAATATAAAAATTTATAAGCTTTATATATTTTATATGTACAAAAAAAAGAAGCATTTACTTTATATGCAAAATTACCTTAAACAATTCTATTTATGACTAAAAAAATTCTTATAGGTATAAATTACATTCCCAATATGCCTAGGTGATAGTCCCATGCTTTGAATGTACAATGAAATATATTTTTCTTTTTTAAAAAATAGCTTTTAAATATCTTTCTTGTAGATGGAATTTTCAAAAAAGCAATCAAAAACAAAATTTCTGATTAGTAATGGTTCACATATTTGTTATAATTGTATGGACTATCTATAACATATAAAATTGACAAGGGTGGTTTTTCAATTTTTAATTTTTATAGAAAAGATTTTAAGTTATAAAAATACATAATGATTTAAATATCACTTTGAACTTATTTCTAGAAAATCAAAATGATTTATATAAAATTATAATAACTGTAGTGAAAAACTTATCTTCTTAATGTATCTAAAATAAACAATTATTAAATTATGTGTGCTGTGAACCTCATTTTTAAAAATTTAAGACACTTTTGAAATCTATATACAAAATAAGATCAAAGTTTCTTGAATAATGTATTTATTTGAATTCATTAATCTTCTGAATATTGAAATTTTCACAAAATGCTGTGTTTTAATTTCATTATGTTTGTAATAACAAATCATGATCTATTTATAGTATTAAGGAAAATGTAAATTAGTTACAATATATGATTTCACTGGATTAAGTAAAATCAAAAACTATGGAAATCCTATACAAATAAACTATCCAAATACAATGCAAAATATTTCAGTAAATTTATATTTACTGTTCATTGTGATTATTTCAATTAAACTAATTTCCCATACAAAATGTTTATACATACATTGAAAATATTTATTCATTGTACCCAATGTTTCAAAATCATTTGTGGAATGTCAAAATCCTCAAAGTATTCTGACATTTCTTGAAATAATTACATTTATGTAATCAATACTTTTGGAAATGGAATATAAGCATAATTAATCATCCTAACTTAATTACAAACATAATGGATGATGACCTATATGATTGCACTATTTTTATATTTAAGTTAATTTTTAAGTTTAATTTGGTGTGTATTGAATAAACAATTTTTTTATTGGTATTGTAATATATTTTTGTGTACTGTCTTAAAATTAGTAATTATAGTTTATTTCTTAGCAGTAAAAATTTTATGTTTTTATTATATTTTGGTAAGTAATTATTTTTGACATTTATAAATATTTTGTTTTAAATTTTTATTAATTTTGTATTAGTGCATGGAGTTAGAGGAGCCAGTTTTTATACATCCAAGCTCAATTCTATTCAAGGAACTTCCTGAATATGTTGCTTACCAAGAAATAGCTCAAACTTCCAAATATTTCATGAAAGGTATTATAATTTAATTTAGTTATTCAAGAATATAAAATTAAGTTTAAATAATTTGATGGTCAAGTTATCTAAAATAATTTGTGTGAAAATATTTCACTTGTTAAATTTATTTACTTAGAAACATTATTTTTGCTTTGTAGAATTTAGAATTATGGAATATCCTTCTTTATGTCTAGTATATTTGTTTATTGTTAATTTATAGGTTTGATCATATATTTATAATTTTCCCTTTCCAAGAATTTGTGATTAACAAATAATCAATTATTTCTTTATAAATAGCCTCTTTGCTTTATTATACATACTACTTTCATATGCAATTTATGTAACATTTTTACAGTTAAAGGAAAAATAATATTTTAAACTGTCATTATATAGTATGATAGTTGTTACATTGTTACTTTTTCAGGGGTTGTAGAAATTGAAGATAGTTGGATCCCCAATATGGTTCCAAGCATTTGTGAATTTTCAGATCCTCTTCAAGATCCTCCTCCTTTTTATGATAAGGAGAAAGATAAAATACTTGTTACTATGGATGTGAAAATTGGTAAGATTTTAAGAATTAAATTTAATCCAAAGAGTTAAATTCAAAGAAAACACTTTGATTTAACTCTTTGGATTAAATTAAATTATTTTTTGCTTTTTTCCACTACTGTTACACAGACATGCTTTTAGACATTCTTTTTTTGTATTAAATTTTAGGATATTTTTATGTATTTCTGACCAATTAAAACTTTTATTATAGAAAGGAGTTAAGAAATTAACCATATCATTAATTATCAATTAATTTTTATCAAGTTGGCAGAATAATTAATTAATCTAAACTGTAAATAACTAAATAACTTGTTCAGTTCAAAAACAAAGTTTAAAAAAAACGTGGAAATAAAATTTATGAAAAAAGCGTTTGATTACCTATGATAAAATTTTGAAATGTTGTTGATAATACACATTGAATCCTGAACAAAATATAAAACAATTAAGATATAATATAAATTAAATACCTAAACAACCAAGATATAATGTATCATAGAAGATGTATGATATTCTGTCATAAATTTTATGTATCTCCTGTAAGAGACAAAGTTTAAAAGTGAGATAAGGGTTTAAACTAACTACTTAGCACTACTATATCCATTAATGTTGTTTTCAAATGTTTCTCTCTAGGAATGTTTTTATTCTGGTCGATGGAGAGAGACATTTATCATTATAGAGCCACTGATTATTACAAAGAGTCAATTTTAAACAGGCCTGGATAACATGAAAACCACAGCTAAGGATAAGCAAAATATTTCAAGGATCATATTTTAACTACAAAAGTTTTAACTTCTGAATCATACAAGATTTTTTTTAAAAATCATAATAGTAAATGTATAAAAATATATTAGGTTTCCAGACCCTCACTTTTAGATTATTTACATAGTTGGTCATGGGGTAATCTGTCACAGAATGCCAAATTATTCACAAAATCTAGTAGTATACCCTAGTAATTTTAAACAGATTAACTATAAAATTACAAAACATACCAAATTTTTGCTAAAAAATATATCAAACTATTTATGTATTTAAAAATGAGCACATTTTTTTTATATAAAATTCGCTATTTTATGTTAAAAAATTAAATAACTCCGCTTTTTAATAGTAGTAATAATTTATACACACATATACAAGTATATACCTATCACTAATTATTTTTTAAAAATTCTTTAAAATTTCTTTTTAAATTTCATGCAAAATGCAGTATACGACTAAAAATGTTCTTGTCAGTTTTTGTTTGCATAATATTTGCCACAAAGAGAAAATATTTTTAATATGTGGGAATTAAAAAAACCACAAACACTGGAGTTTCATAGTTCTTAGATTATGTATCTAAATTTTAATATTATAATTATTAATTGAACATTTTTTTGCCATTAAAATTTCTGAATATTAACCTCTAGTTGAAAGTTTCCTTTATAATTTTAGAATAGATTAGTCAACAATACTTTCATTTTCATTTAAACTACTTCATACTATTATCATGATTTATTGTTCTAATGCAGAACCGTTTGCTTGTGAATACAATAATTTTTTAATTTAATTTATCTTACTTAATCTCCACATCTGTTTCATTTCAAGTTCAGATTTAAATTTTTATGTCTGATAAAATCATAAATGACAATTTTTTTGTTTAATTTATCTTTAATAAGCTTACAATATCCATATTTTAAAATCAACATCGTATTATTTTATTTTAAAATAAAACAATTCTTTTTCAGGACCTTGGTCATGGGAAGTTCGAGTAGTGGATATTGAAATACCAAAAGGTGTTTTGAAATACAAATGGTTTTGCTTCTTTCTTTTAGAAGGTCAAATTTGGAAATACTTTGAAGAGTACAAAAAGTTTACAAAACCTTCAATTGTATTAAAAGATTGGGCTAAGTAACTACATATTTTTTTTATTTAAATTAACAGAAAATTTTAACAATTACTTAGAAATTAGTGTCACTTTAGGATATATACATATATAATAAAGTGATAGATTTTAGAATGCAAGTGAAATAAATTTATAAATTGATAATTAAGTAAAACAAAATTTATATTTATTTTTTATGGATGCATAATAGTTTATAATTTTGTCAAATGAAAATATGAAAGTATTGTCTCAAACATGAATGTTTGTGGCACTCATTTTATGCATTATGTTTGTATTGAGTTTATTTTAAATAAAAATAAATTGCTCATATGGAATTATTCAATAGGCTTCCTTAATATAGGGCACTTTTTCATTCTGGTTCTGAGTCTTACAATATGACATTTTCTAAAAATTTAGTTATTTTGTTATAAGAAGGTTATTAATATTATATTCTAACATTTTTCAATCAGTAATCTTATAGAATAAATCTTTGGTAATATTAATGAAAATGATGCCTCGAGACAATGGCATAATTTTGAATTGTTTAAATTATTTTATGGATATCAATATCGTCAAATTCGTTAAGGTAAGTTGTATGAAATTTGTGGGCCACATATGCAGAATGGATCCCTTATCATTAACATTTAAAATTTTTAATCATAAATTTTTGGAAACAAGAAAAAGGGGTAGGCCCAGGTTGAGATTGTCGGACTATTTAGAGAAGAATTTTAAGATACTCAGAGAAACTAATTGGAAAGCATTTGCAAAAAATGGATTAGTGTCAAAGAAAGAATTCTTTAGAAGGTCTTGGTTTATCAGGGACTTTCGTGTCAATTGAAGAAGAATCTTATAGACTTTTTAGGAAACTAATTTTTTCCATTGGGTAGTTGTTTGATTGTGGTAACAGATAAAATTTTGCATAAATTTTCTTAATAATATGAATTCCAATATTTTTTATAGGAAATCTTCTGATGAAAGAGTAGAGTTTTAAAAAATTGAAATGATTACAACTTAATTTCAAAATACAAATAATTTATCAGTATCAGGTATTTGGAGATAATATGCTTTCAAAAGGCGATTCTTTTATTAATGAAATAAAACTATTTTATATTAGAAATGAATGTAGCAACAAGATTCTATTCTACTTTGCAATAATGTGGCTGTAAGAATTTACTTTAATGTGTAATTATAAAATTCAGAAGTATCTTTAATATTGTGGAATAAATAAATATTATGAGTTACATGCTACTTTTTTGTATTAACAGACTGAGGAAATTTTTGATGTTCATAATAGTAAAAGCAAGCTTGAGTAGACTATTAACACAAATTAGAGAATTTGTAATACTTTTTTTATATAGATAGAGTTCTCATTACTATATTTGCAAAACAATATTCCAATAAATAATTAAACCACTGTAAATATCTACACTCAGATAATATTCAAACTACAAATTTGATCTAAAAGCCAGAATGCTATCATTCCACTACCTAACTCTTCTGGTCATGGATAAGATGATCTGTAACAGGGCTGTTTTTAACATTTTTGTGTCAACCAATCTCTGGATAATGCTGAGATCATTGAACACCATGATGATATCAGGAGGCATTTAAAGCACCATTATTGCAACAATCATAGATAAAAATATTAAATACACTAACAAAATACATGATCATTGTACAAACTGCTAAACAAATAAAGATTTAACATTAATTTTTTTTTCCTGTACACTGAATAAAATATGCTTTGCTTGAATTTTTTTAAAAAATAGATACATTCTTAAAAAAATGTCTAACAGCTTCAAATTATAGAAAATATAAATTATTAATTTTTAGTTTAAGTAAGGAAATATTGAATAGAACAATTATAAAACATACTTTAGCATATAATTTGAAATTTATCTCAGATTTTTTAAAAGTTTTTTTAACCTATGTCTGTCTGTGGTATCTCTGCAATTAGTTGATGAGCACCCCAATAAAGTGATGATGAAGCATAAAAGAGTTACAATTCCATAGAGGTGTCTTCATGAAACTTAAAAACAACAAACTAAGTTGGTTTCCATCTATACAGCCCTGTTGGCGCAAAGGGCAACAAGCCGTATCATTAACTCCAATAGGATGTAAATGTTTCTGCAAATAGTCATGTTCAGTAAACAAATTAAAGAAAGCAACTCCAACTGCTTGAGGCAAAGAACTATTATTTTTTCTAATTTTCTGTAAATGATTCTTTTGATGTTATGCAGAGGAGAGTCAGGTTGTGTCATGAGAAAACCTGCTTTAGCTAGCATATTAGCCAATTCGTTTTCAAAAATTTCACAATGACAAGAATTCACTGAAAATCAATGGTTTTCCTAGATTTTTTAAACTTAACTAACTTTATTCTACAAGAATGAACTAGTACATTTTCATTATACTTTAAATTTATAAGTGACAAAATAGCAGCTTGAGAATCGATAGAAACACAATATTGTTTTCAGAACAATTTTCAATTTATTGATTGCAAATGATACTGCCACTAACTCATCTTCAAAATTGTGACAGTACTTCCCAACAAGATATTTAATACTGAAAACACTCGATAAAGCTCTGCCACCAGTGTTTTATAATAGTATCTTCTGCTGAGCCATCTGTATACACATGGAGCCATTGTCAAGAGGATATCTGCAATGTACAGTTGTAAGAGTAGCGCTTCTTAAGTCACCCTGTATAGAAAATTGTATACCAAATTCCAAACAAGATCTAGGTGGCTACTCAACGTCACTTGTCTTATAATAGGATTAAATTTCTGTTGGGAAACTTGGCGTTGGGTATACAAATATTGTGTCATAAAGATCGTCAACTTTTGAAAGGAAAGACTTATATGGGTTTTAAATCTCTCATTTAAAAGTTTATAATAATGTATTAAGTTGTTTCTTAAAATCTTTTCAACAAGTTTTATGGCTCCATTTATGCGATGGTACTAAATCTGCCTTGAATTCCATTGCAACTATAGAGGTTGATTTGGCGCCTTACTATTAAATGCAACTTACTGTTTTGGAAAATTTTAAGCCTATTTTTAACAGAATCCAAAGCAGTTATAAAAATCTCACTTCCATATTAAACAATAGGTCGAATATGACACTTATAGGGTTGTATACAAAGCAGCTTGAGTTGAGCCACATGTGACACCAGCTAAACGCTTTAGCAACTTAGATCTCAAGTAACTTCTCACCAACAGCTGAACCAACAGTTTCTTCCATTTTAATTTAGGGCCTAAATGAATTCTCAAGTAAATAGTATCAAATGTCTGAAATAGAATTTATTATAATGAAGTTGGATATCATGATGTTTTGTACTGACAGAAAACAAAGGAAGGTGGTCTTATCAGTATTAACAGACATAGTGTTCTCACGAGACCATATATAAAAAGAACATTTAAAACCTGTTGAAGCACACATACCAAGCCAGAAATGTAGATCCTGTAACACTTATCACCATGTCATCAGCAAATAAAATATTTATGCCAGGAATAGATTTATAAAATCATTAATTAGAAAAAGATAAAAAAAGAATTGGGCTCAATACCACTCCCTAGGGCAAATCCTGTCTCATTTGCTTAAAACTAAACAAGGTATGGCCATACTTAACACTAATAAATCTTTGATCAAGAAAAATCATAATCCATTTATTTAAGTTACCAGAAATTCCACAGCAAATCATCTTTTTGAGGAATCCAGCTCTTCAAACTCTGTCAAATACGTTTTTAAAGTCCACAAACACTGAAAGGTTACTTTGCTTTCTCTGAAAGCCATCCTTTATCTCTTGAGATAAGTAGACAATTCAAAAATGCACCTAAGTCTCTAAAAACCAGCTTGTCTTTTAGAAATTATTCCAGTTTTGTGTAGCTCATATAGTGATATGTTGGCAATCATTCTCTCAATTATTAAATATGTGACTCTGATTATCTGTTTAATATAATAAAGTCTATCCTATTAATATTAGAACTCACGGTAATAAATTTTTTACCATTAAAGTAAGTTATTCTGATTTGTTTAAATTACACAAAATAATTCCTTTTAATTTTGAAAAAATTACAAAATCATGATTTCTATACTATTAATATAATACTTGTAAAATATTTTTAGAATTAAATCAAATTAAATTTTTTGTAGCTAAGCATTTTTATTACGATAGTTTTTGATTAAAGTATTTTTAAATATCGAATTGTATAATTTTTACAGCTAATAGTGTAAATCAATCAAATAACTGTTTATTATATAATACTCATGTGTCCTCCAATTTAATAAATAAGATTTGATAATTATTAATTTTTTTATATTTTTAGGTCATTAGCACCAAGAATGATGCTTTTTCTTAATGCTCTAATCTCTAAAGAAATAGATTGTAGAAAAGCTCTTCAAAATCAATGGGAAACAGATTCATCATGTAATCACAATTCTTATAAATATCTTTTAAATAAATTAATCATGGATAAAAATCAGCAATATATAATTTAAACTGAATGAAACATGAAATGTTTACTTATAAATAATAAATATTTATCTTAGTCAAATATTTTTTACATAAAATTTAGTAGAACAAGTGTTATATGTCTTGTAAATGGAAAAAAGACTTTTAATTTCGCATACTATCAACCATATTTATTATATTGAAATATTAAAAGTGTAAAAAGTAATTTTAAATATAGGTGTTCATTGTTTATAAACTTGAATGTTAAAAATCTTGGTTAAAACATGCTGGGATGATCACTTAGTATCTTTGCAATAACAATTAAGTTTTGTGTCAAATGTTTCCACATCAGTTATAATGTTTATAAAACACTACCATTAAATTTCAATTTTTTTTTAATTATTATATTCAAAGTATTGAATATTTACAATGTATTTATTTTCTTTTATAAGGATGAACAACTTTTACATCATACCAATAACTAACATAGTATATATATTAGTTGGTTTTAATGTGATTTATAGACAAATTAGTTTGAATAATAAAGTATACATAAAGCTTCTTTTTATGCTACAGGAATATGATGTTTTAATAGTTGATCAATATTTAGAATTTAATTGATCCATTATTTAGAATTTAATTCTTTTAAGACTCAGCTTTTAAATTTTAAAATAATATAAAGATCCCAAAATCTGTTATTTTTTAACATTCCATAAATTTAATCATTGACTAAAACATAATAAACTTAAAAGAACTAATTAGTAATGATTGCATGTGTAAACATAAATAACTACAAAAAATAATCTAGGTTTTATATTTATTAAAAATTGTAGCTGACAGTTTAAATATAATGTAAAATTGATATATTTCAATAAATATATATGTATGCATCAAATGATCTTACTTTTTGCTAAAATTTGTAAACTCCTCTTGCATACAAAAATTGTATATATTGTCTGGTTTGAAACTAATTATTTTGTATAATATTTGCTATTAAAATAATTTTTCTTTTTTATTTGCAGATTTGTTGAAAGAATTCTTGGGATTAATTCCTCCCAATAAACACCTTGAAGTTGAATGTAAATGGCCACCAAAATCTTGATTTGAGTAGAAAGCTTGTATATGAAATATCATGTAATTTATATGTAAATTAAAAAATGTTTTCATTACTGTTGTATTTTTTCATGTGACTGCACTATGTTCACATTTTTGTGCATTTTATCCTTAAAGCTATCCTAACATAATTATTTCTGTAAAGTAATTATAATTATCAATTTTGATTATTTTTACATTGTTGAACATTTATATAATGAAGATTTTATTATGAGTAAGGATGTAATATACAAATATTACTCCTTACACGTATCATAAAATCTTATTTCATTATTTTTTCAATTAACTAACACTATATTTTCAGAAATTTAACTTAGAATGTTCAAAAGCAAAATTTCATATTTTGCAAGTATAACTTGAAATTTACATTTCACAATATTAAGAGTTTTAGTTGAAATAATATTGAATGCTCAAAAATATCTAATGAACTTATAGAATGCCACACAGCTTAAAATTTTCAAATTCTGTTTTACTTTAAGACTGAAAACTTGCTTAATGTTATGAATTCCCTTATCTTTAATTAGCATTTATTCAAAATGTTATTACAATTTGATGGAACATCAAATTTAATAATTTCATGAAATATTTAAAACAATTGTTAATATTTAGTGATTGAAAAAAATATATGATCCTGATTTAACAATAACTGAAGTTTTTAACCTGCATATGAATTTTAAAGGATGAACAACATCTAGGGGCTAAAATTGTAGCATTTATTGAATATGACACAAGGCACACACACAATGAACTATTAATATAAAGTTGAAGAATATAGAGAAAAATAGTTCACAATAAACTGTATGTAAAATCTTAAACTGAAAAACATTAGGAGGTAAACTATTTTAACTTCAAAATATACTATGAATGAAAGTTACCAAATAAGAATATGTTTCAATGATTAATAATTTGCAAGGATTTTGACATCAATTCAAGTATATTAATAAAGGTAAATCCACTGACAAGCTTCAGTATTATTACCAAAACATTAGTTTTTCAGATTGTCCAAGGAACTAATCAAATTTAACTTTAACAGTGATCAATTATCATAAATGAAGAGTTGTCAGACAATTGACACTATCAGGAAATTAGTACTCAAGAAAACCATTATCAAAAACATATGACTGAAAACGCCATTTATGAGACTTAGGCATATTCCTAAATTTATTATTTGTAAGTTTATTAGTAGTTTTCAAAAGTTACAATTGACAAACATGAAGCAATTTTGTAACCACTGTTTATAAAATCTGCATGGCCAGATGATACATTAGAAGCTTAGAAAATGTTCCAGAGTTTAGGTGGGCTAAATAAAATAAATCAGATTTTTTTTTGATGGGGAAAAAGTTAGATGAAGATATTAACTTCTTTGCAACAGGTGAATCAAATGCATTTCATACAGATGAATGTGAGGACCTGGGGGATTCACCCATGAATTCCTGGAGAACTAGGCAAGTGAAGAGACAGTGCATTTATGCATTTTAAGATGAAACAATTTTTAATAACCACTAGATGGCATTCTGTCCATTACATTTAAACTGAACATAGTTTTAGTATACCTACCTTCATATTGTTCATATTCTGGCTGTTTTTGATTAAGCTCCCCTTATTAACTTTCCACAAGATATAAGCATTTTCGCTTCTGATAGCTCTCAGAACACTATTTTGTTTTCACTACTATGTAGGGTATTTTAGGATTTAAGCATCAGTTTCGCTATAGTTTGTATACCTTTCAGATATACTTTGCAGCAGACTTTATTTATTTCGGAAAGCCTTGACTCTAGATCATTATGGCGAGGAAATGTTATTTATCACAGGACCAATATACTTGTAGGAAAAATGATCCAATTAGCAATATAGATCAAAGTGAGGATTCATTTACTAAAGAGTTAGAAAGTGATATTTTTAGAGATTCTAACATGGATATTTAGTCAGAGATTTAGCTCGCTGAATGCCTGCCTTCCACATCCTGTAAAAGTTTGACTCAAGATACTTCATCTTGAACTTGTGGAACTGCATCCTCCTACATTTACCGGAATACTGGGAATAAATTCTGTAGATCATGCAGAAAAAAAAATGGATTTCAATATTTTCTTATGTGATGATCTTTTAAATTTTATTGTTGAAGAAACAGCTTTTCTCAAAGTGTGTTCCATCGACTTCTCATTCAGCCAAATTTTCAAATCGAAGTATTGGGAACATAAAAGTGTTTTTCGGAATGATAATACTGATGGGAATTATCAAGAGGCCAGATTTGAAAATGTATTATACAACAAATGAGATATTCACTACTGTTTCTCAACATAGTTAGGCCTAAGGATGTTTACCTCAACATTTTAAGGTTTCTGCATTTCACCTCAAACAAGAATGCTAAATAGTTGAAAAAACTTGAATTGTTGAAAACCTGAAAAATAAGTTTAAAAGGGCCTGCATACCCAAGGAAAATATTTACATTCATGAATCCTTTTTTTACTCAAAAAAGACGCCTTGGCTTTTGTCAGAATGTTCCATTGAAAAAATTCTGTTACAGCATAAAAATATATAAATTATATGAATCAGTATCCAGTTATGTATGAAAATTTCTAATTTATTGAGATAAAGACACAGAAATGTTAAACAGCAAGGGCTGTTATGGAGAAAGAGTAGGAAAAACATTGATGAACGACTTATTTCAGAAAGGGTATTTGGATCGCTTTTTCAATTCCCCATCGCTTGTGGAATATATGCATTCTGTAAAAACTAATATTTGCGAAACAGTAATAAAAACAAGAAAGAATGTCCAAAGACTTTCCAGAAACATAATTAAAAAAAGAGTGAAATGAATGTGATGCAACTTGGCAATGTGAACATCATTGCATTCAAAGAAAGACATTTTTATGCTAACAAGCTTACATAAGCCAGAATTGGCTCAATCTGGCAGTAAAGATAGATTTATTGGAGAAGACATTTTAAAACCTAGGTGTATTATCGATTACAACAAAAACATGAATGGAGTAGACATAGGAGACAGAGTTATGACACACTATTCATGTTTTAGAAAATCGGTGAAATAGTACAAAAATTATTCTTTGGGCTTATAGATATAACCATATTGAATTTCCACAATCTGTATGACAAAAGATGACACTAAAATGCCATCTCTCCAATTTAAGATGAAATTAATTGATCACATTTTGGAGAATGATGAAAATTATAGATGAAAAGCAGTTTACAGTAAGATCCAATTATCTGGTAGGCATTATCCTACACTTAATATGAAAAAAAGGAAGAAAAAAGCCATTGAAAGAGTACTGTTTGTTAGCAAGCCGTGCTGAAATAAACATTTTAAGCTTGCAAATCATGCCATGTAGGACTTTCCATTTCTCTGTGCTTCGAGATTTTTCACTCAGTCTTCCTTTTAAATTTGTTATTTATCCTGGTAAATAGCACTTGTTGTATATGTTTTTATTAATTTAAAAGTATATTAATGTGTTTTATCAATTAAAATTTTGGAATAGCACTTGCAAAAATTATTTCTCAATGTAAGCAAACTTTTTTTATAAATAAACAAAATTAAACTCCATGGCACGACAGCCCATGCGGGTCAAGGCCTACAGTGCCCATAACTGTTTTCATGACCGAGGGCCCTGGGGTGTGAAGCATATGTCCCAGTTAGATGATCAACCTAACGTAAGACCCCGAGTGTTTAGTTCCCAAGCATGCTTGGTACTCAGTTAATCGACCCACTGAAGGGATGAAAGGCTGAGTCAACCTTGGCCAGCCCGAGGACCTGTGTCATGGGAGCGTGAAAAATTACCACTTTTTCTTTATAATTATATTTTCATATAAATTGAAGGGAAGACATTATTAAAATCTAGTTTTAATTTATATTATATGACAGATTATCTAATAATCTAAAATACTACAAAAAATATCAGAGGTAACTTCATTATTTGAGATTTTTTTCTAAACTTAGGATTAGTGGAGCAAAACCCTCAACTTGTAATAAGTATAACTATTACAAGTATAATTATACCAACATTATACTTGTAATAAGTACAATGATAATATAATTCCTTTCACTTCTGCTTCATCCTGAGAAAATGTTTTAAACAAAGGGGCTCTTCTAGAAAAGGTTAAGAATTGAAACAATGAAAACTGAAGAGGTCAATAAGACAACTAAAACCAGGACAAAAGAATGACACTCATAAAATTAACATATTTTCGAGATTGCTTTATCTCACAAGGCACTAGTAAATATTTTAACAGTGCCAGCTTTTTTCATTAAATATAAAAATTTAACCTTGTTTGAAGAGATAAATTTTCAACTAAACAAACTTTAATAAGATTGTCATCTAGAATGAGATTTTTTTATTAACATAAAAAAATTACAGCAGTAAAAAGTATTGTAATATTCTATGATTACTATGCTACATTCTTTTTACAAAAAAATTTTCTTTTTCAAAAATCTTCATTCATATGCAGTTTTCTATATTGTTTTTAAAAAATAATTTCTGAAAATTTGAGTACAAAATTAAAAACTGTTGATACAATTACTTTATTTCTATATCAGTACAATAGTAATAATCTGATAATAATGAAAAAATTTATTTTAACATAAATGTAATTTACACTTGATAACCCAATAAACTGCCTTTTCCAATACATTCACCTATGCAAAAACAGAAGTAAATTTCAGCAGCAATCAATGTATTCAACCATGCTTCCTATAAAGAAAATTTTTTTTATTTCTTTTCTGCAGTTAGAATTTAATTATAAGCAATATTACCATATATGGAAGACAGAATAAAAATAGAAAATTTTACAAAATGTGAAAATCTGACTGAAAATTATAGAATAAAAGTTTTTAGGCAGGTTGCTAACTACACAGTAGTTAGATTTAAAAAATATGGTGATAAATTTAGAATCTTAAAATACTTTTTAATTTATATATAAAAAATAATTATACAATATATTTTCATACTATTTAATTCAAATATTAAGTATTAAATTTTATGTTTCATGTATGGAAGATAATTTCCCCACAGAAACAAAAAAATGAAGAGTGTTGCATGATTCAGAGTTGACTTTACTATTAAATATACACAAATCCACAACATTATTTGCTCTTTATTTATTTTTTGTTAATACATTTAAATATCTGACATAAAAATGACAAAGAATTAGATTTGAAATAATTCAAAAAATAAAAATATACTCTTTTAAATTTACGAAGTATATAAAATAATATGCTAGCCATTACACCAACGCAATAATTTTAAGAACCAAGTATTAAGTGATATTTTTACACATTAGAAAATAGTAAATATAAATTCCTATTTGCAACTTCAACTTTTATGTAAATATTAGACTGATTAATAAATACTGGTAATCTTTTTTTTTTTTTTTTTTTTAATATCAGCTTTTTCTTCACAATGTGCAATTAAATTTTCAATCTTCTACACTAATATATATGCATATAATTTTAAATTCAACTTTTAAAATAAACTACATTAAATTTATGGGATATTTTTCTGAATCTATATCAATAATTATATAATCACCATAAATTACACTAGTGAAATTTTCCACTTAAAATGCAATTATTTACTTTTAAATTATTTTGAAGAATATTTATAATTGGTAATGTACATTTAATATAAAGGTTCAATTTTAAAAATCATTACCCTGACTGGTACATTTTTCCAGGCACCAGATTTTGCTGATCTCATAAGTCGACCAAATCCAGCCATTACTTCTGGCATTTCTGACATCTTGGGAGGATATAGTTCCACTTTTGCATATTTTACAAATGTTGCAAGTTTAGGTTTGGAACTTTCAGCTAGACCTAAGAAATAAATAATAATCCTAACTGTTAATATAGGTATCAAATAAGCCAAAGCATTGGCTCATTGCACTAGAAAATATTCAGTCAATGCTGCATTGATTTAGATTCAAAGTGAATTTAATAATTATTCACTATTTTTACATTTCACAAGATATACTTAATTAGCATTTAGCTCAAAAAGCATCAAAGCCTAATAAGACAATAAAACCATAGTAAATAAATTATAAATTTAGTGGCTGTAATCTAAAAATACCAAAACTTAAAATTTTAAATGAATCATTAAAGTTTGGGAATTTACATTTTTATCATGTAAATAAGAGTAAATACATATTTTCATATGTTATGTAGACAAAATGCATTTGTTATATATACATTACTTTTTATATACATGGTGGTTCAATTCTGATTTCGGTCTTTTATGCAGTATATTATTTAAATATTCACATAAAATTATGCTTACAAAATTACTATGCATAGTAATTTTATAAGCATATAATTTTTACTTACTTGATTAATTAAAAATAATTTATGAAAACCATATTATTTACATCATTGATTTATTGTTTGTTTTGTTTGTCGCTCAACGGTCATTTTTTGTACACGAGGGCTAATTAGACCAGGACCTATGGTTTAAAGTGGATTCCAAACCACTACAAACATCCACTCTCAAGTTGGGATTCGAACCCACAAACTGTTGAACCGAAGCTATCAAATGTCTGGTAACAGAAATATGAAATTATTTTAAGAACAAGGCCTATTATTATATTTATTAATAACAAAATTATAAATCATTGCTGATTTAGTACAAATAAATGGAATTGTATACTCCAATTTATTAACATCAACTCTAATACATTATAAACTGCATGACATACTTTACTGTCTTACTTATTGCAGCCCCACAGTGAGTATGACACAATAATAAGAAATAAATTAAATTACAATATCCAGAATTGATATTTTCTTCAGTTCTGAAAAGTTAACATGTGAATTTACTAATATCATGACTATTGAAAGTATTATTAAATGCATGCTTAGTAATAATTATGTAATAAAGTTAAGCACATAATTAAAAAATACTTATTAAAAATATAGTTCTCATGACTCACTTTTTAGAAAGATACATAATTAAATATATTTTATAGTCCTTGGTGATTTTTTTGTCATCAAACTTGTTTATGCATGTGTTTAAAGAAAATAAGTGATTATAAAAATACTATGCAATGATACTAAGTTTTTTAATTTACACAAATTATATATACTTTTAAACATAAGATTTTTAAATGAAAAAGTATTTGCATCACCTAATTCATTATCACTTAACCAGGAGACAAACCTAGGGCACTCAGAATCATAGGTCAACCCAAGAAAAGTTTATAAACAATTACTTCTTGATTTTTTTGACCCCAAGATAAGCGCCAAAATGAGTAACAAAATAATAACTTTAATATAACGTCAATTAAAGCGCTGAAAATATCAGAGTTACAAGAATTTAAAATTTTATCGCTAAACCAAAGGGTGTTCGCTTCTACACCAAACCCGGATATCCCATACTTAATAAACATAGTTCACTATTTCATAATCAACTTATATTGAAAATAAAAATTCTTCATACAATTATCATTGTTTTAAATTGGTTTATTTAATGTAAATAATAAATCCGTTTATTTGCATTTGAACAAATTATATTTGTATCATTCTTACACCCTTATTAATAACACTTTGGATAAATGAACTAAGAAATTTAAAGTATATAAATGAATTATACAAAAATGGAAACTTTTAATCAATCTTTGTCTAACTAAAAGTCTTAAGAATTACAAATAAACACCAAATTTCATTATGTTTAGATACATAACAATTTACCTTTCATCATCATAGGTAACTTAGAAGCAATCGAGGCCATTTCTATAGATTTTTAGTATTTTCAAGAAGTAGAGTATCAAGATTCAGATGAAAACAAATTTTAATACACAAAACAAACAAGCTGAAGGTGAATTTCAACCGAGGCAGGGCTAGTTGCCACAACATCTATACTAATATTGTTGCTACAAATTTATTTTCAGTAAAGTGAAGTATCGATGATATTAATTTTGACGTCATTCATTACTGAGTATTTCTGATTATTCCTTGTTGAAGTTGCAATACATGAGCCAATGTTGTTGAACCAAGATTTTGAATTTTTTTATTTTAACATTTGATAAACATATTTTAAAATTAAGCTGTAAAACATTTGAAAGAAATATAAAATTTAATATGCTCGTTTGAAAGTAAATCATCCAATTTTATTTATTTTTATGAGCGAATTTTTTAAGAGGAATTTTAATTATTATTTGTTACATAACAGGTTTTTGATGAAATGAAACTAGTGTAAAAGCAACAATATAGTTACACCTATATGTCAACTTTCACTTCAAAATTCATGTCTATTAACATAGTTGTGCATTTATGAATTTTAACGTCTTTTAGTAATTGCAACAATATCTTAAGATATTGTTGATTGATTTAATTGAATCTATATATAGATATTTATGCGAATGGTAAACTGAGATTATTATTTATGAAACGAAAATGAAATTTTGTTAGAAGGAATGAATAATAAGTAATTTTTTTGACAAAGCACCTTCATTCTAATAAAAAAATAGAACAATTTTTCAAAGAAATGTAAAACATTCGTATAAATAATATTCTTTCTTTTAATTTCCATCATTAACACCATCCAACGTATCATAAACTCCGCCTCTTTCAGCCTTTAACTCACAAACCTCAGCCAATAGTCGTAAACTCCGCCTCTTTTATCAATAAGTAATATATCAAGATTTTCATTCCAATGGCGTCAATTTGTTGATGAATTTGGCAATAAAGAAGAGTTGCTCATGAAAATATTCAATAAATTGGCATTATTAACTGACATTTAACAACATTGTTAAACTACTAAAATGACAAAAAAAGTTGCTATTGTGAGTCAAGATTCTTATATTTAACTCAAAATAAATTGATTTAAAATGTTAATGAATTTTTTTTTGTATTATTATTTATTGAAAATTAAAAATAATGATTAAATATGAATAAAACTGAAAGGTAGTTAAATACAATATGACAAGCAGCATAACAGGTGTTTTGTGATATGTAATAGAATTAATGATAGTTAAATGAGAATAAATTAATCAATTGGTACTTTTTGCTTATATGGTTCCATATTTTAAAATTATTAATGTAAATTGCATTATTATCTTCATGTAAAATTTAATTATTAAGTTAATTGAATGATATTTTTATAATTTAAGGTAAATTCTTTTCAGTCAGTTTTGTTAATTTAAATTCTGTGGAAATAAATGTATGTGTTCAAAATTTTAGGGCACTAGTTAGTAGTATTTTTTTATATTGCAAAATTTAAGCTTATCACAAATTAGGACAACTTTGTAATATCCTATATTCCAATTTTCAGTCATTCTTCTTCCAATTATTCAAAACAATATACTAAATAATTGTAGCAAAAATTCCTAAAACTAGCAAACCAATAAATTTTCTTAAAAATAAACTTACATTTATGGTATTTTCAAATGACAAAATTTTGTTAAAAAGTCAAATATATTAAGTCATGAGTGTCAAAAGAGTTGTTATCATTAACTATAATTTGATGTTCTTAAGTTGTAAAAAAATCTTATGTTTTAATAAAATTCATGGGTGTCAAGAATTCTACATTTTAAGTCAAAATTCGTAATAAGTTAATTGCTAAATAACAAATATAAAAAATCAATGCATTAGAAATTTTTAAAATCAAATATATTCATTAAAAAAATTAAAACATTTATAACTAATTTGTTAAATTTTAATTTAATAAATTAAAAGTAAACTTATTATAAATAAAAATATGGAATAAAATTCAGAGCATCAAATTTATGTTTGGATAAAATAATTTTCGTTTTTGCAAATATCTCAATATTTGCAAATTAATTAATACAACTTGCAAATTAAAATTAACTGCTTGATTTTGATCCTAAAGTGCTTTAAGAACAAATTTTTTTCTTTCTACTATTAATAAGTAATTAACATTTGTCAATCAGTTTTATATGGTAATCATGTTGTGACTCTATGTTTTTAATAATGCTTGTTTTACATTATTTAAACTTCATGATCATATACTTAGATTTGAACTCTTGTATGAAAAATAGACACTATTGTAATCTGATTGGGTAAAATATAATTGTCTTGACCAGGAAGTGATTTATTTTGTAATCAGTACCTCCCAATCACACCGGACTTTATAAGCTAAAGATCTGTAATGTTCAGTAATTATGATTAGGCCACATAAGATAGGTTATGATTGCAATATTCTTCCATTGAGGCAACATGCAGAGGTAGACACCAGTTCAGTTGTTAGTCTCATCACTTGATTATGGTTCAAACTGAAACAATTAGCAGTTAATGATACTTCAGTTAACAGAGATAGGCAGTCAGAAATGCATCAAACAAACTGAACAAAAAGTGATTAAAAACAACCAAATCTTTGCTCTTTAAGGGATTATAATTTATGATCTATATACTGATGTATGGAAATAATGATCTTTTCTTCAACAAAAATATAAGGGATGATGTCAAACTTGTTAAAAATATATTTGCTATAAATTATGTCATTTTTAATTCGAATTTGTTAAATTTGACTGGCGTATTTATTCTAGAACATATCACCCAAAATTTAATATCGAACATATTTTGTAATTTTTTGTATTTTTAAATATCTTAAGTTCTAGTTCTTGTTTTTAGGTAACTGGAGGCAATAAAGGCATTGGTTTTGCAATTGTAAAAGCATTGTGTTCAAAGTTTGATGGAGATGTGTTTTTAACTGGTATATTATGGAGTTCTTATTATTAAATATTTTCATATTTATTAATTAACTTTAATCCTTTTTTATTTGCTACTTAAAGATAATGTCAATCTCATATTTTCTTATTTTTATTTTTGCATTTTTAGAGCTTATATATATATATATATATATATATATATATATATATATAATAAATTTTTGAGAAGCCTTTCAATTTATGTATAATTTTTTCCATTGGTTTCTTATAATTACCTGTACCAAGAATGCCTTAAAAGGATAATTTTCTTTGCAACAAAATCCCCTGATATGTTTTTATTCATATTTTTGCAAAAGCTTTATATTTTATATTTAAACTTGTAATTATAATTTCCTTTGTTTATTATTTGTCACTGTTTCTTATTAAATTATTGCTAGTTTTTACCAAATATTTACTTCTTTTTATGCCAAAACTGTTCTATAATTATTTTTATATTTAATTAAATAAATGTATTGGTTACTATATTAATAACTGTAGTGTAATTGATATTTGAAAATCACTATTTATAATTTGTTTTTTTAAAGCTCGTGATGAAGGTCGTGGTAAGGCAGCTGTAAATGAACTTGAAAAAGAAGGATTACATCCTAAGTTTCATCTGCTTGACATAACTGATAAAGATAGCATAAAAACACTTGCATCATTTTTGAAAGAACAATATGGTGGTCTAGATGTTTTAGTTAACAATGCTGCAATTGCATATAAAGTAATTTTGCTATTTTTCATATTTTTAAATATTTCATTAGAAAATAGGTTAATTTCATCATCATTTTTGGTTCGAATTTTTACTTAAAGTTTTTCTTAGAAAAAAAGGAATTTGTAATTTTTTTTTTAAATAATTAAACTTTTTAAAGCATTTTTTTATATTCTTTATAATTTAAAACTAAATAAGTTATTTACAAATTAACAGAATTGAAAAGTATTATATGGAGATAAATAAAGTCATCTGTATTTCAGAAATAATATTTATTTTAAGTGTTACAGAGCTGGTTTAAATACTTTCAGAATTTTTCTATTAATATGTTATAAAAAATATCAACAAAATTGGATTTTATAAATATTGCATATAGATGACTAATGATTTCATAAGTAATGAATATAGAAATTTTGCTAGATTCAGTAATTATTATTAGACTTAGGTATGGACTTAATGTTTTCATTGTGAAATATTTCAATAATTGGCAGTGGTGCCTTATTTTTAAGTTTATATAAAATGATTACCTGGATAGAGTTTATAAATGTTCAATATGATACTTGTGTTATTTTTCACTGTCTCAATACAAAATTTTTAAGACATTTTTTAAATGAAATAAATGTGTGATTTTATTTAATAATTTTTGTTCATATTTATTTATTTTCAATTTAGTGAAAAACAAAATTTAACATATCACTTTATGCTAAAGGAGAAAAAGTGTCAAATACTCAAATGTTTTAATACATTTAGGTAACATAATGTTAATGTAATTTTACCATCTGTTTCTTAAAGCAATCTTTTTTTCTTGAAATCTTTAGCTTCATGTTTTATGATTTCATAACAAGAGGTTTTGAAGTGCACCTGTTTGTAGTGATTTGTGTACATTATTTAGTGTATTGGCCATCTGGTATCAAATTTAATTATAAAATTTTATGTTATCAAATATTTTGAATTCAAACTTTACTCCATTTTACATTTTTTGTTTATTGAATTTGTATTGATAAAATTACAGACTAGCACAAAATAGATAATTTTTTATCATTAAATGTGTTGCTTCTTAAAAGTACACATGCAGGCAGCCTTTATTCCTCTTATCAAGTCAGTTTAAAACATAAATTTTAATTTACTTAATAAAGACTTCTACCAAATAAGCCATTATTTTGTTTAAAATTTCTTAGATTTTTAACTATTATTACATATTTTTTGCAGCATGTAAAATAGTAAAGTTTGTATGTTTTAAAAATACTTTTTCTGACATTTTTTCTATTGTAGTTGATATAATAGAAGAATGTCAGAAAAAGTAAAAATTGAAATATTTTTTGGTAATACAATATTTTTAAATAGATGAATTATATTGTTGTGGTTGTAGTACTCTCAATTTCACTAGATTGAGAAGAAGGGAGTTCTATTTTAAAACAATATTTTTTGAATTGAGAAGAATGAGCTATATTGATATTTTAAAAACTGAATTTGATGTGCAAAATATCCATCTCTAGATTTTTAATATGTTGAACATTGTTTTTAACTATTGTGCTGTTAGCAGGTTAACAATTCTACTGACTTATGTGTAGCAAATGATGTTCTGGCTTCTTCTTTAAAGGTTCATTAATTTGATTTCAGTATATTTGTTTATAATAATTCAGAATCCACTTTAAATTGTATGTTTTGGTTGAAGTGTTACACATGTTCAAAAAGTGACTATAGAGTGAGAAAATCTTATCTGATGTATATATTTTCTAAGTCCAGTATTCAAAATATTCAGTATGAAACAACCGAATTTATTGAATGATTTTGTACCATCCAAAAGAGTATAATGTTGAACAATTCATCCAAATACATGAAACAGTTTCATTACTTTAGTTTGTTTTTCATTTAATTATTGTGTTGGAAGTATTATATTTCACTAAGCTGTGGGATGTTCTCTGAAATCACTGTATCTGGTTTATTAAGTCAAAATTGTGGATATTTATGTCCTGAAAAAAGTCTATTTTATGAAATGTTTTAAAAATTAAACAATTATTGTTGACACTTATTTATTAGGATTTGGTAGCCCTATGTGGGCCAAGGGCTACAATGCCTGTATCTGTTTTCCTGACTGAAGGCCTTGTGGTGTGAAGGATATGTCTTGATTAGGTGGTCAGCCTAATGTGAAACACTTTGCATTTAGTTCCCAAGTATGCTTCGTACTCAGTACCAACTCACAGAAGGGATAAAAGGCTGAATCAACTTTGCCTAGCCTTGGTAGTGCAAAGTGCTACCCTAAGCTACCATGCTTCAATTATTGTCTAAGCATTAATTTTATTTAGCATCAATAAAGCACAAATATGAATTCAGATTATTTTCTTTTAATTCCTATGTAATCAGCATGTCATAAGTCTTTTGTTTCATATTTTATTGAACAAAAAAGATAAGAAACTGTAGTTGAACAATGTTTAAATAAGAAATTGCAAAAGAAGCACAGAAATATAAAGTTTTGCTATTGTTTTCAGTCAAAACATTGAGACTTTTCTACCCTAAAGTTGCAAAAAATGATTTTATTTGATTTGGAAAGCAAGCTTAGAACTCTTTCATAAATAAAATTTAGCCAAGTTTAAAAATAGGAAATTTTAACTAATTCCTCTTTCTTGAAAGTACTCCTAACCAGTTCCTTTTTACACTAAGTAAAATAGAGTGAATAAGCAATAAAACTTCTGCATTAATAAAATGTCTTAATTAATCACATTTCTTTTTTACCATACAATTAAATTCTCTTTTCAATAGTATCCAGTATTAATTGTATAATTTAATTTGCTTAATAAATCTTAAAATCTTGTCATTTCATATCACATTATTTGCATAACTTGAGGTATTCTTTTGTATTAGATTCAATAGTCAAGACACCTCTGCTAAAACATTTTGTACCAAGTTCAAATCTAAAATAAACTATTTCCATCTAATAGGATTTCTCACTTTGTTTATGAAGTCGGAGGCCTTTTATAATGTTGAGGTATAATCTTTAGTATCAAGAATACTTAAAGTATTTAATTGAGTATGGGCTAGGGTATCATATTCATGTACAATATGATGTACCATTTCCTCACTATTATACATTTTCTGCATGCAGGGTATCGTTCAAAAAGTCTCATCAAATGAAGTTGTATTCTTTATCTTGTCTGGAGAGAGTGAAGCAATCATGATACTAATAACTTCCTGCTCTACTCTAGACATAGATGGGACTAGAGGTCATTTCTGTCTTTGGTACTGAAGGAATTATTTATACTCTTTCAGTTGATTTATTCTGGATTTCCTCATATTGTAAAGTCAAGCCTGTTTCAAAAGTTTTACCTGCATGAGCAGTGGTGTTTTTTTTTTTTTTTTTTTTTTTCCAAGATATTCTAGCAGTTTGTGCTTGGCATGCTAGATGCTCAGTTAGGACACAATAAACACAGTATCATTCACTTTAGGCATGGGTTATAAAATATCAAAGTTGAGTAGTAAGGGGCTGTCTCATAACCACTCAAGCAATAAGGTGTGAGGTATAAATGAAGTGTAAATATTTTCATACTTTAGAAATAGATAATAATATTTTATAAAAATATAAAATGATACTTTTTTCTGGGTATAAATAAGTGAAAATATATTTATCTAATTTCCTATTTTTGTAAAATGAATGAATTAATAATTAATTTTCTCCTTCAGTCTATAAAGTATAAATAACATTTAAACTTTATTTGTAAAAAAACATTTTAATATTTACCTAATAAACAGTTGCAGTCTGATTATTAATCAGGCATATATGCATAATATGCCTGATTAATAATTAAAGCAATGATTAATATTTAAATCTGTCAGGTAATCCATAGAATTCTTTTTCCCCATTGAACATTATAATCAGTTAATAATATGTTGCATTTAATATTTCTTACTTAGAATGCTGATCCTACTCCATTTGCTGAACAAGCTGTTAATACTATTAAGGTGAACTATTTTGCTACCTTAGATGTATGCCATGAGCTTTTTCCATTGCTGAGAAAACATGCAAGGTATATTATTTCCTATTAGTTATTTTTAAAAATAAAATTTATTAAATATGTCCATTAGTTTCTTAGTTTCAATGTCACCATGATGAAAAATCATCATAGTGCCATTTGCTTCATGAGCTTTATTTTATTTGTATCACTTTTATGGTTTAGAGTTGTGAATCTGAGCAGTTGTCTTGGCCAGTTATCTAGAATACCGAGCAAAGAATTACGAGAAAAGTTTTTATCAGAATCTCTAACTGAAGAAGAGCTTTCTAATCTTATGAATAAATTTGTTGAGTAAGATTATAAATTTTTCTTGTTTATTTTGTGTAATATAAAATATATAGATAAATACAAATTTATTTCTAAAATTTCTTAAATTTGTATTACTTTTAAACTTAAAATTCTTTTTTATCATTATTTGCCTGTTATCAAGCTTTCTGAAATTTCATTTTTTTATTAATATATCAATATAAAAATAAGCAATGAATGAAATATTAAATTTTGGTATTCAATTCATTATACCTTCTAATTAATATGTGAATTTTGATAGGAATATTTAAAGCTATACATTAAATATATCGTAATGAGCAATGTTTACAAAGTTGATAAAAAAATGGTTTTGAAATTGAAAAAGATGTAAAAAATTTGAACTGTTCTTCACAAATATTTGCTTAACTAATTATTCTTTCATAGAATTTGTGCTTCTGACAAATCAAAGTGATAATTAGTTTTGAATTTCATTTTAGTTTTTCATTTTAATATATACATGTATACATACATATTTACATAAATATATACTTTTAAATTAATTATATTTAAATTCACCAGGTTTTTACAATTGTGTATTGATATTTTAACTATTTTTTACACTATTTGAAAAATGAGATTTGGCATTTTTTGATGAAGTCATTAAATTGATAATAAATTTGCTTATCAATTTAATAACTTATCTTTATTAAATTCAATAAGCTAATAACTATGAAATTCTCTGAATTATTAATAATCAAACTATAACAAATACGTTAAATGGCATCAAAACATTGAAAACAAAGTAGAGAAATCACGTTTTACGACAAAATCGTTAAATTTTAATGTATTATTTTTATTCTTAAATGTTTTAAAATGTTTTTGATATATTTAAATTGAAATTTTTTTATTCTTTATAATTTTTAGAGATTCAAAAGCAGGAATTAATGAAAAGAATGGTTGGGGACGCTCTGCATATTCAGTATCTAAAGTCGGTATAACTGCTCTAACGTTTATTCAACATCGCCGTTTCTGCAAAGACCCTGATAAAGATATTATTGTTAATGCTGTAAGTTTTTTGCTGTTTTTTTATAAATAGTAATTTTTTAACTTAAAATTTGTGTGCTACAAAAAATTTGTGCATACTGAAATATTTGTTGTACATGTCTATATATAATTGTTTAACTCACTGTATATTTTAATAAATTATGTAATTCGCTAAATAATTTGCTCATATTCACTAAGGACTAAAAATAAGGACTGTGAGTAGGGGATATTAAAAAAAGTATTAGATTTGGTTTTTCAATAAAAAGCGATCTGCATTATGCATTGAGATATGCATGCCATTGTATTTCTTGTATAGTCAGAGAAAGATATTTTGCAAATTTGTTACATTGTTTTTGCAGATATATTTACATGAAGAGAACAGAAAGGAGACTCTTAAAATATTTTTTATAGAATACTGTAACAAAGAAGTTATAGACTTTGACTATCAATATAGCTTAAATACTTTAAGAAAACTTTGTAATTTCTCCTTCCATTGACATAACTGCCCATTGTGGGGTCTAGAGCTTTCTTTAAAACTTTTTTCCATTCCATTCTTTTTTCATCAAAGCACTCCAACTGATTATTCCAAGGATCTTAAAATCTTTATCAACACAATCTGCCCTCTTCAATTCTCCTGATTTTTGTTCCCATTGGTTTGTACTTGAAGATCCTAAATATCACAACAAAATGATTTATACAGAGGATATAGCCTACAAATTTTATTTGATTAATTTTAATATGTTTGATTATATCAGCATCCTATATTTCATGCAACTCATTGTTGTATCAATGCTGTAAAATACCATCAACATTAACTGCAATCATAATCTACCTGAACAATTTTGTAACTCTATCTTGTTATTTATGTACTAAAATTTTTAATTTTAGGTTCATCCAGGATATGTTAATACAGATATGTCAAGTCATAAAGGTCCATTGTCACCTGAACAAGGTAAATTTGTTGCTTATTTATTTTTTACATGTGTTTAACAATGAAACATAATAAGTTACATTTCTTTTTGCTTGAAATGTTTAAATTTAACTACTGTAACTCTTATCATTTTAAACTAGAAATGGATCTTCAATTGTTTTTTTCATAACCACTGTGATTTAATTTCAAATTGACAGATAAATAGTTTTAAGTACAAAAATGTTTAAAAAAGGAATTTATACTTTATTTTAAGAATTGTTAAATCCATTAAATGCATTTCTGTACTGTCATGAATTACTTGTATATAATCCTCTAGTCTGATAAGCTACATTTAGTAAAAGGTTTTTCATTCACTATCACAGAGAACAAAAATTAGTTATGAGAACAAAAATGACAAATTTATGAAACATTTAATTTTCTGATTCAAAACTTTTTCTTATTTAAAACATATTATGTCCCTTGATCAATGTATACATACATCTCAGCAACTGCAATCTATTGACAAAGATTTGGCTTCATGTTCCTAACTTTCTATAAAATTTAGACTAACCAACCATCTTTAACCTAGTTATAAATTTATTAACAAGGCATAATAATCTACAAAATAATGAGAGAGCAAGAGTCGTTTTTTCTAAAGTTCCCTACAGCAGGTGCTTTCTGTCTTACCCCTTTTCCTTACATTTTCTTTTCTTAGGTGCCATATTTCTACTTTCTCTCAAGATAAACATATATAAAAATTACGAAAAAGCCATAACTTGTTTGTTTATACCTATTTTTAAGGGATCATATTAAAATTGGTATCATTTTTAAACTGATAATTTTTATTTTACTTTATTAATATAATCCATTTTTGTTAATAACTATAATGTTAAATTTTCTAGAATCGATATTGGACAATGTGCATATTTATGTGGTTTGTAAAATTGCAGTTAAATATATGTTACTGAGATTATTTATGTTTTTCTTAGAGAGAAATATTTCTACTTTGAAACACCTATATGCTAGACAAGTTTTTGCAGTAGACCACTTCTTTTTTCTTTGGTTCTTCATAACATTAAATACAGAAAATTTTTAATTAATGTGCAACCAAAAATTTAAAAAAAGTACTTTTCAAATTTTTTTTTTTTACAGAAATGCATTATTTGCTTTGAAGACTTTTAAGGTAATGTGTTATTGAACATTATTTGCTATTCGAGTTGTATCTTATAATGAAGTTATTACTAATCTCTTATTGTTGAAGAATTCTTAACACCTTTATTTATAAAGGGGTTCTGTATATATAAATGAATATATGTGTGTTTGCGCATGTCATAAATCAACACAAAAATACTAGTAGCAGTCCTAATGAAACGTAGTACTTACTGTCATAAAAGAAATACTGTGGTGTTACTCACTCCCTTGGATGGAGAGTTGAATGATTAGTGTTTTGCCCTTTGGTTCAGGGATTCAAATCCTCACTTCAGACATGGTTGTGTTTGTAATAGTTTGGAATCCATTTTAGACCATTGAGTGACAGGCAAATCAACCCAAATCTTTGGGTAGAGTGAAAAAATCACAAATAATACATGTGTTTTCTTTATCATTGTATTAGGACATTTATCTTTCCTTCCCCCAACTAGGGATATTTTTTTTCTTTATTGTCTTAGGATATTTTATTTCCTCTTTTTTCTTAACCGTCTCAGCGTCCACGACGTATCTGATACGTCACAATTTTCCAGCCTAAAAGCGGCCACCTAGGCCTATATAAGTAGCAGGTTTACCCCACAAAAGTGGTCACGATGTATATTTTCGCACAGTAGAAACCACTTCCTTTTTCTTTCCCCCTAATGGGTGGATTGATGGATGGGTCTTAATGAATCGAACCCCACTCCTCTAAGCCTTTTCTTTTGAAAACTAAAAATGGGACTGATTTTCATGCCAAATATCTAAATCATTGATTATTATCGGCAAGATTCAACTCTAAAATTTAATATTTACAACTTTACAAATGAAATGCAATTTTGTATGATAAACATCTTTTTTAAATTTTACTCTTAAATATAATTAAGTTAGATGATTTGATTAGGACTAAGATTTTATATTTCTATATATTTTTTAATTTGTTTCTGTTAACGCTTGACTCCTTTCTTAAGTCTATTTTTGTCCATTTTCCTTCTTTTCTTCATTACTTACATTTATTTTAGTTAATTTAATTCAGTTTTTTTTTTTTTTTTGTTAATGACATTTTATAAACTAGTTATGATTGAGATAAGCAAATAAATTTCATAAGTGTTAATTATATATTTAATTCCCAATGAAAGAGCTCTTGCATTTATTAGTAAAATTGATGGATTTTGCATAATTAATAATATTGTCTTAAGTTATGATCACTCAAATTCATTTAATTTGTAGTTTATTTTTGTACATTAGGAAAAAAACTTACAGAATAAGTTTACTGCATGTTGCATTTTAGTTCCTTTTAATTTCTTTTAATATGCATTTGAAATATTGTTCATAAAATAGAAGTATCATTTTAAAGCATAATGTAGCATGATGGTCATCTGAGTTTAAGCCATAAAAAATCAATAAATGAAATTACGATATTTCTGATTTTATCTCTATTCTGACTTGAAAGACATTTTAATTTTTTGTATGAATTTCATATAGTTTTTTAATATCATGTAAGGATAATATTTTGGGAAATGAATATTCTATTATAAAAATTTATAATATCTTCAAAGCAAATTAAATTTATTATTCAATAATTTTTTAAACACTAAATTGTTTTTCAGAAAATTCAGGGAATTTTATTTAATATTTAAATATTGATAAACATTTTTATGTCTAAAATAATTTCTAAAAGTTGAAATCTCAATCTTACTTCAGATAAAGAATTAAACCTTTAAACTTACAGAAAGTAATTATTTTTTATAAAACATATTTAAGTAATTATTTTGTAACAAAATTATTTTTAAACAAACAAATTACTAATATGTTTGTTCAACAAATAATTATTGTTAAACGATCAATATTAGATATAGAAAGAGATTTTTAAATTTAATAATATTAACTACAGAAATTCTTGTTGCAAAATGGTATTCAAATCTTCCTAACTATTCTTGTTTGAACAAATAATTAATCCATTACATTTATCTTTTGAAAATAAAATTGTATTCGATATAGGATTGACTGTCTCATTAAAATCTAAAAAGTAATGATCAGCGTATTATATATTTCGGACAAATTATTTTCTTAAGAATTAAAGTTATAAAAACAAAGAACATTCACTCAGGCAGAAACATTTGAATGAAATAGTAAATTTAAAATAGTACCAGAAATCATGAAATATTTAAGCTTAGTTTTCTTTTCTCAATTTGCATTAATTATAACAGGATTCAGATAGCATAAAAATGTTAAATTTGATAAAAGTAGGGAAATTAATTGTAGAAATTAAAAAATAAAATTCAGTTCTAAATGAAATATAAGCTTCTAAAGAACTTAATTAGTTGTTCAAATAATTACTTACCATTTTTTTAAAATACATATGAATATAAACTTGCAAAATAGTTCTTTTTTAATATAAAATAAGATATTAGAATATTTAAATTATAAGCATTTTTTCTTCAAGAATAAAATATTATTTATATTTGTAAAAATAAACTACATTAAAAAAATAGCAACAAAATCTGGGCATATATTAGTTATGTGAAGACCAACAAACTTAATATTGAATAATATCAATAAAGTTTATAATACTGATTAGTTTAGAATTGCAGGTCTACTTTAAATTTCTAACAAAAAAGTAAGAATCTTTTCATACAAAAACAACTTTTCCGACTTAAATAAATTTTTGATAATTTAAAACACATTAACCTTTTTTTTAAACTATTATTCGATATATTGAAGAATAAAAAAATAGATGCTTACAACAATTATACAAATTCTTAAATTTGCAAGTCTTTAAAAATATATCTTATTAATTTAAAAAATCATTACTTTTCCTATTTCCATAGTTTTTTCGACTTTAATTCTTGATATATAAATTTCTAAAATTCAGCATGTAGAATGTTAATGCTATTTCAGCATTTTGAAAATAAATTTTTTGTAAGCTCGCCCTATCTCAAAAAAGTTTAAAATGTACAAATAAGTTCTTGAATTTTATCTATAAAAATGTCTTTGTGTTTTGAAAACATATCGAGATAATTTTTACAAAAGAAGATAAAAATTAATAGAAATTTTCAAACATAATAATTATCTGCAAAGTCATTAAGTACTTTATTAGTATTAACAAAAATATCATATACAATAAGAAAAATTAAAATAAAATTTAACTTTGTGATTTTATTTCAAAAAATAAAATGTAGATAACATGTAGTTAGGAAATTAAATTTCATTGATTAACTTAATTTTTATAGTTTTCCCGTGTTCAGAATTTTTAAATATTTAAAATAAATTGTTCTTAAGTAATTTTCTTTTCAAAATTTTACTTTACTTATGTAAAAGTAAAATGTTTATCAAGTTTATAATTTTTATATAATTAGGATACCTACAATCTTACATGATTTGATAAGCAAAACTTGTTTTGTATTGATTTGTTTCGATCATATTGATAATATTATATTTTTTATTCTGCAACAAAAGTTATAGATAGCTCCTAAAATATTCAAATATTTTTTACTAATTCACTACCCATTGGATCTCTTGAAAATATTGAGAAATTAATGATCACATATATTTGAATATTTTAAAGGATGAAGTATTAAATTTATTTTCTTTATAAAATTTTATAAATTTTATATGGTACTATTTCAAGCAGTTTCCCATATACGTCAGGAATCCATTTCAAGGAAGATAACTTATAACACGTGTGACTTTTTGTATGAGTAGGGATGTTTCCAGTTAGTTATGGAAGTAATGAAAGGGGGTGTTCGATTGTTCTAATTGAATGAAAAACTGGTTTCTTACCCTGATTCATTACTATACTCAAATTTAGAAGTGTGTTTTCTTCTCTTGAATGATTTTCAAGTCTTAAAGAGAATACATTTTGATATTGATAAGTGAAATATTTAAAGCTGTTCTTTTTTTGTCAAATTTATATGATTTTTATATTATTTACAAATTTATATGAAGAAACATTTTAAAAAATGGCTAGTGACATTAAAGATGAAGCTCCTCTTAACTATGTTTGACATATTTTTCTCTGAATTAGAAGAAATTGACAATGATGATGTTAATTATGTCAGACAATAGTATCCCGTGAAAAACGATTATCCAGCCCCACAATGTTTTTCATTCACAGTTTCTCCTGAAAGGAAAGTATCAGCTCCCGATCTGGAGGATTTGTTGAAATTTTTTTATTTATGAGCAATACTCTAATCGAAATTATTGGGAAGGAAACCAATATTTATGCTGCAAATTATTTACAAGGGAATACTCTTACCCCAATTCAAGATCACGTCAATAGTATCCCACTGACATTCAAGAAATGAAAATTTTTCTCTGTCTTTTGATGTTACAGAGAATGATTATTAAAAATAAATGCGTTCAAAAAATTATATAAAATTTTCACTGCTTCAATTGTACGGTACAAAATTGCTAATTTTTTATTTTCAATAAAAAAAACTTTCATAATTGAACACATTTTTTTTTAGAACAATGTGGAAGTTTAGACCAATAAAAATCCTAAGTAAATCTATAAATAAGCACTTTCCAGTCAACATTTGACGTTTAAAATTTCTAAAATGCAAATTTAAAATCTAATAAATGAAAATTCTAAAAAGAAAATATGCATAAAAAAGGATTTCAGATTTAAACTGTAAATAATTTCTTATTTAATAGAAAGAAAATTTTTCATAAAAATATAATTAGAATATTTTTATGAACAATACTAAAATAAGTATCTTATCAATTAAAAAAAGAATAAATACGCAAAGAAAATTTATAATTCTCGATTACGATTCAAATTTAATTGAGGGACTATATTCTCCTATACAAAATCCCTTTGAATTCGAGATTCTATAAGCGTTTTATATTCGTAGTATTATTATGTTACAAATTTTATAAAAAACATTTTTATAAAAACTCTTTTTTATAATAAAAAAAGAAAGTCTTAGTTTGTTGTTAGATATTATTTTAAGGGAATTGAGAATCACAAGTCCACACACACACAGAAAGAAAGTAACTCATTATGATTTTATCATTTCTCTTTTGCACTTTTGCGAAATTAAGTAATAAAGATTATTTTACTTTTTATTTTTAACTATATCTAAATATCAGTTCATATACGCTAGGAAAATATAGAAAAAACATTCAAGTAATATAAACTCATATAAACAAATCTTCTATTTAAGTTGCAATACATTGACCATAACAGTTTAAACTACTTAGTAAATGTACTGAAATTAGATAAAACAGATTAACCAATAAAATTAATTTTCTTGCACTTTTTCCCCAAAATATATGACAAGTGATATTTTACCTAAGATTGATCAGTTTTGAGTTGAGAAAAAGTAATTTACTAAAAATTTTTGCCTTAACAACTTTAAATAAGCAAAAAATTACGTTTAGTAATCAAACACAGCATAAAAATACCATAACAATGATTTAAGGGTAATTGTTATCCTTTGTACTTCAAATTATTCACTAAGTTAACATGAAGACACTGAAAAATTTATTTACTTTAAATTACCCTATAAATAGTTATTATTTTACTTTCTAAAAATAATACAAAAAAATGTGAAGTATGTTTTTTATATTTATCCACTTTTATTTGGATGTACAATTCATTCTAGTAAACTGCTAAATATATGCAAACCTACATAGGGTAGTAAAGTGGAAAGTGACATGCCCCTCTCAAATTCTCTCAGTGACAGTTTTTTTTGGGGGGGTAAGAAATTTTCCCATAGAGAGCGAAGAAATAACCTACGATTTTTGACCAGTTCAAGAGAAGTAAGTAATGAACGAAAAAGTACAACATCTGGTTTTGAGGAGGGAACACTTTTCGCAGATTCATAAAATATTCTGAGATGCTGAGTCGGTTAAAATTTAGGATATTTTACTTGACTTTCTTTGGATACTTTCATATCCAAGATTAATACATTTGTTGTGTGCTCCAGAACTCTTCCTTGTACCTAGCTCAGAGTTGGGCTCTAGATTAGTTATGTGGAAAACTAATGATGTTGCAACATCATACTTCTTTGTATGTGGTGCAACATCATTAGTTTAGAGTTGACATTATTAGCTATTATTATACAACATCGTTACCCCAGAATTTAGTCCTAGCAGTTAGTAGAAGCAGCTGGGTGGGAGTCTTCATAATTTAGAAACAGTGATTAAGTATAAGAACTCTAATACTTGATATGCTACTTACAGAGGTATCATTTCACTTGGAGGACATTGCAAGCACAGTTTATTTAACTTGCCCCAGCTGTCTTTAGTGAACATGACAGATTTTTATTTAATCCCAAAATTCATCACTTTTCAGTTAGCTATGTTGAATAGAATTATAATCCTGATGATATTTAAACACACATTTTGTAAATTAGAACTTCATACCTTTTTGGGAGAGTTTGAAAAAAATAATTGATGGATCTTAATGCCTAATCCATAGTATTCCTGATCACTAAATTGGATAGCAACACTAATATCATTGATTCCATCCATTTGGCTCCTTTGTTATGAGTGAGTGAAACGAGACAAGACTTCTTAAGTGTTCCCAGGATGAAATTGGTGTAAAATCCTCAATTTTAAAGTTTTGTATTCTATTAAGACTATAATAAATCTATAATTAATACATTTTTATTTTTTAAAAACTGTAAATGAAATTATTTTGATTTCGTGTTATGGATATATTTAACTCCTTTTCTTATTTGAAAAAGTAAAATAAATATTTATTTGGTCACAATGAAAAGATGTTTTATTATTTAACTAGTATTCTTCATAGTTTTCAAAGAAATCTGTATTTTTATTGAGCTGTAAACATAATTTTTGTTGTTTCTATTTATTATGTTTCTATCTAGTTTCTATTGTGTTCATGTTTCTATTTGTGACTTAATACCAAGCGATTTTCATTTTCTATTTTTACTTTTCTGTTTCTTTATTCCTTGTGTGATTTATATTAGTTCTCTTAAATATACTTGTTAAATTTTTCTTTTGGCCAGCAGATAAAACCTTAATAGTAGTGTCTATTATTTATATTCTTAAAACAAACTTAATAGTTTTTAATTATGTATATCCTCATTACTTAATATTCATTTGAATGTTTTTCATTCTTTTCTATAAAAGAAATTGTAAGAACTATTAATGAAAATTAGATCACAAAAACATTTTGTTACAATTCTTATTATTAATAGGCGTAAAAAGCGTTTTCTGTGCAAATATATTTTATGTGCACAAAAAATTTAATCATGCATTTTGTTATTTTTAATAATGTTGCAAACTAGTAAACAGTTTTTAAATTTATTTTTAATATTTTTAAATAGGTGCTGAAGCTCCTGTATACTGTGCACTTCTACCACCAAATGTTGGTTCACCTCGAGGCGAATTTATCTGGAATGACAAAACAATTGCATCTTGGCTGGCCTGAATGAGATGAACTAGAAAAATTTATATATATATATATGAAATTTCTTTTCATGTGTTAGTTTTTTTATATATTATAACTTTATATTACATAAAACTACATCATATAATTTATTCCTGTGCGATTAATTTTTTATTGTTTCCTTTATTTCTTTAAAACTTTATGGGTGTTCACATCCATTGGTCAAACAATGAAATTAACTTCTTCAATTATTGTTTATTTAATTTTAATGGTTATCTAGATATTTATTTTCAATCAAAGATTTTTAATAATTTGCTTGTTAGATAAATTATTTACTCTATTGATTTTTTATATAAAAATTAAAACAAAAAAATTATTTTTTGAAGTATAATTCAAGTTAATACTAGATACAAAAATTGCTATTGAAAAAGCTTAACTCTTTCAAAATTATATATTATCATTTTCAGTGTGCTTTTAAGATTTTTCTTTTTATATTTTCTTAAGAGTATTTTTTAAAAGAGAAAATTCAGTGAAATAACATGAGTTTTTAACATGCAAGTATAATATATAATTAAACCATTATCTGTCTCAATAACAAATGAAATTTTAATAACCTGAGAAATTAAAATGATTAAATTTTTTAATTAAATGAATTGTTTTTTTACTTATTTTATCATAATTCACAAATATTAAGTATGTTTTTGGGTTAAATATATATATATGCATGCACATGAAGGCATGGATTCGACTTATATATATATTTTTTCAAGTGAAAATTAAGTAATAACTAATTTCTATAAATTAATTAATAGTGTAAATTTTTTTAGAAATTTTAACAGACTAAATGAAAAATAGGCAAAAAATTAATTTTGTTTGTGCAAGAAGAATCCAGAAACTATGGTCAATATAGAGCAATTAATAGTGATACATATTAGCAATGATTTCTGTGCCTTTAATAAAAGGTTCTATTAAAACCAATATATGGTTGATAAAAAAATTTAACATTAAAAATGAATTATTAAGTTTTCACTTGAAGTAAAAAATTTTTTGAGTTCAATAATTGAAGACAAATCAATTGCTGAAATTGAAGGTTCATCAACTGAACACAAATTATTTACAATGGGAACAAATAATATTTTGAAATGTATTAAGTCAATGAAAGTATTGGAAGTTTAAAACAATAAGTAATAATAATTTAATTCTTAAACATTAAATAAAAAGAAGTTTTATATAGTTTCACTGTGTTACATTAATTAGCATATGTAATAAAATAATTTACACAACAGTAAATGAAATATTTTTGTGTGCATATTTACTATTTTCCATCAAAAATAATGATTCAGTTATATGAATTTTTTGTTATTTAAGCAATTAATTCTGTTAATGAACATTTAGCTTTACTATAAATTATCTTAAGAATGAACAAAATTTGAAATGAAGTATGTAAAAGAATAATTTATTCTGAAAATCCTGGAGAAAGTGTGCCAAATGATTACAAATAATCTACTTGCAAGATAATTTTCTGACTCCATCAACCAATTTATAGAATATGCTTAAATTATTCCAATTTTATGATACTGCATATTTTAATTTATTGCTTATTTTTCATGAAAAAATTCAAAGGAATTTTATTTTTTATTATTCACTTTAAAAATAAATTATGAATTTATTTAGTGCATTTATGCAGTATGATCATAATTGTTATTTTAAAAGCCTGTGATATAAAAACGCTTGGTCAGGATGAATTAAAAGATGAGTTAGAAGGTCCTATGTTACATTTACAAATCAAGTCAACTCTGAAAAAATTCAAAAGAAATATATTTTTATTGACTATTGACTAAAAGTAAATCAAGAAATTCTCAAATTTCAATGTTTGTCTTTTGTGAATACATGCATATTTGTGATACATGTTTTTTCCCTATTTGTGTCTTGTATTTAATTTTAGGAAGTGAATTTTTATTTACATTTCATTTGTTGTGAAGTAGCAGTTTGTTCTTATCTTTTTATTATAATCATATTGAAACCATACTTTTAAATAAAAGCCAACACTTTCTAAAATAAATTATAAATTTAATACATATATTCTAATGGGGAAATCTCTAAATTATGTTATAAGTAAGGATGTTATTTCATTTCAGCTGATGCTGCTTTTACCAAACTGAGGAATTTTTTGCTAAGAAGATCGGAATTTATTCTTTCAAGTATCAAAGTCAACATTCCTGTTTTATAAATCAATGTTCAACAGTGAATGAGAATATTGTTTTAGTATTTTATTAAATGTCTCAAAAAATGAGATAGAAATGTTATTTTGTAACTGTTGTCAACCACAATGTTCAAACTTTAATCGTGAAAATTTTTTTGTTTTAATTTCTTTGTTTTTTTAAATATATCAATGATTGAAATGTTATGAATTTGAAATTGCTTATAATAAATGTATTTTAAAAAAATGCATTAATAAAAAATTTTATTTTATGTTTAATTCATAATTTTTCTGTGATTTTTTGATGAAATTATATTCTTTTTTAGGGTTCATATAAAATATATTTCTCTTTAATATTGTTATTTTTATAGTAATATGAGTGCTCAATAAAGTGCAACTCTTGTTGATATTACTATTTTTTAAGCTATAGAACAGATAAAGTGAATGTGGCTTATTAATTAAAATTTTTCTTCTTTTTTTCTGTTGAAATAACTGAAAAATACATAATTTATTTTACCTATTTCAATATCTGTGCATTTTATTCTTATTTTATCATTATATATTAAAAAAATAAATATTTAAAAGTCTAAAAAAATTCAGTTACAATTATTTGTAATAAAATTATTTTTAACTGATCCTATTCTTTGGAACATTTTTTTTTTCTTAACATTGATATTTTTCAAAAAATAAACAAATAAATAATAATAATTATCTTTTCTTTTGAAAGAATTTTAATAATTCTTGCATATTTAAAAAGGCATACGCAACATTCAAAATTTTTAATGCAGTTAAATATAGAAACAATAGACGCTCGTTTTTATAAACCTCTCATTAACGAATTTAAACTTTGAAAGATCTCTTTTTTGCGAACTCATTTCCGTGGCTCTTTTGTTTGCGTTTTTTTTTTTTTTTTTTTTAAATTCTAATTCTTTTATTTTTATTTTATGGTTCAAAAAATCTTTAACTCTTCGGATTATGGATTTATATACTGCTGACGTGGAAATCTTGGATTTTTAAAGCACTTTGTGGAATTTTCCCTACCTATTTTAACGCCCTTTTTTACAGCCCATACAACAAAGCATAATCAATAGTTTCAGATCAAATATCGTAAAGTACACTTGTCTGCAAAACTTAAGCAACAATGCAAATTTTATATAAACAGCCATGAAACTGCTGAAAAGAGGTTCGTGTGCGATCAGTAGAACGAATACGCCATTCAATAGAAAGGTGATGCATATGCGAGTATCAACATCCAAGCAGGAAAAAAACATCCACGATCCGCCCACGCAGCGTAAGACTTTAATAAAAGACAAGATGAAGACGTAACTGAAGATATCCGCTGCAAGTGTAGGAGGGTTCTTTAATAAAATATTACTGCAAAAAATCATCTGGACGAGACTTCACTGGTAGAAAAATGGTGGAGAAGCTGAAGAATGGGCATAGTATTGATCAGTGTAGTTGAAAAGTTCGGAGTCAACAAAAGTATCGTCTTGCGCACTTGGAAAGCTTTCCAAACCACAAGAATAGTTGCTGGTGACTGGTCTAAGAAAATAACTTCAGTCAATAACACATGTATCGTACTGCAGGCGAAAAGACACCCAAATTGGTCAACAACAGCCGCAAAGCGTTAAATGTCGCGGTTTACAGTGTCCGGATGCCTTCCCAACAGGGGCTCATTTGCACACTTTCCTGAACGCTGCATCCCTTTGAAATTTGATCATTGACGACACCACTTAGAGTGATATAAGGAGCACGAAAACTGGACTTCTCATCAATGTCTTGCTTACGGAGGGAGAGTCGCTTCACTGTCACCAGCAAATCTCAACGCCAGTTGATTTGTAGGACAGTTGTGTCCCAGTCATGGTGGTCCTTGAAATCTTATCTAGGAAGACATTATGCTGAATGGGTTGGCTGAAATCCACGTTTTCGATAGAGGTTCTGTACTCGGCAATTGGTATTGTAACGAGGTGGTCATTCCTCTTGTGCGTCTGTTTCGAGGTCCTGTTGGAGCTGACTTCGTTTTTATGGATAACATTCGGCCACACCGAACTGTTCCTATCCAGCAGCTGTTGTAAAGGAAAGATATCACTTGAGAGGATTGGCCAGTGTATTCCCTTCGATTTAAGGCTCATAAAATATGTATGGCCTGTTCTGTAGAGACACCTTGCAGCACGATTACATCCTTCTAGGTATACCAAAAAACTGAAATATTCTGATTCACTTTTTGGAAAGGCTGAAGAATGGACACTCCTTCCTGAAGAATTGTTGAATTATCTTGTGCTTAGTATTATGAGATGGTGCGAGGCCACCCTTTCAGTTAGGAAAAGACATATCCAGTGCTAAGGAACATCTTGGTTTTCTTCCTCTTGGGCAGATAGTCATGTAACGATACTATGAGTTCAATAAAGCTTATTTGCTTGATCCCATACTGTATGCATTCTATTCAATTTTGCGATATTATGCCCATCGTTTTAGTATAATTAGCTGTCTCTCATTTCCGAATTTCATGTCTGTCAGATGATTTCTTGATGATGCTGCTTAAGTTTTGCATACCATTATACTTTTGCAAGAAATTATCATGGCTTGGAGTCTCGTTATAAAATTGATGTTTCATGCGTAGTGCTTTCGTCAAATGATATAGCAGAATAATACAATATATAAGTCATTTTGATATGCAACTTTTATTACCACCGCAACTAAAAACAACCAAGAACCTGACGACTTGAAAGTGATTAATTACTTATTCCTAAACTTCGATAAAGAAACCCATTGCTAATCGAAATTTCATTTCAAACCTTCATGAATGTAGAGTCAAATGTAATTGGAACGTAAGAAATATCGGAGGATGATTAATGAAGTGAGAACAATATTGAATACTATACTACAGCCGTTTACAAAACAAGATCAATGGCTAACAAAATTGAGTTACTTTTTTCGGAAAAACGAATTCCTTCCTACATCAAAAAAATGGGAAACTGTTTTTGAAAATGTGGTTTCGAAACTGAAAATGATTACTTTACTTTGTCATCGATAAAATGAAAGTAAGAATTATTTATAAGTATGAATTTTTTATTTTGCACGTATTTCGTATATAATACATACTAAATAATTTTTTCTAATAGTTTACTCATGAAGATTTTATAAGCAATTAAAAAAATTAGTTTTGAGATTTATAACGCTTATTTTTTATGTTATGAATTATTTTATTGGATCTTACGAGTACACAAAAATGAGTGCATCTACTGTATGTGTGTGTTTGATTTTGTTTACCAGTAAGATCTGATTTAGTAAGCCATATGCTTGCTACATTTTTTCTAGTTTTCTCGTAAAAAGTTATTTATGACTGTTGGACACAACAAGTATTTATTGTACAATTACTTGCTACTTGCAAAATAATATGCTTATTAAATAATTTTTTTATCCGATTTGATTATAATCAGTGGTGTATATGATACTGTGTTACGCAAAAATTCTAAATGAGAGATGAGATTTTTTATTTTATTTTCTCTTAATTAATTGGCGAACTCATAACCTCTAAAGACCTCATGTCACTTCGACGTCGACGCTACCGAATCGCTCAAATCACAGCCTATCCAAAACATCTTCAATTTCACTGAGTCTCAACTGTGTAAATACTTTGCTAAATTCATGTGTGTGTAACCCAATATATCGAGAGAATTCGGATCATTCTTATTCCAAGAATAATCTAAGTTAAGAGTACAATTAGACTAGCAAAATTCGTCTTTGTTTACATCAATCACGCGTCGAATTATAGAGCATCCTAACTCGTTTTTACGGGGAAAAGATCTTTCGTCTCACCTCTTACGTGATTGAAATATTCGAAATTCGATAGGAACTTTGGTGTTTGTCACTTAAGAATCATTTTGCAGAAATTTCTTTTTACTTGTTATTTGTATATAAACTATATGAAAAAAATTAATACAGAAAACAACAACTTATGACGGAGAATTTCTTATATTAAGATATTAATATTCAAGTCTAATGTTTCTCGTAGGGGTAACTCGACGCCTTAAGTTCAGGCGTAACAAAAGTTTCAATCGGTTTTTCCGTGGAGTTTTACAGGAAAAGGGTCTTTTATCTTAGTATGTAATTGTCTGAGATTCAAAACTTAATACACTACTTGTTTGTTTCCAAGAGAAATGGCAAAAATGATTCGCTTTACGTTAGTTATTCGTAGTGCTAAGGCCTACTATTTCCATGAAACATAACAACACACACAATAAGAAAACAACAAAAAAAACTTGTGACTGAATATTTTCCCCTCATTTTTATTCAAATGAAAATTTTTTCCCAGGAATTACTGAACGTCTTGCATTTTTTAGTGGCGTATTTTTTCGTAAAAGCAATTATACCTGTTATATTAATATATAAGCAATTATACGTTTCCACCATAATGTATGATGTCCAAAGTCCTTCCGCGGATGTGGCATGGATGTGGAGAGGAGGATGCCAGCCCTGGTGGGATCTTTTTCATCTGACCATGCTTCAAAATGACCCGGCACTTAGTGATGCGAGAGTATTACAAACCCATTAACCTAAAGGTACAGTCCGGGGCTTGCCTGCGCCTCTGTGTATGTATGCATAAATAAAGTATTGTTTCATAAAATTATGTATTGATTCATTAACTGATTTACAGCTACAGTAGAACTCCAATTATCCGAATATATTGGAATCGGACCCTATTCGGATAATCAAAAGTTCAGTTGATTGGATTCTTTTCGAAATAATTGTCCATTTTAATTAATTATTGTATGTTGAAAATAAGAAAAAAAAACTGCATGTTTTAATAGAAAAATCTGATTATTAATTAAATGATATGGCAACACTTTTACACCTTAAGGTACTTACAAGTTTTGTACATTAGTATAATATTTACGTACAGTACTCTAAATGAAAGTCATTGCTTGCTAAACATCTCGGTCCGAGTAGCTGTTTGACTGCCTTCATGTCTACGGCAGTCAAATCGTACGTCCTCTTGACACTGAGAATTTGTATGTGGTCACACTCGGACTGATGATCCCTCCTCTTCAAGGCTAGGAAATGCTTCATTGTCTGATGGTCCGCTTGTCGACTTCAACTTGGACATCAAGATCATCTTAATGGACGTTTTCTTCTCTTATACACTGCTGGACAATTGCTAAGGACGGATCCCAAATTGCAATGTAGCATAACATTAAGAGAGACATGGGGCCTAGTAGGATAAAATATAGTTGCCACACTATTCAGACATTAGAATAAAGAATATTTATTGTTCTGGAAAGTACAAAAGCTGTGAAACATCTGAAAGGAAAAAAAATGTTCATTTGATGCTGCATATGGAAAAATGGAACAATGCATCTAAAAGTCAGCAGGCACCTTGAAGAAAGGTATCAGTACGGGATATGTCCACCGTGGAGTGTGATGCAACATTCCACACGTCGTATCATACTTTGCACAACATTATCCAGCAGCTGTTGAGGCAATTTATCCCATTCCTCTGGGAGTGCACGGATGAGGGTGTTCTTGTTTGTCGGAGGATAGTTTCAAACAGAAACTTGCCTCCCCAAAGCATCCCACACATTTTCAATGGGGCTTAGATCTGGAGAACGTGATGTCCATACGAGGTGTTGAATATCCACGCTGTCTAGACAATCCTGAACAGCGAGGGTTCGATGACATGTTGTGTTGTCGTTCATAAAAACAAATTTATCACCGACAGTACCACGGAAAAGACGAACATGAGGAAGTAGAACTTCATTAACGTATCGTTGGCCTGTCATAGTCCCATTCGCAACCACATGTAGGGGCGGGCGGCCATTGATCATGATGCTGGCCCACACCATGACACTGCATGTCGGATATCGGTCCCTTTCCTGGATATTTTCTGGACGATAAGCAGTACCACTCTCGCGCCAGATCAGTTGGCGTCTACAATCCGATGACAGACTGAACCTACTCTCATTTGAGAATAGTACGCATGCCCAGTCCTGTTCAGTCCAATTGCGATGCTCACGACACCATTGCAAACAGGCAGTACGATGCTGTCTGGTCAATGGGATACACAACAGGTCTGCGGGCGTATAGTTCTCTTCCCCTCAAACGTCTGGCAACAGTTTTTCGGGAGATCCGCTTTCCTGAGGCAGCAAGAAACTGATTTGCCACCTGCTGAGCTGGGGTGCGCCTGTTTCTTTTTGCTGATAGGACGATATATCTGTCTTCTGCAGGCGTCGTATTTCTAACACGATCTCCCCCGTGCCGCCTACTACACATTCCAGTCGTTTTAAACGACTTCCACAGCCGTGAAACAACACTGTGAGCGATGTCGAACCCCCTGGCAACATCTGTTATTTTTCGCCCTTCTTCGATCTTTCCAATAATTCGGCCACACATAAAATCATCTAAGTGATGTCGGGAAGACATGCCAAAAATTTCAAGTTCGTCTATAAATATTTCCTGTAAAACTTTGACTTGAAACAACAACTGTCCCCACGCGTCAAAACCTTTAAAGCTCTTATGAACGCTATCACGTGATGAACAGACGTGGGGAAAAAATTTGCATACGCATACTTCTTCTTACTATATCCCGCGCTTTTTCTAATTTTCCACATTTTGCTTCCTTTCAGGTTAGGTTAGGTTAGGTTAGGTTAGGTTATGACAAAAAACTGTTTTGGAGCTTTATGCTCAAAGGCTTATAGCTCGCATTGAGTAAGATTGAGTTTTTATTTGAAATCTAAACAAAAATTGATGATTTTGAAAAAAAGACAATAAAAAAGAAAAGATAAGTACGGTGTATGATTGACAAATGAAGGGGAAATAAGGCCGCTTGAAAAATACAAACACAAGAAAGAAAAATTAAAATCTATTAATTTGTTTCAAAAAAATAATTGTTGCGTCAGTTTTCTCTTTAGGACTCGTTGACAAATCTAAAATCCAAGAGAAAGAAAGAGCTCCAATTCCAAGTTTTTCTCTTAAGGAATTTCTTGCTTGATCATATCGAGGACACGATAACATTATGTGATCAATGGTTTCTCTTTCTCCACAAGAGCATTTATCCGTTGAAGAAAGTTTAAATTTGTGTAATTTAGCATTTGTCGGAAAAGATCTAGTTCTAACTCTAGCTAGCCACACTTCTTCAAGGCGAGAGTTAATATAATTGCGGTGAATTTTCGTGATAGAAGACATGTGCGAAAAGTTAGAGGCATATTTACTATTATTCCATTCGTTTTTATTATAATTGATAAAAATATTTCTTATATTATGGATAAGGTCTTCAGGTGAAATTGAGTGCAGAATATAACATTTATTAATGGCCGATTTTGCAAGAGTATCTACTTTTTCGTTCCCTGCAATTCCGGAATGACCAGGAATCCAAACTAATTGAATAGATTTGCAAATCTTAGTTGCATTTCCTAAAGCTGATCCGATGTGTTGAATGATGGTTGGGGAAGAAGTTGAGAGAGTTTCCAAACTTTTTAGACAGGATAAGGAGTCTGATAATATGATATAGTTGGAGGGAGAAATACAGAATTTAGTCACCGCCAGATATAAAGCCAAAGCCTCAGCTGTAAAGATGGAATTAGAGTTATTGATTTGCCCGGAAACAAAGGAGTTATTACTGCTGTCATAAACTGCGATTCCAAGTTTATTTTCTATTTTAGATGCATCAGTAAATAATAATATGTGATTGGACCATTCAGAAGTTCTATGCATTTCAAAGAGGTCATTGATAGTATTTGTTGGAAGATTTTTAGTCTGAAAAGTATATTTTCTAAGAAATATTTTAAAATTATTATTAACAGAAGTAGGTTTTGCAGGAACTCTTAAAATATGTGATTCTTGAATTCCATTTTCTTCAAGCCATTTTTTTCACTCGCAAAGATAGAGGAAGAGCATCCGAGATATGGCTGCATGGCATTGATTCCCACAAACTACCACATGGAGATCTAGTAGAAAGTGCAAGATTTCTAATGTACATCCTTGTAGAGAGAAAGTTCTGTCTTACAGTAAGAGGTAAGACCCCAGATTCTTTCAGAAGAAGTGGAATTGGTGTCCAGCGAGGTAGACCTGTAGCAATTCTAAGAACTGAGTGATATATCGGATCCAAGATTTTTCGGTCTGATAAGCTCGCAGATGTAAATACATGACATCCATAATCAAGGCTACTTGTAATGAAGGACTGAACAATTTGAAGTAAGTGATTAGTTTTTGCTCCCCATCTGCTACCTGCAATTGCTTTTAAAACATTAATTTTCTTCTGGATAGATTTTTTTTCATTTGGAAATTATACTTGAAGGTTAAGTTATTAGTAAAATAGAGGCCCAGAATTTTTATGTGCTTAGACCAAGAAATAGGTAATTGGTTGATAGTTAGTTCAAAATTTACAGGATATTTTTTGCGAGAGAAATCAATGACTGAACATTTTGAGGAATCAATTTTTAGTTTCCATTCATCACACCATTGTTCAAGTTTTATGATTGCAGTCTGCATTTTTTGCTGTAGAATTTCTTGTGATGTATGAGCAGCCAAAAGGATTATGTCATCAGCATAAATAAAACACTTTATGTTAGGAGAGAGAACTTCGTAAATATCTGACATATAAATCATAAAAAGAAAGGGAGAAAGAACACTGCCTTGAGGAACACCTCTATTAGAGAAAGTGGGTTGAGATAACGTTCCGCGCCATTTCACTTTAAAACTTCTATCCGATAAAGAATCCAATATCCAATGAGCAGCATTTCCTCTGATATCAAATTGGAGGAGCTTATAAATAAGACCGTCTGGCCACACTGAATCATAAGCTTGAGATATGTCTACAGTTGCGCATATGATATATTTTCTCTGTGAGCGTAAAGCAATAATATGATGATGAAGCATAGAAAGAACACTATCGCAACCTCTATGAGGCATAAATCCATGATGATTTTGATGAAAATATTTAGAAAGGGAGATGTGATTTATTAGACGATTTAATATCATGCGTTCCATGACCTTACATAGAACGCTTGTAAGAGATATTGGGCGATAAGAATTCACTGAAGTAGTATCTTTCCCAGGTTTTATTATAGGAATTATGATGGATTTTTTCCAAGACGGGGGAACAATACCGCTTAACCAAGAGTTATTTATGAGTGACAAAAGGGATCGTAAAGCTATATTTGATAGACCCTTCAAAATTTTTGCAGATATTAAATCAGGACCAGCTGAAGTATTTTTGCATTTAGAAATCGCCAATTGGAGTTCTGAGAGCGAGAATGCAGAGTTATATTCTAAATCAAAGTTTGAACTTAAATCAAGAGGTAATACTTCAGTTGCCGATTGACGAGAATAAAATTTGGCAAATAAGTTAGCCTGAAAAACAGGGTCCGAAATAATTGAAGTTTCGCTAGAAATTAGTAGATGATGAGTTGGTGAGTCAGTAGATCTATTTTTAAGCTTTTTAAGAATAGAATAAATGTCCTTAGATATTCCAGCGTTTGTTATAGTTTTATCCCAGAAATTTCTGGAAAGGGTTAGAAGAAGCTGATGAAGTTTTGCAGAAATTCGTTTGTACTGTATCCACAGAGTCTGATTAAGAGAACTTTTTGCTTTCCTCCAAAGTTTTCTTTTTTTCCCAAAAGATAACAACATTCCGATGTCCACCACGGAGGATATGACTTTAACGGAAAGATTTGTTTTTTCCTGAATTTATCAAGATGGTTTTTGCATAAAATTTGGAATTGATCTACAGAAACTAGTCCGTTATTAGCAATTTCAGTGTTCATTGAATTGAAGAAGCCAGACCATAAAATTCTATTGCGGGAAGTACCTTTCGAATAATCGTTATTGTAGATTTTAACACTTGTTTGGACAGGGACATGATCACTACCATAACTATCTGAACTGACTGAGAAAGTACAAAAAGGAAAAATATCAGGAGATACAAAATTATAATCGATAAGGGATGGTCTATGGTGGAGTCCGAAGTGAGTAGGCTGAGAGGTATTTAACAGACAGATGTTGCTATCCAGTATCCAATCGAGGAATTCTGAAGAATCGGGAGAGTTTGAATAACTACCAAGCGCCGAACTTCGTATATTAAAGTCTCCAATTATTATGAAGGGAGGATAAATATTAGATAAGATGCTATGGAACAAAGAACTTGAAAATTTACCGTGTGGAACGTATACATTTACTAAAGTAAGAGATGATTTGGATATAGTAATTTTTATAGCTAAAATTTCTGTATCGTTATCTTCTGAGCTGGATATATTTAAAACTTGCACAGGTAGAGATTTATCAACAGCAAAAAGAAGTCCTCCACCACGGCCATCTTGCCTATCTAATCTAATTATTGTTTTATTACAAATTTGAAATAAGTCGGAATTTTTAAGAAACGTTTCTTGAATTGCTAGGACATCGGAAGATTGAAAGTACGGAAGTTTTACATACGGGCGCTTAGATAGAACGCTTCTTGCATTCCAAGAAATTAAATTGAACATTAAATATAAACGAAAAACCTGAACAGTTATTGAAAATCAAAAAAAGGTGCGCTCGTAGTAAAAGAATATTAAAAACATTTATGAATGTTTTTTACGACTTCTTCCTGGTTCAATTCTTTCTTTAATGTTAGGTTCTGCATGTTTAATATTTGGTTGAGGAGATTTCATAATAGGTTGTTCGGGAGATATTATTTGCTGATTCACAGAATTGTTTGGACTTTTCTTTCTTGACTGGATAGATCTTGCACGACTCTTTCTTGGAGGAGATCCAGAAACTGATCTAGCTGGATTCGAACATGTTCGCATACATTCTGTCATAAATGAGAAAAATTGTTGAATCATTTGATCTTGTCTAGCCTGTATCGCAAGTAATTTTGCTTCAAAAATAGAAGCCATTTCAGTCACTGCTTTTTTAACAATATCAGTTATTTCATTTTGATTCGGCACGAAAGGAATATGACTTTTGGTTACACTGGAGTAACTGGCCTTTAAAGATTTATTATAACGCCTTCTCGCTTCAATAAATGGAAGGTGGTTCAAGTTTTTAAATTGTAAGAATTTTTTTCTTCAAGCCTCGTAGGGCAGGAAATGTCATTAGCTGCATGATTTCCCTGACAGTTTATACATTTAGGTGTTTCATTGGTACAGGGAGAGTCTTTATGGAATGTTCCACAGTTTTTACATAGGGAGACTTCTTGTGTACATTTTTTCGTAGGGTGAGTGAATTTATAGCATTTTCCACATTGACGAACGTTGTCAATAAAAGGAGAAATTGGAATGATGGAATAGAATAAATTGATAGTTTGAGGTAAATGATGTCCAATGACACTCACTAAAATATTTTCGCTCAATTCTTCAGAATTCTTTTTTGTAAATCTTTGTAAGCTTAATATCGTTAAGCCATTTTGCGCAATTTCTTCAGCAACAAGATATAAAGGTAAATCTACATTTATTTCTTTTATAAGAAATCTTGTAGAAATGTATTCAGGTTGAAAACTGGAGTTAACAGGAACTCCAAGAATATTGTTTATCTTGCTTATTTCAACAGCAGCATCTGGGCAATTAGTTTCGAATAGAAGCTTACCTTGACGGGTGTGTTGAATTTGTATTATTTTCTTGTGATTCTTTACAAGTTGAATTATTTCTTGCTTTAAATTATAAGGTTTCTTTGGAATAGATGCAGTACCATCAGTGGGAGACAGGAAAATGAAGAACTTAGTTATACCATTTTCCGCAGCTAACTGGATTAGTTGTGGAATAGAATCTTCGAAAGTCAATAATCTTGAAGTATTTATTTTTGGAATGCGTAAATCGCAAACCGTGTAAATCATTTCAGTCTCAGCTTCAATCATTTTGAATCCATAATAAAGAAATAAAATTAACAAATTACGAATTTAAATAGTAAAAATAAAAGAACAAAAATACACAATCTTAGTCAATCAAATAATAAGTCAAAGTCAGACGACAATTTCAACCCGAAACTCCAACTCAAATTTCCCGAAATTCATCGCTTCCTTTCATTTTGTGGTTGTTTTGGATGATAGTGTTATCCGTCCTTAGCAATTGTCCAGCAGTGTACTTTAAAAAAAAATCATAATCATTTGTAATTTGAAATTCAGGAGCTGTAATGAATAATCATAATCATTCTTTTATATCTTCAGCACTAATTTCTGAACAGCCAGGAATTTTTTAAAAAAAACGTTTTTTTTTTTAAATTCTTCGAGTGACACGTCATTTTTCTCTCCCCTTTCTTTTACATTTCTTTGTCTTGAACATCTCCTTTTTCTCTTTTTCCTTTTCTTCTTAAATCTAATTTATTTTTCCAGAATTCTGGTTCACATAATCAGTAATTCGGAGAGACGGAATTTGCATAATTGAAGTGCTAATGTAAATTAACATTTTTATGTTGGCTTATAAGTTTGATGTTTTTTTTAAAGGGTTTATTTCAATCGATGACGTAACGACACTCTTAAAAAATTCTGCTTAAGAGCAAATCCCAGGAAGAATTGCGACAACGACATATATAACGTGAACCATTTGCGAAGAAGATGGATCTTCAGCTGAGCAGGGATTCCAGCTGAGTATCTTCTGATAACAAGAATGGAATCCATAACCAATCAGGTCATTTCGGACTAATTTTTTAAATTCATTTTTGAAAAGATTTTTGAATGTAAGCAATTTTTTCGTATTTTGGAAAAATATCTGTCTTGTATAAGAAATCGGTTAATAAATAAATTGTAATTTTTTAGAAAACCTTGGACCTGTTAATGAAATTTTTATGCGTGCCACATTAGGCACGTGTGCCATAATTTTCCAATTACTGGTCCGAGGTATATTGAAGAGTTTTCTGTCAGGAACTTCACGTGACTTTGAACCGTGTTAGATCAAACGTGAGTTATTTCTCTCACACTAGTCATTTCATCCACTCCAATCACGAGACAGAAACGCAGCATGAATCTCCTGATGCCTTCCACTCTGCAGACCCTTTTGAATAAGGACCGAATGTTGGTCAGACTGTACTAAACAAGAGATAAATAAGATTCAGGGTTATAAAAAATGACACAACTGCTTTTTGATACAAGAATCCATTCGCCATGAAAACTGCGCCTTTTACTACCTAACTGTAATGTATGTAAGCTAATATTTTACTCTTTTAATATTTTAAAATACTATTGAATCACATTTAATTGAAACACTTTAGAAGATTAATTATTGCTAACCATGCCTAAAAGCTAAAAATATGTGCTACTAGGCAGAGATCTCCATATATGAGGTATGTTATGTAGCCAGTGAGTATCTGCTCATGGATTAAGTATTCCAGATCTTTAAGCGTTGCAGAATTTGTTGTACTTTTGTGTTAGAAACAAATGACGGGATCATTCGATTAATTGGACGCGTACAGGGCTAAACTGCATTATGTCACCAAGCTGGCTCATATGAACTGTCAGCGCTCTCCTCTTTGCTTTATGTATATTTAGTTTATGGCTTGAATTCGTGCTTTGATATTTTAATGCGCTTTGATTGATCTCTAAGTAGCTCAACATCCTTCCTTTTACACTAAGCAACTACATTTCACTGGCCAAGTGCTGCTGATGTCTGAGCTAGATGGCGGCTATGATAGTTTGATTTCACGGAACATTTGGCACAAATCAGTTTTTATACGTGAATTGTATTAATGAATTTAAGCAGAGCCTGATTAGAAAGGGGCAGTTGTCTCGTACCTCCACATCAGAGGGAGCTCCCTAATAGAATAGAAAGTTTATTTTACGTTTTCTTCTTTAATAAACTTTATTTTAAGCAAAATATTAGTACAATGTAAAATCCATTAATTTTGCGTTCTTCTTCTTAGAATTGGGTTTGTATGTCATTGAGCACCTCTGCTTTTATCAGCATTTTGTACCATTAACTCCAAACTTAATGTTTCCTAGTTCCAGTTGCTCGGGTCACCCACTTTATTAATGAAGTCCTATAACCCTTTAATGGATAGGTGTAACTCTCTAGTATGGATGATGCCTAAAGAAGTTAATCTAGGGAGGGCAAGAGCCTCGCATTCGTAAATGATATGCTTGGCCGTTTCCTCTTGCGTATGACATTTCCTGCAGATAGGGTCTTGCTGAAACATTCCCATTTTATGGAGGTGTTTTCTGAAATAGTAGTGCCCAGTTATGAAGCCTACTATTAAACGTATCTTCTGCCTAGAGCATCTTAGAATTTCAGAGTCAATCCTCGCTGATGATCCACAGATCATAATTTTAGCGTGACCAGGAGTGTTGAGCCAAGCTTCATACATCTTCCATTTTTCCCATCTAAGAACATTGGTTTTTGCGGTCTTCACATTATTCCCACAAAAAGGTTCTGCAGTGATGGGAGCAAGAGACGATCCTTGTTTAGCAAGTTCATCAGCCCTTTCATTACCTTCGATACCTTTGTGCCCTGGCACCCATACAAGGACCACATTGTTTCTAGTTGCCAGTTCTGTAAGAAGGTTTCTACATTCCAAAATCATTTTAGATTTGATTTCGAAAGAACTGAGCGCTTTGAAGGTGGCTTGACTGTCACTAAAAATGAGAATCGGCTTACCGTGGTAGCCCTTCCACATATTTAGTAGCAGACAGTGGATAATGGTCAAAACGTATGCCTGGAATACCGTAGCGTATCACCCAAAGCTCACAGATTGGTTGGTTCTTGGTGACACGCCACATACTCTCAGTCCTGAGAGGCTGTTTTTCAGTGATCCATCTGTGTACCAGATTAGATCTCATGTTTTAGTTTCGAACATATTGTTATCCCATTCCTCTCTAGTTGGAAAAACTATTTCAAATGTTCTTTCAAACATGTATGACTTTTCCATGATGTCCGAGGGCATCAGGAAAGTAGGATCTTGAATTTTCCCGGTAATACCCCTGTGTCTTTTGGCAACATGCTAATCGTACCATTGGTTTTGTAACTTTATTCTGTATGCAGTCATTCTGGCAGTGCTGTAAATGAAGATGTCTAAGGGAGTCAGATCCAACATAACTTCCAATGTTCTGGTTGGTGCGGTGGACATTGCTCCTGTTATGCAGAGACAGGGCAGTCTTTTTAGACCTACCAATCTGTCAGTCAGACTTCTGTTCCACCTTACGCCACCAGATCACTCAGGCATATGTGATAATGGGCCTGACAATAGCTGTGTACATCAAAACATCAGTTTTGGATATAGACCCCTCTTTTTACCAAGCATTCGCTTGCAAATCATAATGCTTTTCTTTCCTCGGTTAACTTTATCATCAATGTGCTTATTCCAGGTGAGTTTTTGGTCTAAATAAATACCCAGATACTTCACCTCTGAAACCACATTGATTTCAATATCAAAAAGTCTAGGTATGAAAAACCCCTTCCATTTCATTTTGCGTGTAAAAGGTACAAGGTAGGTTTTCTGGGGATTAACCATTAGGTCCCTATCCATGCACCATTGACCTACATAACTTAGAGCATCCTGCATGAGATGACAAGTTATGTCGAAATCTTTACAAAGGGCATGTCATCTGCATACGCAGGAATATGCAGATGGCAATGCCATCTGCATATTCCTGCGTATAGTAGCCCCTATCATTTAGATTTTTATAAGGCTATTTACAACTTGGTTCCAAAGTAATGGTGAGAGAACACCTCCTTGAGGACAACCTCTTGTAGTCTTTTTTTCAAATGATTCATCGAAGATGTTCATTTGTATACGTCTATCCAAAATCAAGGCCTCAATCCAAGTACACAGGGTCTGATTAATCCCTTCCTCTCTAAGTGCATTGAGGATGGATAGATGGGAAGTGTTATCAAAGGCACCTTGGATGTCGAGGAAAGTTGCCAAGGCAATTTCTTTTTGATCCAGAGTGGTTTCAATCTTAGAAACTAGCTGATGTAAAGCAGTTTCAGTAGATTTGCCGGGTTGATATGCAAATTGAAGAGCATGCAAGGGACTGTTACTACCCAAGTAATCTCTAATATGCCGATCAATGATTTTCTCCATAATTTTAAGAAAGAATGAAGAAAGACTGATAGGTCTGTAAGACTTGGCCTTTTCATAGGTGTCCTTGCCAGGTTTAGGAATCCTTGTCTTCTGCCATATCTTTGGTATGTAACCCATTGCGAAGCTAGCTCTGTAAATTCTACTTAACATTGGTATGATAACCTCCTCTGTCTTCTGGATCATGATAAGCATAATTCCATCAGGCTCTGGACTTCTTAAAGGATTAAAGATTGCACAGATTGCCCATTTAACATTGTTGTAGTTAACGATATTTTTAACGATGGTCCACTGATCGCTATTGACTCTTTGCAAAGAGCCAATGTAGTGCTCCCCTTCGTAGCTATAAATATCTCTAGCTCCTGGAAAGTGGGTTTTGGTCATAATTTTCATAACCTCTTTCCTGGAAACAGCAAAATTACCCTCCTCGTCCTTTAAGGTGCCAACCAAAATAGGTTCATCCCTTTTGAGGAGTTTTTGGAGTCTAGCTCCTTCAGAGATAGAATCTATCTCTTCACAGAACTTCCTCCAGGAGTTAATTTTGCTTTTCCTAAAAAGTTTGTTATAATTAGTGAGGGCAGTTTTATAGTTCTCCTATTCACCATTTTTCTTAGCTTTATTAAAAAGTTTTCTAACATTTGCCCTTTCGGTTGCTAGAGAGTCATTCCACCAAAGACATTGGAGTTTAGCTCTCCTAGTGCGAATAAAGAAACTGTTATGGTAAGAATCTAGAATACTACTTTGCAGAAGTTCTGCTGTAACTTCTAGATCAAGTTGTCTCTAATAGGTCTGTTCCCGAGCTCAACCAACCCAGTCAAATCCTCCTGGAATTTCTTCCAGTCCGTCCTAACTGGGCCTTTGAACATGCGATTCAGACACTCATTAGAGTGAATTTCAAAATGGATGTTTTGATGGTCTGAACCACAGGATGTCTGTCATATACTTTCCAATTTTTGATATTTTTACTAATTAGCGTTGTCGCTATAGTAATGTCAATTACTTCAAATCGATTGGATGTAAAGAAAGTTGGTTCGTTGCCCTCATTTAGAATATCTAACCCGTAGTCTAGAATGGATTCTAAAAGCCACTCACCTCTTTTATTTGTGTCCGTGCTTCTAGTTTTGCGTTAGATTCTTCATTAATCTATCGTGTGAACACAAAAAATCTTTGACATTCTGGGTGAAATTTTGCTAAATGTTTGCAGTTACGATGGGCAAATTCAGCCAAACAAAAGTTTTGCAAACTGCCAAATACGATATGCTTACAAAAATATGGGAGTTTGATTTGCTTAATTGAGTAATCGTTATTACGAAAATTTAGCTGAATTTCTTTCTAATATCAGCAAGGATATGAATTTTTCGCAAAATTGAAGTTATATTATTGTACTATTTAATAATTTCTCTCTGTTGCATTGAATTTCTAATTGTTTTGTCTTTCTTCATTTATTGTTATTATGAAATAGAAGTGGACCCCAAAAGTAGCTTTTGATCCGGGCCCCTATCAGACTAAATCGAACCCTGAGTTATATCATTATCTTAACGTATCAATTCATCACTCACCTCAGATAGCATAAAATGTTACTCTTTTATCAAGAAAAAATCCATACCAAATCTCTAGCACATATTGACCAAGGTACTAGCATTGATTTTGAAAAAGAATAACATCCCGTGGTATTCAAGATGAATGATACATTGGACTCAGGAAAATATTGATGGATTGATACAAAACTCAAAAGTGACCTGTTTAACATCTAGTTTCTTTTTTTGTAAAAAGATTCTTGTGACTTCTTATTTTTTTTAATATGTTTATTCATATAATTCCCGCAAGTGCTTCAAATCCTTAAGTGAATGTAAAGAGCAATGCCGGAAAATATCCGTGCAGCTTTTATTACCTCCTCGCTTCCTTAGTTATTTAATGATAAGAGAAAAACTATTTTAACTAGAGAGTAAATTTTGTAAGTAGAAAAGGATTTCGTAATAGCAGATGGTGAACATAAAATTAATTGAAATTCATTGATATTTTGTACTTTTACGATAGAATATATGTTTTGCGTAAAAGTTGGTTTAAGTGGTTATAACGTGTTTACCAAACAATTTTTAAAAATTTGTCATTAAGCACTTGCATTTTAAACTGTGGGAATTAAAATAGCCTAAATTATATGTTCAAATATCCACATGTGTTATTATGATATTTTTAGACTTCGTGTTGCCATCGACTAAATGCTGACAACTCGCGCGCAACTACAAATCATGATCAGATGGCAGGTGGAAGAGACCTGTTGAATGAAGATTATTAAACAAACTGAGATATGCATTATGATCAGCAAATTTTATATTTACGTATATCAAAGATGAATACATTACTTATTTTTTATTACCCTATCTATAAATGTTTCTCACTTGCCTTTTTATGAATGAATTTGAATTTACCTTAAGAAATTTTATTTTGACTTTTTATTTTGAATTTATTTTGAGAAATTTGTATCAAATCTCTAAAAACTTAATATATGATATTGTCTTTGTGATCAGATAATCTAGATCTTTGCAATTTCTAAAAACGTTATGATTTGAACCACAGACGAATTTTACAAATTGAAAAGATAATTTAAAAATAATTATCCTAAGACTATCCAAGCATTTTGTAACCCCACTAATATTTTGAAAACACCAACATTGGTCACAAGAGCTCACAAAGGAAAGATTACAGGATCTGATAAACATTAATTGCAATTGTTTTGAAATATCAGAATGCACATATCTAAAAAATATTATACCGGATAGATTTTTTTTAATGACTAAGCATAAAGTTTTGAACACTGGATTTTGCCAAACTATCATGATTTTTGTTAAAATGATGCTCACAGAAACCTCAAAATGAATTATTTTTGCTAAAATGTGTGGGTGTAGGAATGTGTTTAATTATATCAAATACTTTTTCCTGGTAAAACTTTTAAGTCGTAAGAATGTCAGGTTTTACAAATTTTTTTCTACTACTCATTTATCGTCACCAGGTGAGCACCTGTGAACCAAGTCACGGAGGCGAGTAGCAATACTCACATGCGAATTTAAGTCAGTAGGGCGCGTCTTTCATTTAACTGAGCACCACGAAGTTGAAAGTACGACTTTGCTCAAAACTCTTTCGATAGATAGCACCACCAGAGGATACATTCCCTCAATTTTAACATTGATCTGGAGGGGGAGGAAATTTTTTTCAAACCATTACACCCATGTTAACTGCTCGATGATCAACTACAGGACTTTCGATTCCACCGATTTAAGGAGCACGTATATCGCATGTACTCGGTGGCTCTTTGGCGGCATTGGGAGTCGAACACAGCCCTTCCGGACGAAATATCAATGCCCTTACCAATAGGCTACCACGGCCTCTTTAAAAGTTTAAAGTGACTAATAGCTTCTGCATTTGAACACCAATCAGCCCACCATGGCCTTTTGATGCTAATAGTTGAATATACAGAGCGGCTGCAAGATATTAATTGATATAGCAAAATGCAATCTGCAGAAATATAAAAATATACGTGGACTGCTTATCATCAATAGCAAATAATGTCGAATTTTGTATCATATACATTATATATATATATATATATATATATATATTATTGATTGATTGATTGTTAATCCATTATACAGACATATTTGCTCTTTTTCCATCATTTTTCTACACCGTACATTATTTCATAACTTTCTGCTTAACGTATATATAATAAAGGATTTATATAATAAAGACTGCTTTGAGTTTTCATGAATACTCCATTTTTACAATTCATTGTCATTCTATTTTGCTACATCAAATTGCAATGTGATTTCTAATAATGTTGGAAAGTCTGAAACTGTTTTGTCTTTGATATTTTTTTCTTTCTCAAAATATAGCATTATTATTCATTGTATATTAATTTATATTTTTTATGCAGGCAATTTTCAGAGCATTGATATCAATAGTTCCGTAGATTCAGCTGTTGTAATATATACTGTTTCTACTAATTTAAGTATCAGAACATAGGTTATCATCTATAATGTTTTTTACTGTAAATATTGGGAACTTGATAAACAGCGTATAAGCAATACAGATTTTTGGTGCCATGAAGTAATGCATTGCTACATAGAGCAATTGCCATATATATATATATATATATATATATATATATATATATATATATATATATATATATATATATATATATATATATATATATATATATATATATATATATATATATATATATATATATATATATATATATATATATATATATATATATATATATATATATATATATATATATATATATATATATATATATATGTATCCCTAATTTATTGTATATATTTCCTCTTTCTTATGGAGCACATCAATGTATAATTTTTAAATCTTTATATAATTTTCATGAATTGCATACAGTATATGCTCATTACTACGAACTTCTTATTTACGAACACTCATGATTTCGAAAACTAACGCTTATCATTAAAATGATATTTTAATGACATAGACACAATGCTATTTTTAATCCTCAGTGACGAACTAAAATTTCAAAAAATCCCTTTTTTTGTGAACTCATTTTCATTCGATTTTGTTTTGCGCGTTTATTTTTTTATCATATAATTTTTTAAAGTCATTTTTCGTTTGGTTGAGAAACTTGAGAATACTTATTTAAGCGTTTTTATTGGGAAATTGTGTAAAGAACCTTCGAAAGTGGATTACTAACTGCACTAAATATTCTGATATCTTGGATTTATGTAAACAGTTCGTGTGGAATTTCTGCCTCTTAATACAACTCCTATGTTAAAGTAACCCCCTAAATTCAAGCCAATTTTTTTCTTAAGAATTAATTTTAGTTTTTCTTTACTCTTCCTTTTAGATAAATTATGATGTAAAAACATAAAATTAACCAAAATTTTCATTACATATAGCGTATGTTTTGTCAATGGATGATTTCCTGGCAAATATGAATGAACTTCCAACAATTTCAAGTACTTATATCTACTTGAATACATGAATTTCTCAAATAAAGTGGAGGCTGAATCTATGCAATTATTTGTTTCTGAACTATCGTTGAAGGAAAAGACTGCTGAATGATAGTTCGCTGGAAGAGTTTTTATGGCTGTGTCCTGATAATATGAATTCCGCCACCTTTCGTTAAAAGGTGCCTCTTGTACTTGCTAATATCAACTTCATAAACTATTGGAGCCAATGTTTGTGTATTGATTAGGAATGCGGTTCATGTTCGCAAAATAAGTGTTTTGAAAGCTTCTTTGTTTTTATGGAGCAATCATTCACACCTCATTCGTACAAGGAAAGGACAAAGGCAGAGAAAGTACATCCACGTCTGACCCGGGATTCGAATCCAGGATCTCCCTCTCCGCAGTCAGGCAGAGTGGGCTGCTGAAAATATTTGTTACATTATTTGAATTTCATTCTTATGTTATTGGTTAATATAATGCTTGTAGAACAATTTTAAGCCAGCTAAAAATTTGTTGGGATACATTCGACATTGCTTTGCAGCATTTGGTTAAAAAGAGAAAAATATGCCTTTGGATAACAATCAAAATTACTTCCGAGTCATTAGTGTAGACTAAAGTGATGCGTCTTATGTGATTATTCTTTGAGTTACAGTTATATAGGAAATATGATGGTAGAAAACATGATATCTGAGTAACTTTGATATGAATATTTTATTAAAGGAGCCACCGCAATTGGCGAAAGGTAAGAGTAATTACTTGAGGATTTGAATAAAAAAGAGTTATTCATCCACAAACTTCGAAAAAGTAACTGCGGCTGCCTGAAATATTGAAATTTCATTTCAGGATTATTTGAATATGGACTCCGATGTAATTTGTACGTTAATGGTATCAGATGATTAAGCGATTGAGCACTTAATGAATTAGAATGGAAAAGAAAATTTAGAGAAGAAATAAAGTAACGCTGCAACTGTCTGTTAAACAAGCAGATGACTGGCGAACGTCTATGAGGAACTTTTTTTAGCCTTTCCTTTAAAGAAATTCCTTTAAAGAATGTACTTTGAAACAGAGAAGAATAAGATTTATATTTTTGATTTTTAATTAACAAAATGAAAGCAGGGCTTGTTTTTAAATAAGAATTTTATTTTATGTGCTTTTCTTATGTAGTGCATATTAAATACTTTTTCTAATACACTAATGTGCAAAAATTAAGCAAAAATGTGAGTAAAAAATTTTGGTTGGAATTACTTCATACACCCTTAACGTGGATATGCTTTCTTTTATCTAAAATAATACTATTGTTATAAAATTTCATTTATCAGAAATAAAATGACATTGAAATAAAACAAAATAAAAATATAGTTGAATTTCCTGTTTCAGTTTGGCACCGATGGTATACATTGCCAATGTAAAACGCATTTCTATAAATAAAATCAAACGATTTTTACTTTCAGAAGGAGTGGCGGGATTACGTTACTATTACTCCACTTCCATTTTCACTTTCACATCGTCGATTCTTAATCATTGTCACTGAAGGTGTTAGGACACTTCCTCTTCTTCTGCCAATTCATTGTTCTTCTCTACTTTTTGTTCTAATTGGCAGAATTTTAATGACGTCACATAAAATAATTTATTTATTAAAAGGGTTATATATCTCTTCGAATCAGTTAGAATTTCAGTGTTGTCCATTCAACAATGCACAAGAAGGTTGCCATCGTAAGTTGAACATTTTATATTGAGAGAATCTAGTTTAATCTATCTCATTGTTTCTAGTCTTTTAATATGTTATCAGAACTGAAGTTTATAATACTTCATATTTGTTTTTATAAGTTCTCTCTCAGTTTGCAAATATTTCTTTTTTTTAAAAAAAATGAGTTTCATTTTCCTGTTTAAATTCTGATATGTACCCATTTAATTTTTTAAACCAAGAAAATATTTTCTTCATTTGAAAACTCCTTAAATGATTACATTATATTCTTATATTTTTAAAGTTAAGATTTAATCAAAAAATATTCCTCTAATTCAGAGATTTCTATTTTAGTTACATAATTCATATTTTTTTTTATTTTCAGATAAAGAAACGTTGTACTGATATTAAATAGATATCATTCAGTAGTTCTTTTATCAGGAAACATTTTCTTGTAAAACAAATTCTCGAAATAAAAATAGATAGTACTACAATGAAATTATTATTTGTTCTAAAATTTTTGAGTTAAAATCGTCAATAATTTCAGTTGTAAAAATTATAATAAATGAATGAGAGATTACATCAACGCGCACGCTCGTGCTTTAACTTCATCCAATTAAGCTTTAAAAATTTATATTTTAGTGAGAAGAAGTAACTAATTTTAGGTAGGAATACTAATTTATATTATATGTAATGCTTATATATAATATATAAATCACTATAAGTAATTTATGTTATATATTATAAATTAGTATACTGAGCAGGAATGAAGGCTAGGATTTGAATATTTTAAAAGTAACTGACAAAATAAAAACATTGTCGATTTTTCTTTGCTGCTTGATATAAAATATATTGTCTTGTTTCAAAAGTTTTTACATTTTCAATCATTCTAATACCAATTTAGAATCAATATATTTACTTATCTTACAAAAATCATTTGTTGTAAAACGAGTTCTCATTTGACATTTTTCTGATGATAATCTTAGGTGAAAAATTTTTTTAACCCTTTTTTCGTTTATTTGATTTATCAATAGGGTTTGCATTCATTTGTTATTTACTGATTAAAATCTATGGATTAAGAATTTCCTCAAAATGTAAATATACTGTTTCAATCTTATATTTTAGTTCACTCTGGCATTAAAATTTAATTTAGATTTCTTTCCACTTACAAATTTATCGATTTATTTCTATAAAATATTTCGGTTTATATATTCAATGAAATATTTCTTCTTTATAAGTGCAATATATATATATATATATATATATATATATATATATATATATATATATATATATATATATATATATAGCAATATCTTTTCCGACAAAAATAATCACCAAGAATACACGCTAAGAATTTACTAAGAACTTGTATTAAGAAAAGAAAAAAACGCGGAGAATCATTCAATTTAATTAAGCATCATTTATTTAACATAAAATAAGCCTTTTATTAATCTAAAATTTTCCGCTTTCGTCTAAATATCTTACGGTTTCAAAATAACCTTTTTGATAATTTAATATATTTTTTCAAACACACAGAGATATATAAGGATAGTATAAGGAAAAGAATGAGATTAGAATTGGATGTAAATTTTTGCTAATTTAATATACATATCATAGATTGCATGTAAAGTTTTACTACTTCAATATACTTTTTTATTGATAGCATATAAAGTTTTGTTAATTCAATATACATTTCTCAGATTCCATATAAATTCTGAATACCTGCAAAAAAAATGTGTGTTTGCCATGTATTTCACAATATGATGAAATTTTCACTATAATTTGTATAAAATAAATGTAATGAAATATATAAAATTAAATAAATATATGTTTAGTATTATGCATTATTTTATGAAATATAATGCAAGAATACAAGATAAATCAAAGATTACTGTAAATAATATCATTTTGTTAAAAACTGATACCATTTATTTTTTAACTGATTAAAAACTGACACTATCTATTTAGCACAGAGATTATGAATATTTTTACGAAGATTTATAGTAAACAGTGTCATTTATATACTCTAAAATCAAGCGTTAAAAGCATTTTTTATCAATAACTTTTTCGTCATAACATTTTTTATATAATTAAACATTTTATAAACATTTATGTTTATTAAATTGTTCAGATTGTATGTTTTTTTTAACTTTGAAAATCTTTCCGGGGTATGATGTATTACGTGAAATAACGAATTTGGTAAGAAAAATGAAGATACAAAAATTTTTAATTCAACTACTGAAGCATTTAAGCAATTTTATTCATTAAGCTCTTGAATTCATAAGTTTTTTCGGCTACATTGCGAAATTTTCTATTCATTCATTTAAATGCGTTGTTTAAAAACAAATGATATGAAACAAATTTTGTATTAATAAAACAAAGAACAACGAATAACTTTTAATTCAATGAACATCACTTATTTTAAGAGGAAATAAACCTTTTATTTATTTAAAATGCATTGTCGTCATCTTAACCTCTTGCGCCATCAAAAGAGCCATTTTCTTTTTCTTTTTTTTTTCTGCTTTTGTTATATGACCTTCAAATTTAACTGTTCGTGACTTTCACTTTAATCTATGCTATGTTTACTGTGCAAGATTTTTCTGATTTATGAATACAAATTAATGTCTTCGTAATTAATTATTTCCTATTCAAGTAATTTCATTTTTAAAGATTAAGACATATTTATAACCTGAAACTAGTTTTCATCATACAAAAATGTATCATAATAAAATACAAAAGAATAACATTTTTTTAAGTCTGTTATTTCAGTAGAGGTATTATTAAAAGTAGCTTTATTCAAATAAAAAATTTTGAATCCAATCAAATCGGATAAAATTTTGATTAATACAAATAAGGCAAATTTACTTTATTTATTTTTTTGCTTTACCTTTTAAAAGTAAAATACGATAATAATTAAGGTTATATCAACTTTTTGAGGGTGTGGCATAGAGTTTTTCTTCCTAATTTTCGTTATCAAGTCATTAAAATAACGAACGATTTCCGATATCATTTGGTGTCGTCACAGTTAAATTGCAATTTTCTTAATGTTAATTGCTAATCATCTGACGTCAGAAGGTGTCAGTTGTCGAATCATTCTAAGTTGGTAAGGAAAGGTGTCGTTTCATTTCCAGGAAAAATTGGCTTTGGTATCTCACCTTGATGAATAGATTATATTGAGAGGGTCGATGATCAAAACATTTTCCATATGTTCGAATGTTCTTCCAGAATGGCGAGGAGGGTGCCTGATCAGGTATAGACCTCATCATTTGACGGTGCGTCAAAATCACGAGGAGTTCGGATGTATTTAGGGACTTCTGTCTGTAGAAACGAAAAGGCGGAAAGTATCGCAATGACTTAATCTAATTTAATAAAATGATAAAGTATTTTTAGCTGTTATAAATGCATAGCGACACCACCTAATACAACCTCGCCTTCTAACAATAATGTAACAGGCTAATTTACTGAAATGTTTCAAGGGTAGGGCATCCGAATGGATACCCTTTACTGCACACCTAAGTTGGTAAGGAAAGGTATTAATGATGGAATATTTAACGTGGTTAGAGTTTTTCCTTTCGAGATCTCTGATTGGGTAATGGGACACCAATAGAAGTCAATTTCTCTACCCACAAGATTTCCCAAGCCACTGTGACTTTCCAAGTATCATGATTGACTTTGGTATTCCAACGGGCTTCAAGCTTCTATGCCAATCAAGAATGCATTTAAACACATCCCAAAATCCTTGCTATGAAATATTGGTTAAACTAAACTCCGTGGCACGACAGCCCATATGGGCCTAGGCCTACAGTGCCCATAACTGTTTTCATGACAGAAGACCCTATGTTGCGAAGCATATGTCCCAGTTATGTGGTCAGCCTAACGTGAGACCCCTAGTGTTTAGTTCCCAAGCATGCTTGGTACTCAGTTTTATTGACCCACTAAAGAAATGAAGGGCTGAGTTGACATGGCCCAACCCGAGTATCGAACCTCGGACCTGTATCTTGGGAGCATGAAACACTGCCACAAAGCCACCGGGCTAAAATATTGGTAACTTAGTAAATTTTAAAATTGAAAGGAAACGATTCTGAATTTTTTTTAACAAAGTGTAAATTTAAATTTTCAGTGAAGTCACATTTATCAGTATCATAGATTTCGAGAGTAAAGTATGTATAAAAATGATACTATGAATTTTACTTATATATATATATATATATATATATATATATATATATATATATATATATATATATATATATATATATATATATATATATGTGTGTGTGTGTGTGTGTGTGTGTGTGTGTGTGTGTGTGTGTGTGTGTGTGTGTGTGTGTGTGTGTGTGTGTGTGCGTATGTGCGTGTGTGCGTGTGTATGCATGTGTTTTCGACAATGTTAAATATTTAAAATATAAACTAATAATAAAAAACATTGTATTCGTAAGAATAATCTTACAAAAAAGAAGATATTCGGCAATATGTAAAAAGGAGCTATATTTATGTGAATCACACAAAGAATGCTTGTAAATAAAATGCCTACTTTATTATAGATTAATATTCTTAAAATATTCATTTTTAGCTAATCAGACATTGCTGTTGTATGTTTCTCTTATAGTACTACTAAATTTACTTTTTGAAACTAAAACTAACAATGTAACATTAAAAAACATCGCATTAATTATTTTTCTTTCTCTTAGGTTTCTGGGAGTAATAAAGGCATAGGCCTTGCCATAGTGAGAGCCTTGTGTCTGAATTTCGATGGAGATGTCTTCTTAACAGGTGACGGCTTCCCTATTCTATTCAGGGCCACCGAGAAAGCTCCGCACGGTTGTACGAATACATGTGGCAAATTAGAAACACAACTTTTTTTTTAAAAAAAGTGAAATAATGATTTCGCTAAATTATTAACTATTTTGATAAAATAAAAATAATTAATTTAATTAATAATTTAGCAAATTATATATATCATAATTATTTATATTAATTTGCTTGCAACACACTTTTATCTCATTACATGGTACAAAATTATTAGAAACTGTTGACTTAAAATGTATATTTAATGAAAAATTATTTTTAAGTTTCTTGAGATGTGAAATATTAAAGTTTCATTTATATTCATAAAATTATTAAAGTATAAGAGTTATTTTGTAAAAAAAAAATAGTGAAACAAACTACTCAGAAATCCTTAAGTAAACTGAAAAAATTGTTGCAAAATTTCAAGCTAATTTAAAGATAAAATTTAATTTTATTACTGGATATGTGAGAAAAACTTATATTTACAGGAAACACCTGATTGAAATAATTTTTTCCCTACATTTAATACTATTAGAGAGCATTTTATATCATCGTTTTCTTTAAAAGAAAGCAATTTCCTTTTGATGGATGCCATTGCTAGATTTAAAGAGTACAACAGTAGAAATGTGAAACTCTTCCCCACAGTTCAAAGGGATGTTAAAGAAGGGAAAAGAGTTCTCTTTCTCTTTAGCTGAAAACATTGTTCAGTGTAATATTTGATGCGAAAGGGATTAAGGTCTGGTCAAACTAGAAGAAAAACCTTGATTCAACAAGTTTTCCTCGACCATCTCAACACATAGATAGTATTAACAAAAAGAGAAATTTTAAAGAGGCAAGTGCCACAGCTATTTAAGAAAAGTAAGAAGTAAACGTAAAAATAGTCTTCAGTTGTTTTATAACTAAATAAATTTTATAAATCGCTTCCAAAGGAATCTTGAACATAGTTTGATTAAATTTTTGATTCATTAAATAAATTAATTAGCTATAACTAAATAAAATTTTACTCTCTTTATAATAATTTAATTATTATTATAAATAGAAACGAAAATATTAGCTAATTTTATGAATTATTTTATTCTTCTCTCCTTATATTATTCATTTATTTTAATAATATTAAAATTCAATTAATTATACAATAAACAAATTAAATAACTAAACAAGTATTAGAGATTTTAGGAGAGTGAAAACACACAAAAAGTTTAAGTAGAGTAATAGAGGAAATAAAAATTTTAAAAGTATGTATTAATGAATACAATTTTTTATTATTTAGAGATGAAAAAGTTTGCATACATGAAAAAAAAAACTTCTAAATGACAAACGTTCACTGAAAAGATTAATTCACAGTGGTCTGGTTGGTTAAGGCGCTTGTTCTCCTTATCAGCTGATTGTAAGTTCGAATCCCTATCTAATAGAAGATCCGTTGTGTTCTCTTATAGCGGCTTTGCAAGTTAAAAATGTGTTGTTGTTACTTTAGACACTTGGATCAGCTGAACTCGCTATGCCGTCTTCTATGCGAATTTAAGTCAGTTGGGTGTTTTAGTTTAACCAGAGCACCACGAAGGTGAAAGTACGACTTTGGTCTCAGACTCCTCCAATAGAAGGCACCACCAGAGAACTCCTCCTTCAATTTTGACATTGATCTAAATGGGGAGGAAATTTTCTCCAGACAACTACACCCATGGTAACTGATCAATGATATTCGACCAACGACTACAGGACATTCGATTCACATATTTAAGGAGCACGTATATCGCATGTACTAGGTGGGTCCTTGGTGGCATTGGGAATCGAGTCCCTCCCTTACGGACGAAAGGCCGATGCCCTAATCACTAGGCTAACACGATCTACGTTAAATAAGTCGTCTTCACAGTATGAAATGATAGCTCTGAGAGTCTTATACTTGGCCATTGCTTCTAAATAACGAAAACTCTTTTTCGCACTACAATGGCACACCCTCTGGGTAGAAATCCGTAGTTACAACAATAACAGATTTAACGCCCTGCAATATAGGAAGATGAAGGGAGATGAAAACAACTTTAATTATGAGTGGTAAAATAATAAATGACAGAAATTTACAAACAACTAGATTTTGTTTTAAAGGAATAAGTATTAAATCGTAAATTCATTATTTCTGCTTCAAGTGTAAAACATGAAAAACTTCAAAATATGCATTTGCCATCTGATTATGAAATTTCTTGAGGTAAAGGTACCTCTGATTGGCGTCCTGTGAGTGGAGTTGTTTTCTTCTAGTGACATGGCATCTATAAGTACTTTCAAAATATTCAGGCATCTACTTTTCCAACAATTTTAGAAGGAATAAACATTCATTCAATTCACATGACTTTTCTCATTTTATACACACACACACACACACACACACACACACACACACACACACACACACACATATATATATATATATATATATATATATATATATATATATATATATATATATATATATATATATATATATATATATATATATATATATATATATATATATATATATATATATATATATATATATATATATATATATGCGAATATTTTAAAACTTAAACATCCTGAAAAATTTTAAAAACGTTCATATTAAGTAATTAAGTATTAGGTCTACCGGAAAGTTCTGTCCGTTTCAGAATAAAACAAAGGAATACATTTTTTCAAAATTTTGGTAAATTTATTGAATAATATAATTGCCATCATTATTTATGACTTCTTGCCAGCGTGATGGCAATTTGTATATCCCATTTTTAAAAAATGTCTTATCTCTAGAGGCCAAAAATTGAACCAGTGCTTGTCTGATATCTTCTTCGTTCTTGAATTGTTTGCCCTGCAAGAAATTTTGAAAGGACAGAAACAAGTGATAATCAGCTGATGCTAGGTCCGGGGAGTATGGTGGATGCAACAGAATTTCCCAGCTTAGCTCTGCGACTTTCTGACGAGTCCCCAAAGCAGCATGTGGCCTGGCATTGTCATGAAGCAGTATGATGTCCTTCCTATTGAACATCGCCGGCCTCTTTTCTTGGAGTGCTGTTTTTAATTTATCCAATGGCTGACAGTACCTCTCCGAATTTAGCCTTTCGTTTGGTTTCAACAGCTCAAAATGTATTGGTCCTCGAATGTTCCACCCTATACACAACATTCTCTTGTTCAGGTTCAACTTCGGTTTAGAGGTAGAGGGTCCAGGTTTTCCGGGTTCACAATATGCCCTTTTTCTTATGATGTTTTCATAGGTAATCCACTATTCATCATCAGTTATGATCCGGTCCAAGAAGGGTTCGATTTTGTTGCGTGCAAGCAGAGATGTGCATGTGATGATTCGATCATTCAAATTCTTCTCACTTAACTTGTGTGGCACCTATCTCGAATACTTCCGCACAAACCCTAGTTTCCGAATATGATCAGAAACGGTTTGTTGAGCTGAATACTTATTGAAACTGATTGTAACCGGAGCGGACAGAACTTTCCGGTAGACCTAATATGTTAAAAAATGTAAACATGGATTCGCCCTAATTCTTACAAAATTTGCATTAATTATTTAAGGCATAGGGTATAAATTTAAAGGCAATTTTTCCATATTTCATTGTTCATAAGTAAATAAATATGAGATATTTTTAATCACATTGATATTGATATCACACACATTAATTCTGCATCACATAATCTCTATTTTATTTTATTACTTCTATGTATGAGCTATCGGTAGATTAAAAAAATTTTTTTTCCATCGGCGGGCGCTTGGTTGACGAGCCCTATGCCACAAGGAGGCCAGAAACTGCTGCTTCTTTGTCGTTACCCACCTGTGAGCCAAGACACGGAGGCGAGTAGCATTGCCACTACTACAAACTCTTAACAGGGCGGGCCACATTCATACATCATCACAGAAGAAAGGACAGAGAAACTCAGAGAAAGAAAGTAAAATCCATGCCCGAGCCGGGATTCGTACCCGGGAACCACAGCTCAGGTCTCAGGAACGCTAACCACTCAGTCATCGGTCGGCAGATTTAAATTATAGAAAGTAGTTAAATGCAGTCAATGACACATTAGAACAAAAAAAAAATTGCAATTTTTTCGAGTAAAAAATAGTTTTTCTTAAAATGTACGTCTACTTTACCACAATTTTGTTTACATTAAAGTTTCCGCCGTTTTCGATAGTGATTTGAATTTCTTAGCGTAGCTACTAAATTTCAATATGAATGTATACAAAAAATAATGAGTTTATTATTAAAAGATGCACCTAAATATGCCCGTGTTGTTTCATATTGTATAATTAATATGTATGCATTTTGAGAACTTAACTCGTATTGCAAACATAAATAAAAGTAACATATCATCAGATTCATCTGCAATGGATTCCTTCCCACGTCGATATTGAGGGAAATGAAATTGCGGATGCTCTGGCGAAAGCTGGTGCTGGCGAGGCCTCCGTTAATTTAGCTCCTCTCATTTTCACGGAGATTCACTCCAGAGAAAAAATTAAGAACAGGATGACTTGGATTGTCCCTCCGGTACATTACTGGTACCAAAGTTCCCGTCCCGGAGGCTCCCTGACCAACGACTTAAGTCGTCAGGAACAAACTATTCTCGCCCGATTTCAAAGTGGACATCTTAAAACCCTAAAATTTTCTGAGGGTTCCCGAACCTTTGAAACCTGTACCAACTGCTCTACCGAGCAGTCTTCGCCTGAACATATCCTAGAGTACCTAGGGCTCTCCAGGCAGGACTTGGTTGACGACCCTCTTCTGGTTTTGGATTATTGTAGAGTGTACAACGTCATGGACCTGGTCTAGCGCTGCTGGCCTTTGGGGGCATGCAACACCAACAGCAAAAGTAACTTGTAACTATTATTCTAAAACGACACGATACTCAAAGTACTTGATTATAGTAAGACTTTTTATAGCATATGCAGTGTATTGTCTTCTAGAGAGACTTTTTATAGCCTTCATTTCAAAAGGTTGGGGGTTCGACACTACTGAAATCAGGTATGGTTCAAAATCTACTTTAAACATTAGGCTTGTGTTGAATATATCTTGATATGCAAAGCAGAGATCCTAGAACGATAAACCAAACCATTCAGATATTAAATTGTGCTCAAGTATCGCATCATATTAAACTGAGTAACTCCAACAACGAATCCCAACTAGTCTGAGATGATTAGTCTTATCGTGGCCTAGGGACAGGACAACGCTCTTTGAGGATTAAGGTCCTGGATTCGATCCCAGCCACTGTAGTTTAATTGCAATATCCATCTTTCATTGTTCAACAACGAGAGAGGGATATTGTGTGATTCTGGCTTCCGCAATCACGTCTCTAGGGGTATCTGTTTGGTAGTTTTTCTGGTTTCCTCCCTTGCGACGCATTGATACGGTTATTTATGAAAAATCTCTCCAAAAGGCAACTAACGTGATGGATATGGTGGTTAGACTGTCCACTTCGCGTCGTCAAAAACCTAAGATGAATATCAAATTTTTTTCTTGTATAAAGCAAAAAAAAATTTGGACAATTCAATTCTGGATTCATTTTAGACAAATGATTGGATGCCTCATTTTTCGGATTAAGAAAGAGTATTCAAACTTGATCCCAGTTATCATTGAAGAACAAGAGATGGATGCTACTTCATCTATCGGGATGTATTTCTGATAACGAAGGCAGTCTTTCTTTTCAGACATGATGAATTACACAAACACTGATTACATTAATCTATCAATGCTTCTAAAGTTACTTTGAGCATACCTTAATGAATAATGATAAGAAATTCCTTGTGTTTAAGCGAAACTTCACTGCATAGTAACGTAATGATTTCCGAATCATGCACATCAAGAAACGACCTACAAGTTCTATCTCTGTTATCATAATCATTCTACTTAATTGACAGAGACTTTTGTATAACATATCACGTAAGGGAATTGCACATTTATAATTTGTGGAAGTTCCCTTCACTTTGGCATAAGAACACAAGGGAAATTTTTTACAACAAAACAGAGAATAATATTATGTGCAGTCCCTATTTCTAAATAATGTTTGTCATGAAAGTTTCTAAAGTCGATTCGTTCTCTTCTCAGCTCGAGACCGTGAGAGGGGCCGGGCTGCTGTCAAAGAGCTGCAGACGGAAGGTCTGAATCCCAAATTCTTTCAGTTGGACATCACCAAGAAAGACAGCATCAAGCGCTTGGCTGAATTCATCGAAGAAAACTATGGCGGCTTGGATATCTTGGTGAACAATGCTGCCATAGGCTATCTGGTAACACTATTTTGCCTATTTGACATAAAATAAAATAACACTTTGAGATTCCTGTAAATACGATAGGTTTTACATTAAAATGATTAGTTGCGATTATATATGTCTATGTTATCTTTTCTTACTGTCAAAACATTTCTTTTCATTAAGTATTGTTAAAAATATGCGATACCATACGTGGAAAAAATAAAAATAAATAATAAATAAATAAATATATTTTAAAGTTTTTTTTTTTTTTTTTTTTTTTTGCAGCCTGGCAACCCGACCCCTTTTCCTGAGCAAGCAGTGAATACAATCAATGTGAATTTCTTCGGCACTCTGAATCTATGCCGAGAGCTCTTCCCATTACTCAGAACTCATGCCAGGTAAGGTATATATATATATATATATATATATATATATATATATATATATATATATATATATATATATATATATATATATATAATTTCAATTTCAAAATATATACAAAAATTAAACAAAAATTTCAAATTACATATATACAAAAAATTCAGAGTAACCCTCATATATATATATATATATATATATATATATATATATATATATATATATATATATATATATATATATATATATATATATATATATATATATATATATATACGAGGGTTCTTCTGAAATTTTTGAGATCAGATATTCTTTTGTGTGGAGTATAGAACTCACTACTTTTCAGTAACCTTTTCTAATCACGTCACCATGACAAGCAATGCGTAAAAAAAATTTATTTTCTCAGAAAAATATTTATATAAATAATTATTAATGCGAAGTGTATTTTTAACAAGTTGGAAATATTTAATCCGTATTTCTATATAAAGTGGTTTACGGAGTTCCTTCCTTTTCAGAGTGGTCAACCTCAGCAGCTCAACGGGGAAGCTGCCCCTCTTGACGAAGCAAGAGCTGCGGCAGCGCTTCCTGGCCGCTTCCACCGAAGAAGACCTCTGCACCCTCATGAACGAGTTCGTAGAGTGAGTATTACGCTTCATATAGATAAGGACTGCCATTTTGGGTCGCTCATAGTCTGTTGGGTGGACATCGATCTTCGGAGCAATACATTTCAAGTTCGATCCCAGCCACTGTTGATCAACTGGAGATGGCTGTTGCGCTTCTGCTTTCTGCATGCACGCCAAAGTGAAGCATCACTAGCCGCGGGCAGTGATTGGGAGGGTGATCACATTCTCCCTCACTGATTTGCAGGAGCTCATTGGGTTGGTGGCGTGTCTACGCTAATCTGTGACGTCCAAAGTAATTCCGTTGGTGTGGCTTGGATATGGAGAGGAGGACGCCAGCTCAGGTGCGACCTCGTCACCTGACCGTGGTTCAAAATTAGAAGGTGCTGGTGATAACAGGCGAATATTCCAAAGCCATTAACCTAAAGGTACAGTCCAGAGTTCACCTAGACCACCAATATTTGTAAGCATGTCAGTCGAGGTGAGAACTCGAGAGTTTTTCGGGTTTTCTCCCTTGCGACAACGGAATACGGCCAACTACCCGAGAAAAGTCCTCCCCATAGGCAGTTACTTGATGGCCTTTAAATTGCCATATAACAGCCATAGGCAGTCCCTCATGTGGTGTGCAAAGCACTGTAATCTTTCAATGAGGGAGTGTTCGTTTTCAATATATCACACCAAATTAACAAAAATAACAGTTCCATTTTTTTTACAAATTCCACAGAAATTGTTTCTATTTAATCTTTATTCAAAATTTTTGATAATTATTCTATCTCAAATAAAAATAATTAAATTAAAATGTCTCAAATAAAAAAAATGTCTAAAAATGTTTAACTGAAAATTATTTTATTAAACTGTAGGTTTCATTTCGCAAATGCAGCTAAGCGAATTCGGCTTCCGAAGCAGTTTTCCCTGCCTAAATAATATTAATGCAGCAAAACAGCTTTTACAGATCTGGCACCATAGAAACAAATCGATTGTCACAGTTATTTACGCTTCTTCTAAAGATTAATAGTTCCGATTATTGTTAAAAAATCTGAGATGCCAATCCCAGATATACATCAGAAAAGGGTTAATACAATACTTAATTATTATTAATGATGGTTATACAGAATCAATCGAGAGTGAAATAAATTTAAACTTTCAAATATGAAATTATTAGGACAATAAAATGCTTAAGAATCAAACAATAAAAATAGTTCATCTACTTTATATTTAATAAAGTAAAAAATTATAATTTTATTCTTTTTTACATTATGGTATTTCAGTAAATGTCTTTTGGTGATTTAAACTTAACCAATGATGAAATATTTTGCTAATACAATGAAAAAGTTCCATAATATTTTATTTCATAATTTCTTGTGAGGAGAATTTTTTTAAAAACAGAATAAAGAGAAGAGGCTCTCACTTACAATTCCACTCATGATTGGTACTCTGTTGATTGGTATTAATTTTCCGCCTGTTCACATGATTGGTACTCTGGAGGTTCCATTGCTTTTTAAGGGTTCTAGAGCTCACCAGATGACATACTCTAGGTTTGCTGGTGTCCATTTCGTGGCCTTAAATTTGTGGGCAAACGTAAGATCTGTCCTACCTGTTACAAATGGGGTGTCGATCAGGCTAGCCCCCAAACCTTCTTTTGTGGCTTAGATTTACTGAGGAGAATTTCCTTGTGAATCCTCTACTGTTTCCTGATCTTCTGAGGATTGAGAGGCTCGTGGATTTCGCATATCAATGCTATACCAGATAAGATCAGATACAACAGCAACACAATTCCACATTGCAGTTGTTTGGTTTCATCGAACACGAATATCGATTCTTTGAAGGATTATCCGCACAAATCTTACATGGGCATCTCTTCCCCTCGGTCGAACACAGAAAATTGCTTGAAAAACACTCGATATCTTCAACAAGGCATAGTTACACACCGTGCACATAAAAGCAAAAAAAAAATTGCAATATCTTTTTCCTTTATATAACTCATACAGACGGCACTGCAGTCACCCATAATATGCCCATGCGCTGCAATGCTAATGGCTTATATACCTGATCACCGCAAACGCATGGTGTAAATTTCGCATAGTTTACAATCTTCTTTCAGAGTATTGAATTTAGAGTGGCCAGCAATATATATTTATTTTAAAATTATTATATTTTAATTTTATACGTGTTTTTTAATTGGTATTTCATATTATATAGGATAAGGTTAACGATTTATTGACTGTGTAGTGCAAGATGATACCATTAACAAATTTAATATATCGTTTGGGTTTTTGTGCAAGTTTTTCAAGCCTTTTTATTTCAAATATAGCATTGACATGGCTTTCCTTACGGAAATTACAATAATTCAAAAATATACGAAGAAATTCTGAAGCACTTTTTCATTCGTCGTAGTCACACATTTGCAGCGCAACAAATGCGTTAAAACAGTCAGCAGCTATCAGTCATTAAGCTACTTTAATAATTAAAACTTTATTGCAAAGCACTGAATCACAAAGTTATCAAGATAACATATATCAAGATTATCAAGATAATTATTAATTATCAAGATAATTATTAATTATCAAGATAAAATTAATCAAGATAATAAAATCTAAAAATATAATCTTATCTTCTCCCGGCGCTAATATTTAAAAATTTTTCTTCTTCTTGATGGGCTTGATAGCATTTTGTACCATTAAAATTTTTCTTACCATCCAGAAATTTTCGAAACATCTTCCTGAGAAACCCCAGAAATTCCTACATAGCGTTGCCAATTTCATCACCAAATGTACGATTTCGCGATAAATCTAGCAACCCTGTTATATTCTTTTAGGGTTTCTATTAATGGAACACTTCCAGAAACGTCTTCACAATGTTGCCAATTTTATCATCAAATGCATGATTTCGCGTTAAATCTATCAACTCTGTTATTTTATTCTAGGCTAGCTAGAGCCAAAACACCGCCAGACTCAAATCCTCTCATTTTACCGAATCCTACGAAAAATCAAACCCTATACGAAAGCAAATCAGATCATTTCACAATAATATCAAACCGCACACATGAATACAGAATTAGTAAGCACATTCTTTTTCAATTCAATGGTAATTTTGAATTAAATCTTCAAAACATTCAAATTATTAAAATATACATCTGATCTCGTTTTTAACTGAAAATAATTTTCTACAGTTACAATTTATTTATTTTGATATGTTTTGTATTATTTCTGCTGCTTGATCTTCTTGGGTTCATTTCTATTTTAGTTACGATGTGTGTTCAAGCATTTTCTAATACAATTAAAACATTAATAGTGGAGTATGATTCTTGAGATTTAATTTATTATTCTAAAACTTTATCTATATCTTGCCAAAATACTATAATATCACTACTTCTTATAATTTTACATTTTTTTTATTTATACCGATTTATTTTGCGTGAAAATTAAAGGTCAAAAATTATCAATAAATATCAGGATCAGTAGCACATACTTAAATCAACTTACTTTTTCTGGTAAAATTCTAAAATATGTAGCTTATTTTAGAGAATTAATTAAGAAAATGCTAAATGTTTCTTTGATTTACTTTTAGGGATGCAAAAGCAGGAGTTCATAAAGTGAATGGTTGGGGTCCCTGTTCCTACACCGTCTCCAAAATCGCCATCAACGCACTCACTTTCCTACAGCAGCGCCGCTTCTCGGAAAATCCAGAAAGAGACATCGTTGTCAATGCTGTAAGTCTTTGTTCATTCACTCTGCTTATTTCACCTTTAGATAATAACCGCTTTAATAAAAATCGCTTGTTAACAGCTTTATAGATAAATAAAATTTTATCGTCTGTTTTTCTAAAACAATATAACATTCTAAAACATTTATCGTATTGATAATTAAAATATTTACATCAAAATATTTTTAAAATTAATTAATTTTTATATTTGTTTAAATATCGGTTACATTTAAGCACACACAGGGGGCGTAAATATTTATACTCATTGCTAAGGGGAGTCTAGTTGCATGAAGTTCCAACGCCACTCTCTTTCTAATTGTTTGAAACATGTTAAATTCAAGCGACTTTTGGAGCTAACATAGAAAGGTAGTTACCTTCGTTTCAAATCGAATATTTTTAAATTGATCATAGCAGTTATATTTTGTGGCATATGATTGAAGATAAGATTCAAAGTAACATGAATGAAAGTAGGATAGTATACACAATGATATCTTAAACTGTTTTTAAAAAATCAAGAAAATAACCAATGGAAAACTAAATATAAATCATTTTCCCTTCATTGAACTAATTTTTAATTATTTAGTTTTGTATAAAAATAAAGATGCTTTTATGGTTATAAAAATTTTTTTTGATGGAACATAAAAAGAAAACGGATTTATATATTTTATTCATTTTTTTTTCTATTCCTTTGAAAAAAAACTTTTCTAGATAAATGATTTTTTAAAATAGAATTACTTTTTTGTATGAGTTTTATATTTTGTAAGTCTGTTTATACCGATTGAACTTTTACCAAAATTTTTATAACCAGTGGAAAATTATTTTTATTTTCTAAGAATGTAGTAATTTAATGCTCCTATGAATGCATTCGTAAAAATATTTAGTTTGGAATACGAATAACACATTTTCTACATGACTAATTACAAAATCGTTTGCTATTAAACCTTTCCAAGTTTTCCTAAAATATAGATTTTTTAAGTATTTTGCTGATGTAATCTGCACAATGTGAATAAGACAATCATAATTTGCTACAATGAAATATATTTAATTTAATTTTGAAATTTGTGACACTGATATCACGTGATTCACTAATAAAGATTTGATTGGTTTTCATTCTATATTTACACATTTTGCATACGAAAGCTGACTGAACTAGAATCTATTATTCAAAATGGATTCCGAGATATCACATTGGTCAGTCGAGCCCACAAGTTGCTGAAATGAGGGTTAAGTTGCCATTCCAACTGCGTAAAATTAGTTTCACGTTGGGAGCGTATTTATAAAATACATAAGGCTAATGTTTTTCTGCCATAAGCAGAACTATGAGCATTCACTTATATTAATAATATATAATCTTATACTTCAGGTTCATCCAGGCAGATGCGACACTGATTTGGTGAACCACATGGGAACACTGAGCCCTGACGAAGGTGAGAAAAATTAATTAACAGGTTTTAGAATAATTCTGCTTAACATTTGTGATGCATTTAGGTATTCAGAACAATTGCTTTAAAGAGACTCTTACAGTATTTGTTACATTAATCTTTAAAATTGAAAGTCAATAATTTATTTAACAAATTGAAGCAGTTTTATTTCAAAAACTATCTTATACTAACATTATATTTGTTATATTGTTAAAGACTATAGAATCTTTTTTTTAACTTATTTTTATATTGGAAAAATATCTTAACTCTGTTGCAGGCGCTGTTGTTCCAGTCTATTGCGCTCTGCTGCCACCTGGTGTCGAATCCCCGCGAGGAGAATACTTATGGTGCGATAAGACAATTTGCTCTTGGTTGTGAAAGAATTTGCGACGGGATAAATATTTCAGCATTTTTCATTTCATCATGATAATGGGTTACAGCTAAGGAACTCTCCGCTACTTTGCTTGATTTTCTAGCGTAACCACCACCTATCATCTATCATTTCTAGTAATCTTATTCGCGCTTTTGTATATGAATTGCGGGCCAATTTGTGTTCAAAGGCTTCACGCTGTTTGCAAGCTTTTATTAATAAACAAGTTGTTATCTAGTGAGCTTTTTAATGATATCCTACAATATAGTTACAGTTGTGATAATGCTGGAATATCTCCTAAAAATACATTCTTAAATGTGTATACCTGCATTATATGTTACTACCCTAATGCCTCTTATTTCGATTCAAAATATTTCATTCTTTTATGTAAATTCATTAATTCGACTCATCTTTAAACGTTTTTTATGAATAAATATGACTTCACATAATGTTAAAAAAAGAAAAGTAAGTAGCTCAAAAGAAATGTTAATTTACATTGCATACTGTTAAAAATAGTTATTTCTCATTTTAAATAAGTACTTCAATTAATTTCAAATGATAATTAAATTGATTTTTAAATCAGTAAAGCAATGTCAATTTGAATATTAAGGTTTAAACTAGATATTACCTTTCATGAATTGATTCCATACACCATAAAAATTCATGAACTCAATCATCAAATACTTATTCGATACTTCAATAAATATCACAATTCAATATCTTTTTTTAAAAAAAAATTTTTGAAATTAAATACTACTTTAAAATACTGTCCTTTTAACTATCGATATTACTTCAAATAATAATAACAAGGATAAAAAAAATTGTTCTAAGCTGATTCGAAAGAAATTTGAGGTATAGAATCTGGATACTTCTTATTGATTGAGATTAGAATTAAAACAATATAAAAATACAGAAATTTAATCATCACTTATTTACTTGATATTTTAATAAGTATCATAAGTTTTCGTTGATTATTTTTTATTAATTAGGTTCTGATATAAAATGATTTTCTTTTTAAATATGAATTTCAACTAATATTAAACGATAATAAAATTCATTTTAAGCTTGATCAAAAGAAATACCAATTATTTTACACAAGTTGCATACTAATTACTATGACTAGAATCAATGTAGCATAAAAATACAACAATTTTAATCATCAATTATTTATTTGATATTCTAATATGTATCACAACTCACATACACACACAACTCTTCGTTAACGCCAACGTTATTATCCAAATTTTTATTGATTAAAGTGTAGTAAATTTATCAGTTTTCTTTTCTAGTAGAAACTTTAATTAATGTAAAACAGCAACAAAAATCATTTTAAGTAAGTTGAAAAGAAATGCCAATTTATACATGTTTGCATTACTTTCAGTACTTAGATTTTCTAGAACATAAGACTTCAGATATTGAATCATCAATTGATTATCTATTTATACAGAATTTTTTTCCTGTGTGCATTTATTAATCAAAGTGATGGACACATGTTTCACATTTTATAATTCACAAATCTTTAATTACTTTTCTGTACACTAATATACATAGTAAAATATTTTAATAGCTTCATCAATATTTACAAAATTCTGTAGGAACAACTATTAATTATTATGGCAAAATACATGAGGCATTCACATTTTTTCTCCATTCTTAGTTTCGTCCATTTACTAACACAATTTTCAAATATAGTTTCATGTATACACTTACAGAAAATTATTTTCTTTTCATGAACATTTAAGCTATAGGCCTGATATACGATGACTTTTTCACTCTAGTCATGCCTCATGCAACAGGTGATCACACAGCATTTCATTGTCAAAATTGCACATTAAAATAAATAAATATATCAAAATTATATCTACCAATTACAAGGCCACTTTACAGATAATTTCATACAAAAATAAAATCATACATAATTCTAGCTTAAAAAATATTATTATTATATAAAAAAAATAAGGCCACTCTAAATATTTTGAGTATATTAAAATGAATTAATGATTTAAGAAAACCGTGCAAAATAATTTGTTTCTACTTTTTGTACATATAGTATAATCTATTAGAATATTTTGACTTCTTTAAAATTCAATCTATCTTTCAAAAGTTTAAAAAATAGATCATTATAAAGCGATACAAAAATCACTATCAAATATTTTAAAAGTTATACTGACAATACAAAAAATTTGGTTATGCATTTATAAATTTACTTTTTTGGTTTAATATATTACAATTTTTAATTTTTTTACAAATTATCAAATTTTTTTTATCAAAACTTTAAACAGTCATGAAAATTAGCTCATTTTAATTCAATTTCAAAAGTGATACTAAAAATTTTTCAATATTAAAAATAAAAAGCTTACATACAAGTCTTATTTTAAAGCTATTAAATATATTGGTAAAGAAATAGATATGTTATATCATAATTAGAAAAGGATATGTTTTAAAAATCATCGATAAATGTAACAATTACTTTCCTTTTAAAGCACTAAAATTAAAGTGATTGCATCCATTTAACTCAAATGTACACACGTTACAATAATTTTTATAATATTAAACTATACAAAAGAAATAGAAATGTCCTAAAAATATGGTAAAGATTTTTAAATTTTAACTGTTATATAATGAATATAACCTGGAAATTTTGAAATTCAAAGATAATCTGTGCAAAAGATGAAAATTTCACATTAGAAAAATAGAATTAAAATAATAAAATATTCCCGTCATTAACTTAAAATGAAACCAATTAAAAAAAGAAAAAGTAAATATAATTCGGGAGCAATGTTCAATAACTTAAAAATGAAATAAAATTTAAACAGTGTACATAAATATAACATTCAATTAAGAAAACATTTAAAATTTTAAGGAGATGTAAATAACTACAACAGGTGCTTGTTTATCAGACGAATTAAATATGATATGGGAACTATGCTGCTTTATGATTACATGAGATTATAATGTTTAAATATGCATTTAACAGGTAATATGAAAATATTCATAAATTATACGGATTAAAATTTCTAAATTATTCTTACTCTAAGCTATATTCAAAACTCAAAATTTTACTTTATATAAAAAGAAACGATTTTATAATTATATGTAAGACAAAGTTGCTTGATAATTTAAAATAATCTTGTTTCAGCTATTAATAGGTTAATACAAACAAATTTATTACTGATAATTTATCAATTAAACGTACAACATAAAAAATATAAATGATTTATTTAATTATTTATTAAATAAATCATGGAGTCAACGACTTTGTAAAAGAAAATCGAGTTCTGCTTTTTTAATGCAAATCAATATCTCATGTTTTTGTACATTAAATCTCAAGTTATAAGTTTTTCTTTTTCCTAATAATGATTGAATAAAAGGTACTTTTCTGTTATTAGGATCAGATGCATCGCCAAATGGTTTATTAAAATCACCAATGGTTTCACAATAAGACAACATTTTTCTTGATAACATTTTACTATGGTTTTTATCATGGGTATGAAGTTTTGAGACTTTCAGTGATAAAACGTCTTCAATAGAATATTTTAAAGTCTAAGGAATAAATCATTGGAAATGAAAGTATATGAAAAACCAAGAAATGAGAGAGAGAAAGAATTGTTTAAGAATAAAAATATATTCTGAATTGCGAATGCTTTCGTAGAATTTTTCTTCAGCAGAATTTGTTTTAAACGAAAATACTTAGTCAATTATTGTTTATAGTTTAAGTTTTACGCCAAGTGCAGAGATTTTGTGATACCTAAATCCGGTTCCGATAAATAAAAAATACTAAATAAAAATAGCTAAGTTTTGTTAATTAATCAAAATTTTTGTAATAGTGACTATGGATTTGGCATTTTCTACATTTTACATATGTACTCCTTTAATAATATAAGCCATTAGAATGAATGTAATCATACTTTGAGCTTCAGCATAACAATAAAACAAAATAAATACAATATCAATTTGAAATGATGTTCTAACAGTTCTCCTAAAGCGGAATATTTATGCACATCATTCTGAAACAGTCACTTGGATTATCGCAATGATATTCTCCAGCATTGTGTTTAGATGTTGTCGAAGTGCTGCGAGAACAGCAACAGAAACGAGAAGTTCTTCGTAGAAATCTTGTTGAAAAACTCAACGAAGTTCAGAATTGTTGTTCTGTAAAATTTAAGTCTATGACTGGTATATTGCACACAGCATCCAAGTACACAAATCAATACTGTACAATTTTACAGTTTACAGTACAGTACTTTAGAGTATAGTTCTACAACAGAAGTTGAAATTATTAGGAATGCGCACGGTTCTCAATGTATTTCTTCAACGTAGGTGGATGGAAATACGCCCACTACTCCATTGAGTTCGCCTTGCCACCAGCCATCCTCAGTTTTCTGCACTAATATGATGATGTCACCTGAATAAGATGGAAAAAAAGCGTATTTTATTTTAATTCTATATTTTTTGCATTTATATTCTTACACAGCAGATTTTGTTAAGCATTTTCAAAATATTGTGTATATTTATATATATTGTATACTGTATATAGGACTCTGAGTAATTTCCATGCCTTTCGTTATTCTAAATATTTAAAATTTTATGAAATTATGTTTTGATAACATAAACGCTAAAAACATGACTTTATATATTCAATATGATCGTTAAAGCGCTATTTTTATAATATCTCTTATGAATGATTTTTTTATATTTAACTTTCCATTTTAAGCATTTATTAATTTTTAATTAATAATGTCAAAACTGGGTGCATTTAAATTTTTTCTAATTAATGTAATAAGAAGCAAAACAGTTGATATGAAAATTCAAGTGCAAACATCAATATATTTCCGTTATGTCTTTTGGAATATATATATATATATATATATATATATACAGGGTGATTATAAAAAAACTTTGCCAACATCTGCACTTCTAGCGTCCATTCTATTTAACCGATCAAGATGATATTTCAAATATAGTTCTTTTGAGATATGCGCTCGAGATTCTGTGAATGGCAACACAGTGGCCCTCGCGGTTACAGTTATAGTGACAGAAACTCGAAATTTTCGAATGGCAACGCCTACTTTTTACCATCGCAAAATGTTCAGCACATGCGAAAACCCTAAATAGCGTTGAAACGGTACCGATATGTCTAAAAACGGACGTGTTCTGCAAACACAAAAAAGAGTTCTGAAAACCGGCCAATAAAACACGATCTGGGAGCACGCAATAAATTTGCATGTGACAGAGTCAAGAAACCAATCACAGAACGCCGGTCGCCAGATATTCAGCGTAGGAAACCTATAAAATACCAAGCGGGTATGCGAAGTCGTCATTCGGGAACTCGCACATGCCGACGATATGAGTCTTCCTAGGAAAGTTAGCGGTGAATTGATCAAACTCTATTACCAAAATGGGATGAACGCTGCGGAAGCCTTGCGTGTGTATCGCCGCAATCATCGACAACGACGCGGCCCATGTACTCTGCAAGCTCTGCGTGATTTAGTGCGGAAATTCGAAGATACAGGCTAAACCTGTGACAAACAGCGCTCCGGACGGCCAACTGTTTCTGAGGACGTTGTCATGGAAGTGCACCATACAGTGACTGCAGGACACACAGAAACCGCAAGAGGCATAGCGCGCATGTTGGATATTCCGAACTCAACGATCCGCAAGCTCTTGCGCTCGGTACTTCACATGTTTCCCTATCGATTCCAGCGCGTCCAGATGTTGGAGCCGGGTGACCCACAACAACGTCTGGACTTCGCAAATGCATTTTTGTTACGATATGATGCGGATAACGACTGGCCACTTCGCATACTATGGACGGACGAGGCGCATTTCACCTTAAATGGCAGCATTAACACAAAGAATTGTGTGCACTGGGGAGAGACGAATCCTCATGCTGTGGCACCAGTACCATTATTTGACGCCAAAGTGACTGCGTGGTGCGGCATTACAGCTACATTTGTTCTGGGCCCGTTCTTCTTTGAGGAAACGACCCCGACTGGCCCTGCAACATGTTCTGTAACGGGTCCTCGGTATGCAGCCATACTGAAAAATTATGTCTTACCGGAGTTGCGTCGGCTGAATGCACTCAATGACATTGTTTGGATGCAAGATGGCGCACCTCCACATATAGCGAGGTCAGTTAAAAGGCTCCTGGATCAGCATTTTGGTGATCGCATCATCTCACGCTATTATCCTTTTCCGTGGCCTGCGCGATCCCCAGATCTGACGCCTATGGATTTCTGGTTTTGGGGCTATCTCAAATCCAGAGTTTATCTGTGCAATCCTCAAACATTGTCGGACTTAAAGGATTCTATACGGCGTAAGATTGGAAACATCCCTCGTGCCATGTTGCGTGCAGCGACATTGTCCACCGTCTCCCGCATGCAATGCGTAATTGCCTGTGGGCACTCATGTGGAAAATGTTTGAAATTAATAAAGATTTTTTTCTCTATATGTTCTCATCATTGAGCAGTGTCTTGTCTCTGTCGTATGCATTATTCCTCCGTGCGCCTTGAAGAACTGTTTGTATGTGTATAACACGTCGGTTTTCGGACATATCGGTACCATTTCAACGCTATTTAGGGTTTTCGCATGTGCTGAACATTTTGCGATGGTAAAAAGTAGGCGTTGCCATTCGAAAATTTCGAGTTTCTGTCACTATAACTGTAACCGCGAGGGCCACTGTGTCACACACACACAGAATCTCGAGCGCATATCTCAAAAGAACTATAGTTGAAGTATCATCTTGATCGGTTAAATAGAATGGACGCTAGAAGTGCAGATGTTGGCAAAGTTTTTTTATAATCACCCTGTATATATATATATATATATATATATATATATATATATATATATATATATATATATATATATATATATATATATATATGAGTTACCAATGTTAGTGAAATATCATTCTTTCTTTTTAAAATAAAAAAAAACTTCTTTTAGTGTGAAAAGCAAAGTTTCTAGAAAAATAAATGACTTAAACCCAAATTGTAGCATAGGAATTACGTCATATTTTCCCCCATAGATTTCTAATGAATCTCAGAGCAATGAATTGCAAAATTCAAAATGATTTCTTGATGACTTTTCTTTTGATTGCTAAACTTGTCTGAACATTAAATTTTGCAGTGTTGTAAAATTTCCTTTTGCAATACTTTACTTTGCACAATGGTAGTTGTATTACTTCGCACAGTGACACATATTTTTTGGATACTGTTCCGTTTCGGAATATTAACTACAGCGCCACTGTGTCTTAGTGTGCCAAAAATATGTAAACAACCAGAAGAAAAACGCTTCCCGACAAATCGGGTTGTAAAAAATCTTGCTTTATCTGTCACCCAGCTAAAGCAGTGATTAATAATGTTTCTATATTAAAAATAAAATAATTTTACTTGCAAGTACTTCTTGACTCAATTTAACTTACAGTCCACAAACAACGCAAGGAAATTTACGCTCGTCAAAGAACAGATACTAATACTTAATTTTTCATCAAGCCAAAACAATATTAATCATTATGACTAATTTCCTCGCTGCTTCACTCTCAGTAAAAGCTACGTCGACGTATAAGGGAATAATGCAACAGGTGAAAAATGTAGGAGGATAATATGCTGTCCTGTATAGGTGTTACCTGGAAAGACTGAAACTGGAGAATATCGACTTTCGCCGGTGAATGTCAACACATACCAAATACGTCGGTAAGAGATGGAATATTTCATTATGTTCTGGTACATTCGGATTCTCACCGGTGAGTGTCGACAATCACAGATTTGCTCTGGTCAAGGTCAACAAAGGGGCGACCAGCTGTCTCCCGCCAAATTCTTTGTTCTACTGAGTCAGTCAGCTTTGTCAATCTCATGCTAAGTTTGATAGTGCGCGAACAAGATTTTCTTCATTTTTTTCCGATACCCTAATTTATACTGAATGAATACTGCAATGCAATGTGCTCTTTTTTTAAATTAAATGCATTGATTACAGGTAAACGAGAAGACAATTGTTTTTATTTTTCTCAAGAAAAGTACTCTAAAATACTTTCTCTGCTAAAACTAAGTGGAACCCAGCTTTGGATTACAGACGATTAAAACTTTTTGACATTTTAAAAAATACTGATGAAGGAAAGAGAAGTACCATTAAAACCAGGAAAAATGAATACATACTATTATGTTAGAAATGAGGAATACTTCAGTATACTATATGAAACACACATTAGAATAGGACACGCAGAAAGAACGCGTATGCTTAAAAGAATTGAAAATTAAATACAAAAATATTACATATGGAGCTACAATGTTGTATTTAAATGTATGCCTGATAAAACACAGTGCACGTAACACTGATAAAACTCAGTGTACTTAAGAAAGGTATTGTTGTGAAACCAATGATCAGTTCTGAGTTAAAATCAAGATGTCAAGTTGATCTGATAGATCAGCAGTCAAACAGAGATGGGGAATATACAGGTAAGTTCATAATATTGTATCAAGATCATTTAACTAAGTTTGTCCAGCTACGACCTTTGGAAATTAAGATAGCAGATGAAGTAGGGTATCATGTTCTTTCAATATTTTTAACATTTAGTGCTCCAGCAATGTTGCAATCAGATAATGGGGGAGAATTCAGTAATGAAGTCATGTCCGAAATATGTGCCATGTGGAAAGATGCTAAGATTGTATATAGAAAGCCTCGTCACAGCCAAATACAAGGCTCAAATGAACGGGCCAATCAGGATGCACAGAATGCATGAATGAGCGATAACGACATAAATAGATGTTCATTTGGTTTACTCTTTGTTCAATTTTCCAAGAATGCTACATACAATGAAGGAATACGCCAAAGTCCTAATGAAGCCATGTTTGGCATTAAAGGGAAAAGAGGCATAGCATCGTCTTTTTTGCCTAGCGAACAAATCTCAAATAACTCGAAATAATTACCAATAATTTTGAACCGGTAGAACAAGCTTGAGGAAACTGTTTCTGAAAAATAATATTCCATAAAAATATTTCTAAAAAATAATTTGAGCAGTGCTCAAACTGAAAACCATATTCCAAAGAAAAATATTGAAAATGACCTGTAATCTAGCACGTCATCACATCTAGTTTTGACTGGAAAACAAGATTTAATTTCTATAAAAAAGAGATGCCGCGAAAGAGAATTTTCTACTGCAAACAACAAAATGTTACAACCCTCAGAAAAACAAATTCCTCCTGCTATAATTGGCGATACTGTACGAACACAAATCTCTGATGTCAACCGTGGTCGTACAGATAACCGAAATGCGTTAATTGTTGTTGTTGGAATAGAAGACCCAGACTTCTATAAACTGACAAATAAAAGTAGTACCCTCCAGCAGCTTTAGTTATTTTAGAAAGTTACGTTCCACAGAGGATATTTCTGCTCAATAAATGTCGCCGAGACAGCTAATTCGAGAAGCGTAGAGCAAGGCCGTCATTGCAAAACCAAGTGTTCCACAAATAACTGAAATTGTAAAAAGCAAGGGACTCTTGTGCTATTCAAAGAGTCATAATAATTTAAAGTAGTTGCAATGAATAAGGTTTAAATCAAGTGGTTAAATAAGTTTTTAATTTCTATTATGCTCTTTTCTCATTTAGAATGATGTGCTATTTATTCTTGTTCACTCCTCTCAAAATGAGAGGCAAAAAGTTACGTCACCCTTGTGACGTTTTATCGCTATTGTAATGCGAAGAAGAAAATATATTGGGTTGTTCGGAAAATAATTTCGTTTTTCCTACATGGATCAGATTTTTGCAGGTAAAAACCAACCACTTTATGACTGTGGAATAGTGCTACTACCAGCAGAAAGATGTTAAAAGCTATTGGACTAGAATAGACAATGCGCAATGCAATACAATATTTATTTGCTGCACGTTTTTCATTTTCATGAAAAACGAAATGACTTTTCGAACACAACCCAATAAATCTCCAACACATTCATCATTCACCATTAGTAAATGTCAACATTTGCCGGAGTAAGTCAGAAGTGTGGGTATTTAGCCAATATTTCGGATGTACACAAAGCGACTATGTGAATGCTGTCATTCACCAGGTTTCGGTCTTCCTCCGTAACATACGCATGTTATTCATTCATCGTTAGGTCTATTTACTTTTATCACACCTGTTTACATTGACTAATTAATTAATCTTTTTTTACCCGATACTCTTTTAACAAAAATAAATGGTAGAGGAATGATTTTAAAAAAAAGCATTGAGAAATGCTTACCTGGATGGAGCGTGAGTTCATCGCTCAGCTTGGCCTCATACTCGTATAAAGCTCGACACTGAACCATGGACGAAACTCCATTGCTGTGGGTTGGCATGTTGGCATACAAATCACTCGGATTATCTGTGGGAATATATTTTATGTCAGATCCATTTGGAATTACGATCAGCATCTTAATCGAGTGAATACTGTTTTAATAGCATATCATTCTCGAATTATCTGTGGGAATATATTTTATGTCAGATCCATTTGGAATTACGATCAGCATCTTAATCGAGTGAATACTGTTTTAAAAGCATATCATTCTCGAATTATCTGTGGGAATATATTTTATGTCAGATCCATTTGGAATTACGATCAGCATCTTAATCGAGTGAATACTGTTTTAATAGCATATCATTCTCGAATTATCTGTGGGAATATATTTTATGTCAGATCCATTTGGAATTACGATCAGCATCTTAATCGAGTGAATACTGTTTTAATAGCATATCATTCTCGAATTATCTGTGGGAATATATTTTATGTCAGATCCATTTGGAATTACGATCAGCATCTTAATCGAGTGAACACTGTTTTAATAGCATATCATTCTCGAATTATCTGTGGGAATATATTTTATGTCAGATCCATTTGGAATTACGATCTGCATCTTAATCGAGTGAATACTGTTTTAATAGCATATCATTCTCGAATTATCTGTGGGAATATATTTTATGTCAGATCCATTTGGAATTACGATCAGCATCTTAATCGAGTGAATACTGTTTTAAAAGCATATCATTCTCGAATTATCTGTGGGAATATATTTTATGTCAGATCCATTTGGAATTACGATCAGCATCTTAATCGAGTGAATACTGTTTTAATAGCATATCATTCTCGAATTATCTGTGGGAATATATTTTATGTCAGATCCATTTGGAATTACGATCAGCATCTTAATCGAGTGAATACTGTTTTAAAAGCATATCATTCTCGAATTATCTGTGGGAATATATTTTATGTCAGATCCATTTGGAATTACGATCAGCATCTTAATCGAGTGAATACTGTTTTAATAGCATATCATTCTCGAATTATCTGTGGGAATATATTTTATGTCAGATCCATTTGGAATTACGATCAGCATCTTAATCGAGTGAATACTGTTTTAAAAGCATATCATTCTCGAATTATCTGTGGGAATATATTTTATGTCAGATCCATTTGGAATTACGATCAGCATCTTAATCGAGTGAATACTGTTTTAATAGCATATCATTCTCGAATTATCTGTGGGAATATATTTTATGTCAGATCCATTTGGAATTACGATCAGCATCTTAATCGAGTGAATACTGTTTTAATAGCATATCATTCTCGAATTATCTGTGGGAATATATTTTATGTCAGATCCATTTGGAATTACGATCAGCATCTTAATCGAGTGAATACTGTTTTAATAGCATATCATTCTCGAATTATCTGTGGGAATATATTTTATGTCAGATCCATTTGGAATTACGATCAGCATCTTAATCGAGTGAATACTGTTTTAATAGCATATCATTCTCGAATTATCTGTGGGAATATATTTTATGTCAGATCCATTTGGAATTACGATCAGCATCTTAATCGAGTGAATACTGTTTTAAAAGCATATCATTCTCGAATTATCTGTGGGAATATATTTTATGTCAGATCCATTTGGAATTACGATCAGCATCTTAATCGAGTGAATACTGTTTTAATAGCATATCATTCTCGAATTATCTGTGGGAATATATTTTATGTCAGATCCATTTGGAATTACGATCAGCATCTTAATCGAGTGAATACTGTTTTAATAGCATATCATTCTCGAATTATCTGTGGGAATATATTTTATGTCAGATCCATTTGGAATTACGATCAGCATCTTAATCGAGTGAATACTGTTTTAAAAGCATATCATTCTCGAATTATCTGTGGGAATATATTTTATGTCAGATCCATTTGGAATTACGATCAGCATCTTAATCGAGTGAATACTGTTTTAATAGCATATCATTCTCGAATTATCTGTGGGAATATATTTTATGTCAGATCCATTTGGAATTACGATCAGCATCTTAATCGAGTGAATACTGTTTTAAAAGCATATCATTCTCGAATTATCTGTGGGAATATATTTTATGTCAGATCCATTTGGAATTACGATCAGCATCTTAATCGAGTGAATACTGTTTTAATAGCATATCATTCTCGAATTATCTGTGGGAATATATTTTATGTCAGATCCATTTGGAATTACGATCAGCATCTTAATCGAGTGAATACTGTTTTAAAAGCATATCATTCTCGAATTATCTGTGGGAATATATTTTATGTCAGATCCATTTGGAATTACGATCAGCATCTTAATCGAGTGAATACTGTTTTAATAGCATATCATTCTCGAATTATCTGTGGGAATATATTTTATGTCAGATCCATTTGGAATTACGATCAGCATCTTAATCGAGTGAATACTGTTTTAATAGCATATCATTCTCGAATTATCTGTGGGAATATATTTTATGTCAGATCCATTTGGAATTACGATCAGCATCTTAATCGAGTGAATACTGTTTTAAAAGCATATCATTCTCGAATTATCTGTGGGAATATATTTTATGTCAGATCCATTTGGAATTACGATCAGCATCTTAATCGAGTGAATACTGTTTTAATAGCATATCATTCTCGAATTATCTGTGGGAATATATTTTATGTCAGATCCATTTGGAATTACGATCAGCATCTTAATCGAGTGAATACTGTTTTAAAAGCATATCATTCTCGAATTATCTGTGGGAATATATTTTATGTCAGATCCATTTGGAATTACGATCAGCATCTTAATCGAGTGAATACTGTTTTAATAGCATATCATTCTCGAATTATCTGTGGGAATATATTTTATGTCAGATCCATTTGGAATTACGATCAGCATCTTAATCGAGTGAATACTGTTTTAAAAGCATATCATTCTCGAATTATCTGTGGGAATATATTTTATGTCAGATCCATTTGGAATTACGATCAGCATCTTAATCGAGTGAATACTGTTTTAATAGCATATCATTCTCGAATTATCTGTGGGAATATATTTTATGTCAGATCCATTTGGAATTACGATCAGCATCTTAATCGAGTGAATACTGTTTTAAAAGCATATCATTCTCGAATTATCTGTGGGAATATATTTTATGTCAGATCCATTTGGAATTACGATCAGCATCTTAATCGAGTGAATACTGTTTTAATAGCATATCATTCTCGAATTATCTGTGGGAATATATTTTATGTCAGATCCATTTGGAATTACGATCAGCATCTTAATCGAGTGAATACTGTTTTAAAAGCATATCATTCTCGAATTATCTGTGGGAATATATTTTATGTCAGATCCATTTGGAATTACGATCAGCATCTTAATCGAGTGAATACTGTTTTAATAGCATATCATTCTCGAATTATCTGTGGGAATATATTTTATGTCAGATCCATTTGGAATTACGATCAGCATCTTAATCGAGTGAATACTGTTTTAAAAGCATATCATTCTCGAATTATCTGTGGGAATATATTTTATGTCAGATCCATTTGGAATTACGATCAGCATCTTAATCGAGTGAATACTGTTTTAATAGCATATCATTCTCGAATTATCTGTGGGAATATATTTTATGTCAGATCCATTTGGAATTACGATCAGCATCTTAATCGAGTGAATACTGTTTTAAAAGCATATCATTCTCGAATTATCTGTGGGAATATATTTTATGTCAGATCCATTTGGAATTACGATCAGCATCTTAATCGAGTGAATACTGTTTTAATAGCATATCATTCTCGAATTATCTGTGGGAATATATTTTATGTCAGATCCATTTGGAATTACGATCAGCATCTTAATCGAGTGAATACTGTTTTAAAAGCATATCATTCTCGAATTATCTGTGGGAATATATTTTATGTCAGATCCATTTGGAATTACGATCAGCATCTTAATCGAGTGAATACTGTTTTAATAGCATATCATTCTCGAATTATCTGTGGGAATATATTTTATGTCAGATCCATTTGGAATTACGATCAGCATCTTAATCGAGTGAATACTGTTTTAATAGCATATCATTCTCGAATTATCTGTGGGAATATATTTTATGTCAGATCCATTTGGAATTACGATCAGCATCTTAATCGAGTGAATACTGTTTTAATAGCATATCATTCTCGAATTATCTGTGGGAATATATTTTATGTCAGATCCATTTGGAATTACGATCAGCATCTTAATCGAGTGAATACTGTTTTAAAAGCATATCATTCTCGAATTATCTGTGGGAATATATTTTATGTCAGATCCATTTGGAATTACGATCAGCATCTTAATCGAGTGAATACTGTTTTAATAGCATATCATTCTCGAATTATCTGTGGGAATATATTTTATGTCAGATCCATTTGGAATTACGATCAGCATCTTAATCGAGTGAATACTGTTTTAAAAGCATATCATTCTCGAATTATCTGTGGGAATATATTTTATGTCAGATCCATTTGGAATTACGATCAGCATCTTAATCGAGTGAATACTGTTTTAATAGCATATCATTCTCGAATTATCTGTGGGAATATATTTTATGTCAGATCCATTTGGAATTACGATCAGCATCTTAATCGAGTGAATACTGTTTTAAAAGCATATCATTCTCGAATTATCTGTGGGAATATATTTTATGTCAGATCCATTTGGAATTACGATCAGCATCTTAATCGAGTGAATACTGTTTTAATAGCATATCATTCTCGAATTATCTGTGGGAATATATTTTATGTCAGATCCATTTGGAATTACGATCAGCATCTTAATCGAGTGAATACTGTTTTAAAAGCATATCATTCTCGAATTATCTGTGGGAATATATTTTATGTCAGATCCATTTGGAATTACGATCAGCATCTTAATCGAGTGAATACTGTTTTAATAGCATATCATTCTCGAATTATCTGTGGGAATATATTTTATGTCAGATCCATTTGGAATTACGATCAGCATCTTAATCGAGTGAATACTGTTTTAAAAGCATATCATTCTCGAATTATCTGTGGGAATATATTTTATGTCAGATCCATTTGGAATTACGATCAGCATCTTAATCGAGTGAATACTGTTTTAATAGCATATCATTCTCGAATTATCTGTGGGAATATATTTTATGTCAGATCCATTTGGAATTACGATCAGCATCTTAATCGAGTGAATACTGTTTTAAAAGCATATCATTCTCGAATTATCTGTGGGAATATATTTTATGTCAGATCCATTTGGAATTACGATCAGCATCTTAATCGAGTGAATACTGTTTTAATAGCATATCATTCTCGAATTATCTGTGGGAATATATTTTATGTCAGATCCATTTGGAATTACGATCAGCATCTTAATCGAGTGAATACTGTTTTAAAAGCATATCATTCTCGAATTATCTGTGGGAATATATTTTATGTCAGATCCATTTGGAATTACGATCAGCATCTTAATCGAGTGAATACTGTTTTAATAGCATATCATTCTCGAATTATCTGTGGGAATATATTTTATGTCAGATCCATTTGGAATTACGATCAGCATCTTAATCGAGTGAATACTGTTTTAAAAGCATATCATTCTCGAATTATCTGTGGGAATATATTTTATGTCAGATCCATTTGGAATTACGATCAGCATCTTAATCGAGTGAATACTGTTTTAATAGCATATCATTCTCGAATTATCTGTGGGAATATATTTTATGTCAGATCCATTTGGAATTACGATCAGCATCTTAATCGAGTGAATACTGTTTTAAAAGCATATCATTCTCGAATTATCTGTGGGAATATATTTTATGTCAGATCCATTTGGAATTACGATCAGCATCTTAATCGAGTGAATACTGTTTTAATAGCATATCATTCTCGAATTATCTGTGGGAATATATTTTATGTCAGATCCATTTGGAATTACGATCAGCATCTTAATCGAGTGAATACTGTTTTAAAAGCATATCATTCTCGAATTATCTGTGGGAATATATTTTATGTCAGATCCATTTGGAATTACGATCAGCATCTTAATCGAGTGAATACTGTTTTAATAGCATATCATTCTCGAATTATCTGTGGGAATATATTTTATGTCAGATCCATTTGGAATTACGATCAGCATCTTAATCGAGTGAATACTGTTTTAAAAGCATATCATTCTCGAATTATCTGTGGGAATATATTTTATGTCAGATCCATTTGGAATTACGATCAGCATCTTAATCGAGTGAATACTGTTTTAATAGCATATCATTCTCGAATTATCTGTGGGAATATATTTTATGTCAGATCCATTTGGAATTACGATCAGCATCTTAATCGAGTGAATACTGTTTTAATAGCATATCATTCTCGAATTATCTGTGGGAATATATTTTATGTCAGATCCATTTGGAATTACGATCAGCATCTTAATCGAGTGAATACTGTTTTAATAGCATATCATTCTCGAATTATCTGTGGGAATATATTTTATGTCAGATCCATTTGGAATTACGATCAGCATCTTAATCGAGTGAATACTGTTTTAATAGCATATCATTCTAATCAGATATAAAATCCTTTATACATTAAATAATATAAGGATAGAAGAGTCAATGATTGGTTCAATATGTACACGACGAAGTCAAGTAGTCATGAAAACCTGCTGTTATCGCGGCATGGGCAACTTTTTAAACATAATAAATAAAGGGAAATCAAACACTTGGTGGTTGATTTCCATTTATTTATTTTATTTTATGAACAAAGATTAATGAAACGAGAAATGAGAAAGCAGAAAAGAATGGAAGTAACAATTTAATTTTTTTCTTAATAACGGCGGTGACTTGGGTGACTAACCCTACGCTACAACAGGGCCGGAAACTGCTACACTTTTGTGTTTACCTACTGGGCACCTGTGAACTAAGCCACAGAGGCGAGTAACATTACACACGTCATACCACCACAAACTCGTTTATAGGGTGGGCCACATTCATTTATAATCTCAGCAGATAGGTTTGAAACAGAAGAACATAAACAAGAAAGTTACTACAATAGATACTCGTTTATACGAACAAGTGACTAATTATGTGACTATGTAAGTACATTAGATGTTTAATTTACGAACAAGTGACTGGTCCCTAAAACGACATCTCATTTAGTGGCCAAGATTTACAATGCCCATCTCTGTTTTCCTGATCGTCCTGATCGTATGTCCCAGTTAGGTGATTAGCCAAACACGAAACACCCAATGTCTAGTTCCCAAGCATGCTTGGTACTCAGTTTATCCATGCGCTGAATGTATGAAAGGCTGAGTCAACCTTACCCAGCCCGAGGATCGAACCTCAGACTTATGCCTTGGGTGCACGAAACGCTACCACTAAGCCAGTGGGCTTCATTTTAAGAAATTTATTTTAGATTTATAGTTTTTCATTTAATTTGTTATTCATTCTATTTACTAATTTATTTATCAACTGATTGCGCTTACGTGATTTCATACATATCAAAAAATTCTTATCAATAACTCATGTTTATATAATAGTATTAAAATGTTGCTGTTACTTCAACAAAAGCCTTATTTCCACTTTAAAGAACGTGCAAATTATGTAAGTACATTAGATGTTTTAACAGGACCACATTGGAATGGAGTGAACAACATTTTAACATCCATCGCATGAATTGCCTTTCGATAGGACATTTCATAGATAGTGGGTCGCATTTACGATAAGTAAGGGTTGAAACCCGGAAAACTCCCAAGCACCCAATCCTATGGATGTGCATGCAAGAAGGGCGACTTTCCCAATGTTCAACACTGCTTGAATAGAATCCGAGACATTATGGTCTGAAAAGCGCTGTCCTATCTATCGCTAGACCACCTGTAGAATAATGGAGTTCTGCATTTTAACGATAACAAACGCGCTGTTGACGTAAAAAAGTAGAAGATGTTCATTACAATGTAGCTCCTCTCTAGATTTAAATAGTAAATACCTTTTTAAGGTAAACAAATAGAAATCTTCGGAGACTACAAGGAAACGATTAACGAGTGTTTGAAAAGTTGTTAGCTTATAATCATTTCAGGTAATTAACACTAAATGTATAATTTCCTCTTGCAAATTATCTATAAGAGCTACAGAATTAAAAAAAAATTATATTCGATAATTAAGTATGGAAGTATATCTATGATTATAGATGTTTTTTAATGGTAAACATCATATGAACAAGAAATTGGCACTATGAGAAAAATAGGCACTTTGGAAGACAACTTAAAAGAGAATGAGATTTAAAAATTATTTTCTCTCGGTAGACTAAATTTGCTAAATGTATACCTTGTACTTGAGAAATATCAAAATCAGGAGATTCACTGGAGCTTGTACCGCTACTCCCGGAATTCCTTCTTTCCATCCGCACCCAGTGCGGGATTTTAAGCACCGTCTGAATCATGCCCTGAAAGGAAGTTGCATTTTATTACATCTGCAATACAGTATAGTAAAATACAAGCACATTTTGTCATCCTATAACAGACAGCTTAATAGATGAACATCGCAGTAAAATATTGAATATGCTTTGTTTATGAAATCCGGGATGACATTTCCCAAACAGTGGGTCACATGGAGATGCCAAAAGGAAGAATAACGGAAATTCCCAAGCACCCGACAGATATCCATTCAGGAATCTCGAAAGCAACACCCATCTGACGAGGTTTAACAAAAGTTGTAATCGGACTCAGAGCCTTCCACATTTAAGACAACAATCTTACGACTACTCTCTACACTGAGATTCCACTACATCTCATATATACAAACTCATATACACAAATGCCTGGACGATGGATATTTGAGAGATATTTTCTAAGAATTTAGTTAGTTAAAGGTTGAAACTTTTCAGAGTTTGCGGATGATAAAATGAAAACTTTAATCGAAATTCAAAAATAACATTAAATCCTTGATTTTAAATTATACTCTGAAAAATGTCCATTTACAATTAAATATGAATAACTAATTGAAAGGCCTTGTTGGTTAGAGGTTTGTCCTCGTTATCGAAAGGCAGTGATTTCGAATCCCGACTCAATCGAAGATCCATCGGGTTCGCTAATGGCGGCTAGTTTACATTTAAAAGGTCGCAATGTCCTCCATATGAAATGAAACCTCTGGGGGTATTAGGGCAAGCATGCGGGTCTTCTGCCAACCCCTAAATTATGAAGACACTCTTTCGGAGCTACGATGTCACACCGCCTCAAGGTGGCATCACTTCCGTCCTTTGCAGTGCTGAAAGGAAAAACATCCTAGTTGCTGAGCATTATAAGCAAATATGTTTTGATTAGGGTTTATTGGGGTCGCACCCCTCTATAAATACACAATTACTTTATTTTACTTTTGGCCTGCATTTTAATTATCATCTCGTTCAGAAAGAATTCTTACCGAAAATTATCTCAAACTACGTTACTTTTCTATTTCACATTTTACCCCAGAGTAATTTATAAAATTATAAAGTAATTTTTTTGGTAAATTTTTAAACAAACAAATAGAAAAATGCTTATTCCTATTCATTATATTTATATTTAGCTTATATATATTTTTTAAAATAGTTATACACGTAGATAGGGAAAATAACAGCATTAAAAAAAAAGATAAGTTTGTATAAAACTTTTATAATACTTGTTATATCCTGTATGGGAGTAAATGCTGGGCTCTGAACAGGGCAAAACGGTTTCCTTTTATTGATTTTTGAAAGAAAGATTCTTGGGCCAATAAAACAAGATATTGGGAGAAGCGCCTACAACCACGAAATATGCAAAAAATATGGCGACATTTTAATGGGCTGTAAAAGTAGCTCGCGTCAGGTGACTGAGCCACGTATTTCGATTTTAAGACACCTTCCTCGCCAAAAGAAGGACGTCATTCAACAAACGGTGAAGATCCCCAACCAGATGGCTGGATGGGGTGGAATTATAAGTGGTAGGAGCTATCTATGGAGGACCATTGCAAGCGATAAGTCTAGGTAGGGAAAGCCTGGATATATATCCAGCATCAGCCTGTAGTACCAACGAAAAGGAAGAAAAAACGCACAAATGTGAATGTGTGTACATATTTCACACATGGCAATGATTCCTTGAGTAAAGTAAGTTGGATTATGTGAAGGAAGCAGTAACGCTGTATTTGAAAGAGACAAAAACTAAAATACTTCCAGAAACGGTCATCGGCAACAAGGTGCACAAAATTAGTTGATGCTATGTAAAACTGGGATTACATAAGCTGCCTTATTAAATGACTTTTCACACACAAATCTTTTCTTCACAATGGAAAGATCTTAAAAATGTGTGAGATTGTTCCTAGAAAGAACTTTTAAACAGATTTCATAAACATTTTTAACAGTATTAAAAAAAGTTTTAGAAATCCAAGAGGAAAATAATTGGGCAATTTTGGAAAATAAAAAAGTTAATTTAGAAGGGTAAAAAATTGAAAAGAAATTTTTTCTAATAGGGAAATGTTAATTTGATAAAGATAAAAGGGTGATAAAAATATCACTAAACTCAGAAAAAATTAATTACACTTAAGAAAAAACAAATTTGTCTTATGAATAATTTTTTTATACATTTGAATAACTTAGAGAAACTCATTTCTCTTAAGAATGCGAGGTTTGAGGTTCGATTTCAGCCTTGGCTGAATAATAGAAAGTGAGATGTATTTCTGCGATATGCTTCATCCATCCAGAATGCAGTGATGAACGAATTTAATGAGAATTTTATAGCCTGGATTTAACGAGGGTGTTAGTTTTTGAACAGGTATTTAAATTTCTAAAATATAATTCTTAATGCACTGTGTAAGTTGCACTATTTTAAGTTTATTTTAAGGAACAGATAAAATAACAAAGTTAAAAAATTCTATTTTATAAGGTAGACATATCACCTTCTGGTACTTCTTGAAGTGGCAGAAAAAATGTACCAAGTTTCAAGTGTCTCAAATTATTAGAGGCTGGAGATATGTGGAGTCTTTTCCCAGTTAAAATATGCAAAAACGATTTACATTTGCCATGCAAAAGGAGGGCTACAGAAACAAATTGATTTCCTTCTTACATTTAGTGGCCAAATATAGCTGAAATGTGCTATAAAATGCCAAGTAAAAAAAGATTTTTTCTTAAATGTGAGTGAGCACCGTAAAGCTTTCTTGTACCATATATGGGCTGTATCAGTTCGATGCTGGGTGGGAGTCATTGTCACTTCAAAGCATGGACAAAGAAGAAGACTCTTAACACTTGACCTGCCACCCCCAGAGATATCATTTCACTTGGAGGACAATGCAACCACGACCTATTTAACGTGTCCCAGTCATCTCTAGTGTATACCTGCGGATCTTAGATTAAGTTTGGATTCGAACTCACTATCTTCTGACAATGAGAAGGCAGCCCTATGCCCAGGCCACAATGGTCTTCTTAGTTGTGGTTAATTTAATTTATTGAGTAAAATTTAAAAGATTTATTAATAAAATACAAAACATAAATAAATTATTTATTAGATTGTTTCTTATAAACGCAATAGCATCAACAGATTGTTATATCAAAATAAGATCACCCAAAAATAAAATGATTTAATTTTGATCAACATTTCAATCAAAGGAAATATCTAATGTTCTTAACGAACCACTTCCCAGAAGAGAAGATAAAAGTGTTTTGGAATAAATCGAAACAGTTAAGCATTTTTCTTGAGTGTTTAAAGAAGCAGATCTGTGTGGGAAATATTCATGTAAGTAAAATTACTTATGCTAATTAGATGCTGTTTAGTTTCCCAACAATAAAACAATAAATAAAATTATTTCATTGCATGAACATAACGAAATTGGAGATCAATTAAGATGAAATTACAATAACTCATTTGAGTTTATGTTATAACTACTTTTATGATTTTTTTTTTCAAACAGAAAAACTCCGAGAATCAATAGGAGTGCCATCATGAAACGTATTCAAGTCAAAGATCAAAATTCATTATTTGCAATCAATAGATATACAATTATATTATTTCTCCCTACCCATGTTAAATTAATTTAAAATTCTAAAGCACACACAGGAAACTATTTGCTTTTTTAGGGGAAAAGGTTTTTTAAATTATATTTAATTTGTGTTACATATAAATTTTAAAATTATAAATACTTTTAATTTTTTCCTTCTATATTTTTATTGGATATATATATATATATATATATATATATATATATATATATATATATATATATATATATATATATATATATATATATATATATATATATATATATATATATATATATATATATATATATATATACTGGTTTTTGTTTTTTAAAGTTTTAATGTTGCTTGGGTTTCCAAATAAGTAAATAAATAAAATGTCTTCTTCAAAAACTTTATTCTTGGCGCAGCATGCCCATTTTTGGACCTTGTGCCATAAAACCCAACCAACCAACCATCTGAATCACACACACATTGCAAAAATAAAAAAATGGAAATTTTTCCTTCAATTTCTCTACCATAATACAAGAATTCTCTAGATATAAAAAGAAACAGATTTTGCTTTATTTCACAAGAAATCATTTAAGAAATCTGCTTCCAGAATATAAAGGATTATTATTAATATGACATTTTATAAATTTTACATGGTATGAACTCTTGATAATTTTAGCTGCATGATAGTACAATATGTGTATTCATGCATGATGGGTTGAAGATGTATTTTTCAATGTATCAAAGAAAAAAAAATATTATAGGGATAGCATCCTTATCATAATTACTTAATACAGTCTCATGTTACATTATCTTATGTAAATGTTACATAGGTATAACAATTATAAAGACACTATCGTTAATTTTGAAGAAACATTTATATAAATTGATAAAAAAAATTTATAAAATTTTAAAGAATAACTTAACTTTATCAAAGAAATTATTGGTAATTTAAGAGCATAAAGACTTACTATTGACCTCTAAGATTTCAATCTAGTAAATGATAAACAGTAGATCCCCCTTTTAACGAATCTCTGATTTACGAACACTCATGTTTTTACGAAGTAGTGGGTGGACCCTATTCTGACAACATCAACAACAATCATAATTTTAATCCTCATTTACGAGCTAACATTTTGAAATAGCTCTTCTTTGCAAAATTTCGATTCTTTCCTTTTTCTAAATAGTTTCCTTCCATTTTTTTATTTTTTATGATTTGATATTTTTTAAAATTTTTTGATTACTTTTTAAATAACGCCTGAGAATTTGATTCATTCTTAACAACCAAGGGACACGTGCAACCATTCCAGATATGGTAATCGAAGACACATCGATATTCGGACATTTGACGGGAAAGGACAGTGATACCGAATTGATTCAACTTCTGTTTCCCATAAGTAAGTAAACAAAAAAGAAAAAAATTATTTTCTTCCTTCCCCCAACGTACCTAGGAACATATACAGGGGGGAGGGAGACTCTTTAAAAGTTTGTGCTCTCTTACATTGTAATTGGTTTCGTTTCATTTGAACAACTCAATTTATGAAGTTTCGTTTGTCGAAAGAGATTAAATCGATTCCTTTGAAGATTTGTCACAGTTGAAGTAAAAAAATAAAAGAATTCTGAATGAAGACAAAAAATATTCGACGCAAAAATTGCCAAAAAAAAAAAAAAGGAATTCCAAAGGAGAGCTTCTCGACAATTTCACAAACTCAGAAGTCTGTCAGAGGGAAGAGTACCAGCGAAAGAAACAGTAACCTCCCTGTCGAAAAAATTGCAGAGAAGCAAAACATTCTGAATTTTAAAGAGACTTGGCTTCCTTGGCTGAGAAAAATGAGAGGAATGAACATTCCTGTGGACGGTTATTAAAGAAAAATCCAACTACTTTGCAACAAAGCTGGACATAAAATACTTTAAAGCATCAGACAGTTAGAAAAAAAAACATAAAACCAGGCACAATTTGAGTGTTATAAAATTGTGTGGTAACAATCCAATTAATAAAATAAAAGTAAGTGTTGTTTTTAAGTATGAATTTCATTTCGCATGTGTTTCTTATAATGCATTTTAAATAATTCTTTCTAATAGTATTTTATTTATAAGAAAAAAGCAGTTTGATAAAAAAAAATCAGATATCTTTATAATCTAATACATTAATTTTCTAATTTATGAACTATTTAACCGGTTCCTACGAGTTCGTGAAAACAAGAGTCTACAGTATTTACCTTGAAATAAATGATACAAAATAAAATTTAACACAGTAGAATTTATTTTCCTGTAAGCGTTTGACAAGCTATTAGTACCTCGCATTTTGTTTTTACCTGCTTGTTTTTAATCTCCATGTGGGCGAACAGCGGATGAGTTGGTTTCGTTTTCCCGTCCACTTCAGCCATCGTGCACTGCATTTTGTATCGAGTCGCCTCCAAATAAGTTAACATAGCACGCATCTGACAAAGCAAGCATTTTGATAAATTAAAATAGAACGAGTAAAGTTAAACTTTAAGGCAGTATTCATAAAAATCAATGGTTTAAAATCTGATATAACTTGATAAATAAAATAATTTCGATTAAAAATAATTCGATTAATGAAATAATAATAAAAGTAAATTTCGATTATCATAAAATAATTAATTACTTCCTGTTATACAACATTTTAATTTCAATAGTTGTTCTATTTTGCCGAGAAATTGTTCAAAAAATAATTTTTTCTGTTATCTTAAAACATAATTCTAATTAATTAAAATATAATTCATAAATTAATCTACTGTATAAAATAATTTTCTTTCTCTGTGGAAAAGAGAAACACAAGAGATATCACAAGTTATTGCAAAAAAAATATGACATAAAAATTGATTGAATTTTAATACTTTATAACGTAATGACAAACATAAAATAATTATACTAATGATTTCTTAATTTAATAAATAAATTTTCTTTCATTAGTCATTGTTTATATAAGCAAATTCTAAGATTTGATAGAAACACAAAAATAACTTATAAGTGAGAATTTTAAACTGACATTAATCATAATATATACATTTGAAAAATTGAACTGAGATATAAATAAAATGTTTCATTTCAATTACATTATTTAGGGAGGATTTATTTTAAGATAGAAATAAAAAAAAATTTCATTTAAACCATATATATGAAAGTGTTCTTCTGAAGATATGTAAAAACAAAACAATTGTTTATTGAAATTTCCAATCTTTATTTAAAAAACATTTATAGGTATAATATTATACATATACTGAATTATGTTAATTTTTTTCTTTATAATCTTGTGAGAAATTTCCATCTACAATATCTTACCGAAAAGAAATAAATTTCTAGGATATAAGCAGCTTACGAAGAAGTAAACAATGATGCAATATTATATGAATTAAAGAAATAATTTATATATTTATGTTATAAGCAAATAATGTATATCTTTTATATTACACACTAGAGCAGGGCTTCTTAAACTATGGGTCGCGACCCCATTTGGGGTCGCGTAGCAAAATTCTGGGGTCGCGAGAGATAAAAATACAATTTAACAGAAAATGTTTTTTAACTTGTAAAATTATTGTTATAAAGATAAAATAACAATTATTGTAGATAAATATATCATAAAATCGGGACATATTTTATATTAAATATTGGTTTCCAAAAAATAGTTTGGATTCAAAAGCCGTTTTGGATTGGCTTGAGTGATATTGATCACCTGCCACTTAAAGCTCAAGAGGAATTTGCTGAGCTTTCGAGTGACTCAAACTTAAAACTACAATTTCAAAAAAAGCCCTTGAATGAATTCTGGATCGGAACTAGAACCGATTTTCCCACAATCGCTGATATGGCGTTAAATGTACTTCTGCTATTCAACACCACATATTTATGTGAAGTTACTTTCTCAGCTTTAACATAAATTAAATCCCAGTATCGTTCAGCGTTAAAAAATGTTGAAGAGGTCTTACGTCCAGCAGTTTCAAACATTCCACCAAGATTTGATTTGTTATGCAATAAAAAACAGGCACATCCATCTCCTTAATTTTTTAACTTATACTTTAATTTAATACTTACCACGCAACTACTTGAATATATTCGAGAGAATTAAGACGGTCAGAATCCACTTTTATTTTTGAAACTATAATAAATACAATTTTAAAATTTTTTGTGCAATTTTTAATTTTAGATTTTTGTATGTTTCAAAACGAATTCTAAACTTATATATTTTTATATGTATATGTATATTGTTACCTAATAAATAAATTATTAAAAAATATTACTTTAATTTTCTTTTATATTTGTATGGGGTCGTCAAGAAACTCGCAATCATAAATGGGGTCGTGAATTACAAAAGTTTAAGTAGCCCTGCACTAGAGCAAAAATATTTTAGTATAAATCTTTCAAAAATATTATAACATGCACAAAATATTTGTTAAACAAGTCTCTAACTTTGATTAAAAAAAATGACAAAATTTCAACAAGTTGAGTTCTATTATTTTTTAAATAATTTAATATGTGATATTATTTAAAGTAAGGATATTTTAATTGACTTTTAATTCGTTCGAGCATACAATTCACACTTTCAAGAAAGTACTAATTGTTGAAATCAGTATTTCATATTATCTTCATTGTTTAGTTACATTATCCCTCATTAAAACATATTTGTTGTATGACCAGATATAGAAAATGAGTGTAAGCATTATTTAATGTCAAGATGACATGCTGGGAAATCCTGAAAATCCAACATTTCTCATCGATGCGAGTTAAAAGAAAACAATAAGTTATGGCAAATAAACGAAGTTAAAAGCAGTGTGCAAAGATGCAAAACTAAAATTTCTTCAAAAATTATAAAACGCATAAAAACGGAAGCTATAACGATAAGAAGGTGCGGTTTGCAAGAAAGGGATCACAAGGAAATAGGAGTTTATTTATGAGCCAAAATAAATAAAAGTAAGAAGAAAGTCGCCAGGAGAGGGTGCTATCTATCTAAAACACATTAAACAGATCGGGCAACAACAAGTGCCAACAAATTTTATGGCATTCCTAAGACGACTTCCAACATCCGTTACAGCCAACACCCGTAGAATACAGGTGGTGATGTTACAACAGGATACAACATGTCGGAATAACTGTAGAAACATCATACCAGATCGAATGTTTGACTTCAGTCAGTACTGAAGTAAATGAACGGTTCACAGTTTCTTTCAAGCAATCCTACACTAAAAAAATCAGCCGGTTTGAGGTCAGGTGATCATGAAGGTCATAAGATCTAGCAACTTCGATAGCTCTATCTGCTTTGATAAAAAGCTTAGCAACAAGAATCGTTATACTGAATTAGCATAGTGTGGCGGTGCGCCTTTCTGCATAAAGCTAATAACGAGCTTCTTTGATTGAATACAGGGACGACTTTATCGTAAAAATAATGCTTAATGGTCCCTATGCACATTTTCTAGCTAAATTTCAACATTTCATATGGATGCATGTGTGTATGATTTTCATTCCATATAATATTTATATTCTAAGAGAATTTCTGTATTGCTATAACTGTAATATTATTATGATTTAAAATGGAATTCATTAAAAATATTTGTTCCCACATAAAACTTTTGAGATTAAACTTTCTTATGATAAAAAGAAATAAGGAAATAAATTTTGAGCTTTGCAATAAAAATAGCTACAAAGTATTTCATAAAAACAATATTTATTATTTATTATAAAGAATAATTCTGTTTAGGTTATAGGAATGAGCATATTTTACTAAAGATTCTCTTACATGCTGAAGTTTTTCAAAGACGTCTTGCTGGGCTTCAGCATCACCAAATTTTGGAGTTTCTTGAAATACTTTTGCCAGGTTTTCCACTCCCTGCTTCCCTTTTCTTTCAAGCTCAAGATCGTGTTTCAAAAGATTCAAAAATCTTTGAAGAATCTCTTTTCTTCTTTCTTTTTTCATTTCATAACCAAGGTTTTCTGCCTGATAAATAAATTAAGAATAGAATTTTTTATTCAACATAACATATAATTAAAGCAATTTGTCACTACAATAATAAGCACTATTATTGGGATGTAACAAGGCACAATAATCATTTTTAGTACTTGTTTAGTACAATATTTTATGAAATGCATTTAGGCGGGAAGAAAATACTTAACTGAAATATTTAGAAGTAAAATTTGTTTTTAAAACGAAAAGATATTAAACTACTTAAAATAAAAGTGAAACAAGTATATTGATTTGCTTATCGCTCAACGGTCATTTTCTCTTACACGAATTAATTGAAACGGACTCCACAATTTAAAGTAGATTCCGAACTACTGCAAACATCTATGCCCAACATGGTGGGATTCGAACTGTTGAACTAAATGCAAGAACCATTCGGCTAATAGCTCGGCAATGCAGAAGTAGAATTCATCATTCAAAGCGTTAATAATTTTAGAAATTCGATTTTACAAACGAACATTTTAATATAATTTATACTTATACTCCCCCAGCAAATATAAAATAGCCCTTATATACAATATAAAAATAACAACAATAATTGGATATGCCGAACTCTAATTTACAACCAATAAAATCTATGATTTTCAAGAAGCCCCATTAATGGTTTGGAGCAGGAAAAGGCTGAGTAAACAAAAGAAAATTCTCTGGACAAGGAAGAGCGAGTGGGCAAAAAAATGCTTAACCCAGATAAGCCTACTGTCCTATATTTAGGACAGTAGAATATAGGACAGTAGGCTTATCTGGGTTAAGTCTCAGGCATTCATTTATAAAACCCATATTGACCTGTAATAAAGCCATTGATTCATGGGACTCCATTCACAAATTAACCCAGATAAGCCTACTGTCCTATATTCTACTGTCCTAAATATAGGACAGTAGGCTTATCTGGGTTAAAAAAATAAATAAAAAATAAACAAGAATATTCATATTTTAGAACTGTAGAGTAAACTTTTGCTAATAATATTTGTAATCTAATCTATGTTAATAAATCTTGGCTTACTAATATAAATTACATCAAAAAATGTAACATGTAATTTGCAGTTAACTATTTATATAAAATTATTATTATACAAAGTATTTATCTAATGTATTTTTTTATTTTTAAATAACTTATAATATTAGTTATAACAACTTGAGTTCCTTACAATTTTCTTAACACATTGTCTAAAGAAATATTTGCAATAGAAAAGTCTTAGAATCGAATATATGATTTAATCCTAGTTATTAAAATCAAAATAATCAATTTCCATCATAGATACAGAACAAAACACATAAGGCTAATATACATTTTCTCATTCATATTCGAAAACAGAGTTTTTTTCCAATAATATTCATTAAATTAATGAATAACTTAATATTATTAATTTAGAAGACTTTCATGCATACTTTTAACTGCTAGCTCTGTTTTAATTTTAAAAAAAATATCTAACCAGTAAAATAGTTATCATTTGATTTTCAATTTAGTAAATTTCATTAAAAGTAATCAAAACTTAATTTAAAAAGTTTTTTAATATAAAATAAATTTCTGTATAAAAAATCAGATATTCAGGAGGTTTAGCTTTGAAAAAAGTTTTACTAATAATAAAATTAATTTCTGTCTTAAAAATCAGAAATTCAGAAGGTTTACCTGTAAAACGTTTCTTAAAAATAAAATCAATATAATAATAAAGATCTGTTATAAATATTTAAATGACTTGGTTACGCGGACAAAAAGTTTTTATTAATCATTTTACTTCTATCTCTAACTTAGCAAGTCATAAGACCAAAAAAACATTAATTGCTAAAATCTTCATTTATATATTATAACATTATTTCAAAAAAGTTTTATGTCATTAATATATGTCACAAAAAGAAAAATTAAAAAAAACACACGCAAATTGGAGATATTTTAAAAAAAATTTAAATATTTAAATGAAAGTAAATTACTGATAATAAAATTAATGTAGAACAAATCAGTATATTTGCAAATAATGGCAACAACGGTAATAATGAATAATTATTTAATAAGTTAGAGATTTCAAGAAATTATGAAATATTTTATAAGCTTTGTCGTTTCAAAATAAATATTTTCTCTCATAATTTGAGAAAAAAGGTAAACTTATTTTTGTTTTCCTATAATTTAAAAGAAGCTGCAATACCAAAAAAATCTAGGAGATACATTATAGAAATGATTTACATGATTTTGTTGATCTCACTTTTTTCAGAAAACTTCAATAATATATATTTATAAAATATGTGTTCTGTACACTCATAGTAAAAAGTAATATAGAATTAACACATGAAAAATCAATATTTTTTAATATCTGTAAAAATAATAACATAGAATTATAAATCAATTAATATATTTAAAATACTTAAAATTATATTCTGGAAATAAAATGTGACCGAAAATCTCAGACTGCCTTGGCCAGATTCTCAAGTGGACATTTAAAATGTTTATCGTTTGAACGTGGTACAAAAATCATCCCACTTGTAAAAAATGCTGTAACCATCCAGCCAAACATATTCTGGATTGCGTCGGACTTTCCCGGGAGGATTTATCCTCAAATCCCCTGCTAGTCATTGACTTTCTAACTGTCAACAATTTCTTGGAGTTGATCTGACAAATGTCAGATCTTTAAAGAGGATGAGCCAACAACAACAAAATACTTAAAAAATAATTTTACATGATTTTTTGGATTAAATTAAATTCTGGACAAAGAATTTCTGGATTAATTCAAATTTTATTCAAGTGCTAGATTTTCCTTAATATTTGTATCGTTGCTGTTTTCCGCGATAATATTTAGTATTCTGAAAATTTTATTAAAAAAATGCACAGAATATCATACATACATACTAAACAGTGCAGGTTAGCCCTGGACTGTACATTAAGGATAATGGATTTGGAATACTCGTCCATCACCAAGCTCCTCAAAACTTTGAACCACTGTCAGGTGACGAGGTCATACCTGAGCTGGCACCCTCCTCTTCACATCAATGCCACACCAGCCGAAGGACTTTGAAGTCACAGATTAGCTTGGATACGTCCCCAACCCACAGAGCAATCCAGTGAGGGAGCGAAGGTGGTCGCCCTCTCAAACACTGCCCGCGGCAAATGATGCTTCACTTTTTTTATCTTAACGAGAAGCGACGTGAAGCTACTGAGTCACTGGAGCTCTTTCCACAGCATATCAGAAGAAATCCTCCGCAAATCAGGCGATGGGAAAATCTCTCGATACTCGGAAAGTTTCAAAAGCGGAAGCATTTTTATATTTACGATACTATAACAAACTTGATACCAAATTGCGTGAAAAAAAATTGGACTTTTGTAGCAAATTGGCGTAGGATTGCATAAAAATGCATTTTTTTTTAGCAGATTGCTGACAAATTTGTATTAAAAAAAATGACACTTTCGAGTAGGTTGACGCAGAAATTCCTGAAAGCACTTATAGCAGATTAGCGAATCGAGTAAAAAGTTTGTCTCTGGTTGGTACAGAAGTTTGTAAAAAAGAAGACTTTGAACTTGACTAACGCACAACTTTGTAAAGAACTGTCATCTTTCAGCAGATTAGATCAGAATTGTAAAAAGCTTTTACATTTGTACCAGGTCGACACAGTATTGTATAAAAATTTTGAATCAAAGAAGCAGTTGGATGCATAATTTCTGCACCAGAGCTTAATTTCTTTTTTACATTATGAAATGCATTAAGTAATTTAAAATAAATACATAAAAGTTTCATACAAAGAAATCTGGTAAATATTGCTCTGGAATGTTTGGACCAGTTCCTTTTGTCTCGATCAGTTTCACTATGTCACTCGATACGTCGAGAGTGTTCAGTGTCGTCTTCAGCCTCTCAGAACACTGTAAACAATGGTAAAGTATTAAATAAACAAAAATGAACAAGCATTTTGCAAAAAAAGATTGATGCACAAAAAATACTATGAGTAATAACAAATTGTGAAAATATTATCAGTTTGCTTAAATAAGATCTAGTAAAACTCATTTATATGTTTTTCAAAGAAACAAATTATATAGAAACGTTTGATTGATTTCCATAGTAGTTTTTGTAACATTTCTTATCACTAGATGGCGTCATCTAAATCTTTTCTGAAGGGAAAGTGTTTTTCTTTACCGAGATGTCATTGCATGTCATCATTTCAAGGTTATCCCCGCTGAACACCGAAATCTCTCTTCATGGTCTGTGGACAGTGACAAATGGTCGACCAGGGAAGAGGATGAAAATACCGCCAAATTGATACCATCGTTCTTCAGTGCATATTGAATAAGAATTAAAACAGAAAATGGAACATGCAATTGAAGAAGGTACTCTTCAGTGGCGGGGTCCATTGGCGAAGTCTCTTTCTCTAGATCACCAAGCAAAAAAATAGACGATGACATTTTATAATTTTTATTCATAAAATATTCTCTTATTAGGAATTAAGAGAATATATTATGAATAAAAATTATAATAATATATAAACTGCAGGCATCTGAAATTTTATAATATTGAAATCTATGGCAAGCAAAACATAAATTTCACAAGTAAATAAGAAATGGTAAGCAGCACAAAAAATTACATCAATAAACCAAAAAACAACGTAATTTCAAACACGCGCAGTCAGTCGGGAAAAAGAATTATTTGCGGGTTATTCGTTATTTTTTTTTCAAATGGCGGGCACAAGAGGGTTGAACCCTATGCCACAACAAAGCCAAATATTGCTACTCATTTGTCGTTACCCAGCGGGCACCTGTGAACCAAGTCACGGAGGCGAGTAGCGTTACCCGCGCCACACCACCACAAACCCGTTTATAGGGCGGGCCACTTTCATACAACAACACAGAAGAAAGGACAGAAAGAACAGAGAAGGAAAGAAACATCCATGCCCGAACCGGGATTCGAACCCGGGACCCACAGCTTAGGAGTCAGGAACGCTAACCACTCAGCCAATCGGTCGGCGGGTTATTCCTTATATACAGTGCTATTTCGTTATACGGTGACAAATTTGCCTTTCAAATAGGGTGATTTTTTTTTAATTCGCTAGTGAATTTCTTGGCTGTTGTTATACGGCTCTCCGAAAAGAAAAAGTGCCAAAACAATTGTGGCTCATTTTATTAGAAGAAATAACTATACATAAAGACACTTTAAATTCATTGCTTTAACAACAACAAAACTGCTATTTAAGGAAAAATCTAAAACAAGCGCAACATATTGCAAAGAATAACCCATACGATAAATGTTAGCTCTTTCCATTAATAAGAAATAAATCTGAGCATAGTCAAAATAACAACACTGGAACACAAAATTCTTTTTCGAAGGGATATTTATTTATTAGAAGTGAATGCCTATTTAAAGAACAAATATTGTTTATCAATGCAACAACCATTTATTTAGTACATATTTTTCTATCCTTGGCGAAAAATCATGTTATTTGGCGAATTTTTTTATTGGTCGACATGTTTTTGCACATTACCCCACCCCCCAAATAATTAAGAAGATTTTTAAGACCTAAAGCCTATTTGATATTCATAATCATTCAACTATATAATATAAATGCATTCCAAAACTGATTGCTTATCTAACGCAGTAAAACTTCCTTCACATGTGTTTGAACGGGTTACGTAAAACAACGTACATTAATGAAAATGTGTTATTGAAATGGCCGTTTGTCTTAAAGCTGCTCACCACAAGATGGAGCAAAGTGACAAACAAATTTTTACTCAGAAAAGTTTCATCGCAATTCAATTTGATGTTCAAAGATAGAAGAATTCCGTTTCCGTGCTACGTGGATTTACACTCGTGTCCATAAATTAAGGATAATGCAAGTTCAGGCATTTGTAAAGTCTATTTATTAAACAAAAGGTAAAGAGCAAAAAATATGCTATTTGTTTGACATCATTAATAAAAGTTGCGATTTTTACTCCCTGGAGCAAATTTCAAAAAAGAACCTACTTACAAAAACCAATATAACATGGTTAGTATGATGGTTAATACATAGTATGCCCCCGGACGATGCAATACAGATCGTACAATGCCTAGGCATGCTGAGTATCAAATTATCGATCTGATCTTGGGGAATATTACACCACTCATCAAGCAATGCTCTCTGAAGTTCCGGTAGACATGTGGGAGGGAGTTGACGGGCTGAAACTCGTCGGCCAAGCATGTCCCAAACATGCTCTATTGGATTCAAGTCCGGTGATTATGCTAGCCAGTCCATACGAATTGTATCCTCCGATTGAAGGCATTCGTCTACAATATTTGCACGATGAAAACGGGTGTTGTCATGCATAAACAGAAATCCTGCACACAGGGTGCCCCGAAACAAACGTACATGTTGTTCCAGAATGACATCCCGATAGATGTGGCCTGTCATGGTTACATTCTGAACATGCAGGTTAGTTCTGGAACCTAGAATAATTCGGTGTCCACAATGCATGCTCTCTACTCCAGGCTAACCGCAGGTGACACATCTGACAGGCCTACGAGCATAAAGACCAATGTGCCCTAAGCGCCTGTACACGGTCTGTCTATAAACTGTCCTATCACTAGCTGATGAAAGCTGACGAGACAGGTCTGATGCTGTGCTCCATCTGTTTCTTTTGGCAGTAACTGCCAAATACCGGTCCTCATTCTGCGTTGTAACTTGAAGGGGATCTGTCCTGTATAACGTCTACTCACATTACTATCCTCTTGGAACAGTTTTCAAAAGCCTGGAGATGACACTCTGGGTGATTCCAAGTTCCTCGGATACTTTCAGCTGGGTACGTCCACATTCCAGACGGCCCTACCACACATAAAACATCATCCAAATGCTTCCTTTGTGCCTTAACTATGCGGTTATTGCACTGAAAGGCTTTAAGAGCGCTTGTGAACAATTTTACTTCTTTGAAACATTCCTTATATACCCCTCTCTTACACTCTCGTCATTGTGACGTACTATCGGCGCCATCTGGTGGTTTCTTGTAATTTACATATTATTCTTCAAGATGTGTGTGATAATTCTATATGTGAAATTTTTATTTTAGAGTTCAGTTTCTGTGTGATTCTGAATTATCCTTAATTTATGGACATGGGTGTAAATCTAATAACCGCTCGTAGAAGAGTTGTTAAATCTGTTTCAATAACCCTATAACAACTCGATTAGGAAAAACTTTAAGCTGTTTTGAGAGAAAAGTGTCAATTGAATTATTATTAAAATAAAAGAAATCAAAATATTTTCTTCCAGATAAAGAAAATAGTGTCTTACCACTGAAGACAATTTTTTTTAACGTTTTTCCTAAATCACTTGATTTTGGCAAGATTGATTTAAAAAAATCATAAAGAAGAATTAAAAGATGCAATTTTACAAAAAATTTTTTAAAAAACTCTATGTAAAGATGTGATAACAGAAACAAATTCAGTTTATTTGCAAGTAAAAGAAAACTTTGTATATATATATAAATATATATAAGAATAACAAATATGTAAAATAAATAACTTAACATTATACAATGTAAGCAAATTAAATGGGAAAATTCAAGTGTATAAACGTGTAAATTAGGTTTAAGATAGTATATTTAACCTGAATGAGTGCCGGACCCATGAGGCCGTAGTGATTGGAGTATTTCTGTATGAAATCATTCATGGTGTTCAGGCGCTCTTCTTCCAGCTGTTGGAAGGCGGCGGTGGCCCTGTAGACAGAAGTTTCCCAATCCTGCCTTGACCTTTCCCCTTTCACGCATGCGTTGTAGTAGTCGATATCGGCTCTCGTTAGCAGCTCCTCCGCTTTCCTCTTCTTGGCTTCCAACTGAATATTTAATAGAAGAGGAGTTAGCATATAGTTTCATTTTAACTCTACAATTTGTACAAGATTCAAAAGCAATCAAAATTATTTGAAATACACTCAGAATATAATATAATGAAACTTTATATGCAAAATACGTATACAAACCCGGTGAATTGGTGTAAAATTTTGGAAATTCTGGAATATTTAGTTAAAGAGAGAAAGTCGGAAGCTAATATTATTTCAAAGCCTGGCTGTAATTTTAATTTTATAAAAAATCAAAATGTTTCAATTGTTTTTTGATTCTTCAAGATGAAAACCTAAATAGGAACTAGTCTTTCATTGACATTTATTTTACTGTTCACTAAAAAAATATTTTACTATTGTTTATATGATTTTATTGTTATTTAATTTCACTGTTTGATAATTATGGTTATTCAAACATAGCACACTATTATTTATTCATCAATATAATCCTTTCTTTTCTTCAATAGTTTTGTTTTTATTCCTTGATATTTTTATTGTAATTTGCAGTTTAATTTCTATTCTTTAATAAATTTTGCACTTTATTATAAATTATTTTATAGTTCAAAAATGCAACAATTTTATCAATTGTATACTTCAATGGTAAGCCTTCTGCCGTAGTGGTATCGCTTCGCGTTCCAGTTCACGGGTCCGAGGTTCAATACTCGGGCTGAGTAAAGTCGACTCAGCATTTCGTCCCTTCTGTGGGTCGATAATATTTAGTACCAAGCATACTTTGGAACTAAACACTAAGAGTTTCGCGTTAAGCTGACCACCTAACCGGGTCATATGTTTCGCACCCCAGAACCCTTAGTCATGAGAACCGAAATGGGCACTGCAGGTCTTGCCCCCCTCCCCCACATGGGCTGTCCTGCCACTGAGAGAGAGAAAGCACTGTTTAAAACGAGGCAATAAAACTTCTGAAGAATAGTTAAAACATTCAAATGTAAATGTATTAATATAAAACAAATTATTATATATAATATAAAATAATTTAAACATATAAAAGACAAAACATTAATTGCTTAGAAATATTTTTTTCCAAAGAAATAAGTCCATTTATTTTAAGAATTTAACTGTATTGCTGTAATCTGTCTCATTAGGAATTCAGGCATAACACAGATGTTTACGCAATTACAGTTTGATGTAGACACTAAAATTCAATGATACTATTCATTGCATCTGCAATATGGTACACAATAATAAATATTTGAAATAAAATGATTACAAAGAACCTTGACAGAAAAATAGAAAACGCAGCAAATATTTTTCTCTCTAATGATATCGAATTTTACACAATAATTATATATCCATATAAATAAAATCTTTATTCTGTTTGTTCGCCAAAACTTTGTCCAAAATTGAGGAGTGAAATTGATATTCTGTAGTCAGAGTCACTTTCCGCTTAACCTAAAATAAAAACTAAATTTCATTTCGTATTTTTGATTGCAGTGTTTATAACTAATTTAAGCTGTAATTCATGTGGACGTGAATTCACTCTGTAAAGTCACTTATGACGCGATATTATCGGTTTAAGCTCGCTTCGGAACTCTTCTCGCTTCAAGAAAGAAGAAGTCTGTGATTCCTCCCTCTTTTAAAATTGCCATTCGCGCGTAATCGTGGAGAACAGAAAGGAAATATGTAGACATCGGTTCCATCTGTTATTTACATTAAAATCAGTTTTTTTTTAATAAAATAATAAGCAAAAACAATCTTTTTTGCAAAAATAATAATAATTTTATTTTTTCAAAAAAGGTTGTTTTTGCTCATTGTAGCTTTTAGTTTTGCGTTATATACCATACATAGGAAATGCACTGGAAAACGGATGAAAGAAATATCGAACTCACTGTTTGATAATTTCTTGACTAAAGAAAATTTTCAAGCTCTCAATTCGATTTTATCTGATTTGATTTATATTTGAAATAATATTTCGCGCTGGAAAACATCGTTTTGAACAAAGTAAATATTGCTACAACTTTGTAAATACTACTTGTATTTGTCTTAAAATATTTTAGACAAATCTGAAATACTCAGATTTTGGACCAAATTGCGCAATTTAGGCGAACTCTTCTTTAAAAACGGCATTTCTAGTCATTTGGCGATTAGACAACCACTTGGCGAAAAATAAGAACTTCTGGAAAATTCCATCACCGAAATTCTAGGACCAATATTAAGCAAGATAGCATAGAACCCTCCAGAAACCTTGACGAAACTCATAGATTTTCACGCCGAGTCAGATATAAATAACGAAGCCAGGCGTAGAATTATGATTAGTGAAGCCGATCAGCCTTGAATGCAAGTGTACAGAAGCTGCTGTCTGTCTGAGGTGTTAGAGACTTTTCTGATTGGAAGCTGTTTCCCATTGTATTAGGTGCATTGGAGCTGTGTCATAGTGACTACAGCTGGAATTTCTTGTATTTTGTTGAAATTGATACGAATAAAAGTCTTGCGATTTTTTGTGAGATGGTTTTATCGATTCTCAATCAACACGAATTCCAAAGTTCTAAAGTATTGCTGTCTTTTCAAATCGCAGTTTCTGACAAAAAAATATTTCTACTGTAAGTTGTGCTCCACGAACCTGTAGATATTGCCTGTTAGTAATAAATTAAATTTATTCGATAAAAACGAAAATATTATGAATAAATAATGATAGATATGTAAATATAAAATAGTAATAAAGTTTATCTGCCAAAAAGGCAAGAAGTCTTATATATTAAAGCATTTATTATAATAATTTGCATGTGTTATTGAGTGCATCGCAGCTAATACCGCAGAATTGGTCAGAACTTAACCGTTAGGATTACATGAATATAAGCCAAGTAGGCATTCAAAACAATTGAGTTTTCAAGAACCCTTTGGGGGGAGACTCACTTTGTGGATGTCCTTCTCCGTAAGGAGCTTCCCCTTGTTGAGCTTGCAGTCGATGAGCTGCTCCTGCATCCTCTCGTTCTCCCGGGCGCACGAGTAGCTGATCTTCTTGGCCTTCAGCTCCTCGCTCCTGCGGTCACTCAGCGTCTTGGACGCTTTGTCCACCGAGTTCTCCACCTACACGAAGCAGAATGCCCTTTAGAAAATGCAAAACTGAGACCTTCTTAACATCTCCGCCGCCTTGGAATGATCATCAGATCGTAATAAAAATTCTTTTCATAAAAGTTCATTCTTCAAGAAATGTAATTTCTCATCATGAACGGACTGAATTTTAACTTCTAATAATTATTTAACATTGATTACTTAAAGGGAAATTTAATTTTTTTCTACTTCAAATAACTTGTTGTTGTTGTCGCGTGTGCCAGCCAGGCTGGCAATATGGGGTGCGCTGCTCCACTTTTTCAACTGAACCATATTTTGATGTGGAGTCCGACTTCCTCAGTACACACATGCCATAGAAACCCGTTTCTAGGGTATAGGCAACCATTCACACCCCATTCATACAAGGAAAGGACAAAGACAAGATAGATAGAGAGAGAAAGTACATCCATGCCCGAACCAGAATTCGAACCCAGGGCCTCCTTATCCTTAGTCAGGTACGCTGACCACTCGACAAGTTGGTCGGCATTCAAATAACTTAAAATTTAAATTTAAAATGGTAATTAACCAAAAATATTACCTACGTGTTTGCTTTTTTTATTAAGTGGGAATAAAAGATTATGAATAGTATTTAAAATTATCTAAATTATTTAGAAAAATATTTTTTTTCATTCAAAGAACTTAAAAATTAATTCAAATAAGAAATTAATGAAAAAAATTACACCTTGTATGTTACCTCATCTACTAACTGAGAATAAAAACAAATAAAAAATGCTTACATTATAATATATTATATAATATAAACTATTTAGATTAAGAAATTTTCCAAGTGAAAAAATTTAAAAATTCAATATAAGAAGGAAATTAAACCCAAAACATAGCTTATATATTTTCTCACCAATTAAATGGTTTAAAAAGATACTGAATAGTATTTAAAATGTCATTTAAAGTATTTATTAGATTGGTGCGTATGAAATGTCGGATTCTTAAGTGATTGTATAAAACTGCATACCTTTCTTCAAAAGCTGTTTATTCAATCAAAGTATGCTCCATTCGCTTCAATACACTTCTCCCAACGAGATTTTAAAGCGTAGATGCCTGTCTTAAAAAATTTTGGTCTTTAGAATTAATAAACTCTGATATCGAGTTTTTTAGACTGTCTTCATTTTCATAGTGTTTGCCCCTTAAAAACAGCTCTAAATGCTTGAAAAAATGAAAATCGGTCGGCGAGAGATCCGGTGAATAGGGTGGATGCTGCAATGATGAGCATACGTTTAACCGATCCAGCTTATTTCGCTCTGTCAGTGCGTGCGGTACCCACTTGTCCATCTTCTTAACCTTGCCAATCTCAGAAAGGTGTCTCAATATCGTTGTATGGTCAACTTTCATCCTGATAGCAAGTTCCCTCGTGGATATGGCTGGATCCGCTTCCACTAGAGCCTTCAGGTCATCATTCTTCACAGACGTTTTGGGTCTTCCGCGCGGCTCATTTTGCAGTGAAAAATCACCAGTCCGAAATTTTTCGAACCAACGCTGCACTTTCCGATCGTTAACCGTATTCTCCCCAAACGCTTGGTTTATGTTGCGTGCAGCTTTTGCAGCACTATTACCAAGTTTGTACTCATATAAGAAAATGACGCGAATGTCGGCAGAATTCATATCGGCAATAAACTCAAAAGAAATAAAAAAGGGAAGACCTTCGAGAAAACCTATTTTGCTGAAATGAGTCTCTGGCAATGGACAATACGAGTATGAATGAGGTTATGCCAAATACAAAAGTATAACGAAAACAGGGAGGAAAACGTCCGCATGTAAAGAGAATCCGACATTTCATACGCACCAACCTAATAGTTTAAAAATCTAACTAGATTAAAAATCTGTTGTAGCTTATCCTCCAAATGTCTGCCGAAGTCAGACAAGGTTCTGCAGACCGCTGACCCTGAGGAAATCGAGGACCAGAAGGGAGGATGAGTAAATGTCTTCCTTGGAGAGTCCCAAACAGCCCAGGATGTGTTGAGGAGAAGCCTGCTCAGTTTTACATTTAGAGCAGACCTCAAAGATTTTCTAGCCTTTGAGATAAGAGAGACGCCTTATGGGGTCGGTCGCTAATCTGGGAATAACGGTGTAAGGGGCTCTGCCCGCGTACCAGTGTAGGCAGGGAGGAATCTTCCACCTCTCCAAAATCTCAGAATTAACATTAATAATAATGTTCTAAAAAGGTGAGTGTTGAAGAGGAAGGATTATCATGGCAACGGCCCTCCCTGGCCAATTGATCCGCTTGCTTATTACCGTATATGTCTACATGAGAAAGAATCCATTGAAAATAGACGTCATGGAACTTCGAAATGAGCTTAAGATTAAAAATATTTTCCATTCAAATAATGTAATTAATTATAAAAAGGAAAGTAACTAAAAACATAACTTATAAGACTCTTCATTTATTAAACAAGAATGAAAGCTAATGAAAAGTGTTAAAAATTTATTTTCTAAGTGCTTATATTAAAAAATTTAAAGTGAGATATAAAAATTAAATGTAAGTTAATATTAATTTAATGAAATGATAAATCAATACGATAATGAGAAAATGTAATGTACTGATATAAATACTTTTATTTATTTTATGTTAAAAAATTAATAATGATAATAATTGACGAATAATAATTAGTCATCAATCTAGAAATACGTTATACTTTTACTATTCGAGTAAAATGTTAATTTTATCTCACATTAAATAAATTCTCATGTTAAAAAATCAATCTCTTGTTAAAGAGAATCTTTCTTTTGAGAAGATCTTTCTTTTAGTTGTTTATTTATTTTCGTTTGAAATAAAATTTCCGCTATTCAAAATAACTGAAAATCTCATAAAAATATGAATTTCATGTTATAAATAGCCACAAATATGATGAATATTTTCTTTAGAGATTAAATACAAGAAAGTAAAATAATACTATACTTAATATTTTCTTAAAAGATAGAATACTAAAGAATAAAAAATTTAATTTCATATAAAGTTAAGAAATATATAATTTGAAAATGAGAGAAAGTGATGAAGACCAAGGGGAAAAAATTGCCCGAAGAAGCTGAAAACGATCTCAAGAGCTTGAAAATAACAACTTGGAAAGTTAAGGCACGAGACAGTCCGCTTTTTGGAGTCGAATTGTTTGGGAGACTGTAGTCCAACATGGAATGCAGTGCTGCAGAGTTAGCTAGTATAATCATATTCTCAAAAATATATAGAGATAAAAACTCTCAAACTTCGAATTTGAAAATAATGAAATTAATTAATTAAAAAATAATGAAATTACTTGAAAATAATGAAAATTATTTATTTAGTTTTTTTATTTTATTTCTTAAAACAAATTTTAAAGTTTTTTTACTCTAGAAAACTAAAAAGCGCTAGTCAAATAAATTAATTATTATTTATTAATTAAAAAGAGAAAAGTGCCCATAATTTTGCAAAATATATTTTAAATGTAAGAATAATTAATTAAAAATAAGAATGCCAGGACAAAGAAAATCATCATTTTAAGTACTTGAGAAAGATAAACATATTTTTATGATAAATCATAATAAAAAGCTATTTTTGATTGTAAAAACCTATCATATAAACCATAAGAGCATAATTTAAATGTATGGCAATAAATTTGATCAAATATAAAGTAAATAAAAATAACACATTATAATTTTTTAATTTTTATTAATACATGTTAATAAAAATTAAGAAAAGTTAATTTATTAAAAATAAATAATTTTATTTAAAAAATCAAAAATAGAAAATGATATTCATTTTACTCACTAGTTTTCTTTGTTTATGTTGGCACTCTAACAATATTTTGATTGGTTTGACAACATCTTCTTCTAAACTAGCAGAAAATGTCCTGAAAATTAGATAAACAAAATCAATTTATAGTATGCACAAATAGTTAATCAAACACATCTCAAATTATTCTCTTTATTTTTTATATTCTTTACTTTTCGTAAATTTAATTAAAGCCATTGACTCATTTGATTTCGCTTGGTAGCAGCTCAAGTCTGTTGTTGCCATAAAAACCAGATCTGCCGAATACTTTTATTTTGCTTTGAATTTTATTGTTTTGCAAATACCAATGTAGCCAAGAAGGCCCTCGATTTTATGAGGATCCAAAACTGAAGAATACTATTAAGAAAAGTTCTTTCCCATGCACTAAAAGAGTTCGCACTTCCATCATTTCGTAATGGAGCTGTTGAAGACGGTGATGGACCAAAAACTTATCTGGGGACGTTCGAGAAATCAAATATTTCAAAAGATTCATTTCTTTAATGAGATACTCTATGGTACATATCCTAACAGCTCATATGTGTATATGAATTTTTTAATTTTCGTGACATGTTGCTTTTTGGGAGGATAGTTCCCAGCCATCTTCCGTGACAGATGTGTATGGAAAAATGCAGAAACGTAACATACAACTTTCTAACCTATAACTTTCCTTTCTGAAGAGAAGTTATACCATTAGGCCACCTTGTGCGGTACGTATACTTTAATTGAAAAAATTTTCCTTTTACAAAAATCATACTTAAACCATCAACCAGAATGCATGATAATGGAAATGAGAACAAATCTAAAAGGAGAGAGTCATAGAATTTATACCTTTTTTCAAGGCTGATCATGGTGATTGAGATTTTAATGGTGGTCTGATCTGCTCTTGGGGATTATCACTAAACAGCAGATATTTTCCGCGGTAGGCCTTTCTAAGTTTCAAAAGAACTATTGAATTTATAGTTTTGAGATAGATCATAGTGATTAATAATGGGTAATCAAGAATTTTTCTTTAGACAATTGTTTTCTAGTTCCAAAGAAATTACAGAATATACAGTTTTTTTAATAGGTAACAGCAGTTCATATAGAACAATCGAGATCTTTTCAGAAGAACAGGGTATTAATAGGTCTACATATTCCAAAAAATTATAGAATTTACAGTTCTTTTCTGGGTTCTAATTTGGTGATTTAGAATGAAAGATCGAGAATTTTTCCGATGAAATGTGATGTTAGTGGATCCATGTCCCAAAAAGAATCATAAAACGACAGGGTACTTTTAAATGGTCCTGATGATTCACATCAATAGAGCACGATTTTCTTGGTGTGCCGTGGTGTAAATAGCTCTATGTCCCAAAAGAATTATAGAATATGCAGCTCAATTTTGGAATAATTCATGATGGTTCCAATCGAGTGATCACAATTTTTCTGGTCTGCCTTGGCTTAAATGTGTCTTGGTCCCAAAAGAATTATAGAATGCGAGTTAAACTTTGGAATAGGTCATAGTGATTCACTTAGAGTTATCACAATTTTTCGGTGGGTCATGTTATAAAAATGGGACATGATCGAAAAAGAGTTATAGAACATACAGTTCAATTTTGGAGCAGGTCATGATGATTCATATCGAGGAATTGCAATTTTTCTGGTGGATCATAGTACAAATGGGTGTAGGTTCCAAAAGGAATATAGAACGCGTACTTCACTTTTGGAATAGATCATGATTCACATAGAGTAATACAATTTTTCTTGTGGAATGTAATATAAGCGAATCTAGAGGCCCCAAACGAATTATAAAACATGCAATTTACTTTTAGAACAGCTTATGGTGCTTCACTTCGAGTGGTCTTAATTTTTTTGTTTTTTTGTTGTACCGAGGAGTATATGAGTCTAGGTCCAAAAAGAATTACAGATCGCATAGGTCTTTCCTGGGATGGGCCTTACTACTATAGGGGACTACTATAATAGTCCCCACTCAATGAATGAAATTTTTCTGAGGGTCCATCACCCCCTGTCTCATTTAATATAAGTCAAACTGTAATCTGAAGATTTTCATTCTAAAAAGCGCGATTCTAGGCCAGGGCGATATTGATTGAATCGTAGTTTTTATCAAAGTAAAGATTTATAACCTGTGTGTGTCTGCTTCATTTTCCATTTGAAGAGCTACCTCCTGCCACGCATGCTGAGTGGTTCTGAAAACAGAAAACAATTGGTTAATAACGAGTAGAAATTTTTATGATAATAACTAAATTTGCAATATAGCATGTAACTTCATCAATGTAAACATTTTACCCAAGAGTGAGTCTAGTTGCTTTGTTTATTTTTGCTGCTAGCTTGGATAGATGCTTTGCATATGTAATTTCTAGTTCCGACCTAAAAAGAAAAAAATATGATAACACAAAAGGAATAATAAATGGATTTCAGGTACTTAAAATAATATCGATAACACAAACAAAATTAACAGAATACTAAGGTATATAAATATGTATCTAATCGCTGATAATTTTATTTCAGTAGTATTCAAGCCTTACAAATACGTGATTTTGTACTTTTGAAATCTTATTTGATAAAGAGTGGTTGCGTAAAATGTTGTTGTTGTTGTTGATGTTGCACCTGCATACTTCCCTGTACCTAGTCCTTAGATGGACTTTACCACTTGGATAGAAGCAGCCGGATGGGGTCTTCGTGATTTTGAAGCAGGGAGCGAGCAGAAGATTCCCAAGACTTGACCTGCCACCCCCAGATGCGTCACCTCACCTGGAGGACATTGCGGCCAGATTTAGTGTGCCCCGGCCGCCTTTAGCGAAAACAACGGAACCTTGGCAAGCCTGGGACTCAATCTCACTCCCTTCCGAAAGTGAGAATGACTCCCTCATTAACCAGGCCCCGTGGCCTCAATATTGGGATGGGATATAAAGTTATACAGGAAAACAATGGTACAAAAATACACAGGATTATTAAATTACAAGAATATGTAGGATCACAAAGTTGCAAAAATACGTGGAATTACACACTTACAGGAATACATAGAATTACAAATGTATGAAAATACGAAGGATTACAATTAATGACTAAAAAAAGAACAACACACTGAAAAAAAATGAATTTGAAGAGGAGCTCATCAATCAAGAACAGTCTATTGAAAAGAGTCCATAAAAACAGGTTGAAGCTGCTATTTGCTTAGTAAAGTCTAAGCACTTAGGCTAAGTACTTAAGTCCAAGTACTTAGGCATGGGATATTAGCAGAGGAGGGTCAATGATGATTCTTCTTGAACCACGTGAATAAGCACTCTTGATTAATAAGGAAGTCCATTAGTTGGTTTAGTTTTCATCTAGAGGTCTTGTTAGAGAGTACGGCTCGTTTCCAGTTAATAACCCACTGCTTTTTAGGGTTGATAAATGCCACGTGGAAGTGAGTGGGCAGACGGTGAGATAGTGTATTGGGTCTCCCTCGTTACCAAAGGTACAATTTGGGGTGTCCGTTAGACCCACCCTGTAGAAGTAAGTAGGGAATGGGCCATTGAAATTTGCAAGCGCTTATTTTGTGCTCACAGTAGCCGGATGAGAAAATATTTTTACTCGAGGACGGTCACACTGAGAAGCTGGTGCACGTCAAAAGCTTCCTTGGTCTAAGCTCAGGAGTGGATCTTGTTTCTGGGGATGCTCTACAAAGTGTGGTTGAAGCAGTATCGTGGAAAGCATTTAATGAAAAAGAAGCCGGTGTCTGCTACCTGAAATCGGTAATCTCTTGTGTTCGTTGAGTATTGCCAAAGAAAGGAGATTCTTGGGAGCATCAGGAATGGATGGTCGCAAATAAGAGGAGACGCTTGAAACACTCCACACTTATTTAAGAAATGAAGAATAACTTATAGCAGAGAATCAGAAAATCTTAAGTGATCTGTACAATGATTTTATTAAAAACAGATTCTACAATCCAAACTGTCTTTTTATCTAGTGCAGGTTATGTTTTTGTAAGGCCGTCCACAGTTGGAATTATTCACCACGATTTCCTTTTCCCAGTGGGGCAAATCCTCATATTTCAAATTTAAGGAATTAAGATGGATGTACTGAAAATGATAAGGAAATAAATTAATGAAAAGCCATGGCGTTCTTCTCTTTCAAGGTTATGGCCGTTTTCACGTCGCACAATAGTTGATATTGGCAATAAGTGGTTTGGATTATGAAGCATTTTATCCATCATTTCTATCCATTTGACTTATGTATTGATGATTATCTGTTTCGAAACCTGGATCCTTTTTTTTATCTGGAAAAATTGCTCACTTCAATTACGGGAGTCCATGAATGAACAATCTCATTTTCAGTAAAATATAACTTTCGGTACCTGAGCCAGCTAGAGACAAGCATTGCTAAGAGAATCTATACAGAAACTTCGTAAGTTCCAAGGGCGTGATACGGAGGGACTGTCAGAATATCAGTACAGGTGTCGATTCTTTAAAGGACGGTCATTCAAAAACACGAAAGACTTGACTGTGTTCAGATGCTCTGATAGGCAAGGAATAACTAATCGAAAAAAGTACAATAGAAAGTAGAACAATGGAAAAAAGTTAAGTCAAGTGCAGTAGTTGCGATGACAGTCAAAGCTTCGCGCTCTATCTTTACATTCAACCGATCGTGGGTTCACTTCCCGCCTTGGGTATTTGTAGTGGTTCAGAATACGTTTTTAATTGTAGGTGTTGATATAATTAGTCCTCAAGTGTGAAAGAAGACTTTTGAGAGGAAAACAGACCTACAAACATAACAAACAAGTGATTCCAATTTTTATTAGGTTGGTGCGTATGAAATGTCGGATTCTCTTTACATGCGGACGTTTTCCTCCCTGTTTTCGTTATACTTTTGTATTTGGCATAACCTCATTCATACTCGTATTGTCCATTGCCAGAGACTCATTTCAGCAAAATAGGTTTTCTCGAAGGTCTTCCCTTTTTTATTTCTTTTGAGTTTATTGCCGATATGAATTCTGCCGACATTCGCGTCATTTTCTTATATGAGTACAAACTTGGTAATAGTGCTGCAAAAGCTGCACGCAACATAAACCAAGCGTTTGGGGAGAATACGGTTAACGATCGGAAAATGCAGCGTTGGTTCGAAAAATTTCGGACTGGCGATTTTTCACTGCAAAATGAGCCGCGCGGAAGATCCAAAACGTCTGTGAAGAATGATGACTTGAAGGCTCTAGTGGAAGCGGATCCAGCCGTATCCATGAGGGAACTTGCTATCAGGATGAAAGTTGACCATACAACGATATTGAGACACCTTTCTGAGATTGGCAAGGTTAAGAAGATGGACAAGTGGGTACCGCACGCACTGACAGAGCGAAATAAGCTGGATCGGTTAAACGTATGCTCATCATTGCAGCATCCACCCTATTCACCGGATCTCTCGCCGACCGATTTTCATTTTTTCAAGCATTTAGAGCTGTTTTTAAGGGGCAAACACTATGAAAATGAAGACAGTCTAAAAAACTCGATATCAGAGTTTATTAATTCTAAAGACCAAAATATTTTTAAGACAGGCATCTACGCTTTAAAATCTCGTTGGGAGAAGTGTATTGAAGCGAATGGAGCATACTTTGATTGAATAAACAGCTTTTGAAGAAAGATATGCAGTTTTATACAATCACTTAAGAATCCGACATTTCATACGCACCAACCTAATAGTTCCTTCGATATAAATGTGACTTCAGATATTTCGCCAGAAACCGCACCCAAAGAAACAAAAAAAATGAAATTGATAACTTCCCTTATTTTTGAGAAATGTTTAAATTAGAATTTCGTGAAATATATACCAATTTTAATTTTTATTTTATATTAAGCGATATATTTTTGAGTGAAACACAAAATTTCTTGGGTTAAAAATAATTCACACAATATCCCATTTTAACTATTTGATCTTTTATGTATCCAATTCTTATTTCATTTCATAAATTTCACGTTATCTTTACCGGGAAACATGAACTACAATTAATTAAAAATTATTACGAAATGACCGAGGGAATTATTTCCTTATCAGCGTCACTCGTGAGTTAAAAGTGCTCGATTGATACCCCTTGAGAGCCCACAAAATATCATTATAGTCAAAGAATAATAATTATTTTTTATTAAACTTTTACGAACAGGGAAGTCAATTCCAAGAAATAAAAATCCAAGCGACCGTTGGCAGTTGCCTTGTGATATACTCGCTATTGTGTTGCCCAACGGCATCGGATCAACGGCGGGGAAAAAACAACCTGATAACCCCTTCTCAGTTTGCTTCTCATAAAGAATAGAAGAAAGTATTTTTTCATCTAAGCATGTTCATAATTTCATTACCACAAAAATAATTACGTTCATTTCTATTGTCTAAACGGAAATTAAAAACGCAACACTTAATAAAATGACAGACTCTATGTAAATTATCCTCATATAAACGTTGTGAAAGTCAAACTCTTTCACTTGATATTATGCATCATTTTAGATTTAAAAAAAAGTTACAAATACATAGTTATTGTTATACAGTTATAAATACACAGTTATTACTCTAACACTGCATTCACAAAATTTAAATACACTGTTCGTAAATTAGAGGATAGTTTTAAGGAATCTCTGATTTACGAACATTCACTTTTTTATGAACTACTGGCTACTTCCAACCCTATAACACCACAGATACAATAATAATTTTAACTCTCATTTACGAAATAAAATTTTGAAAAATCCCTTTTTTGCGAGTCATACTAATGAGAAGCCAAAATACTTCATTCATTCTTGAAAAAAGAAACGACACGTGTAAGCGATCCAGACAGCGTGGGAACACGTGGATGTGAGACACTGGTTCAGAAGGAACTGTGGTGCTTTTTCTCTCTCATTGCTTGACTAAGCTCTCAACGGATATTTCCGGTGTCAAATTTGAGAAACATTTGAGCCAGCCCTAGTTTTTCCTCACCCATGAGATTTACAGACATACAGTTCCAGGAAGGAATACCCTAAGGCGAGAGGGGACAAGCAAACTGACCACATATGCGGAGAAAATCTGCGTCAGAACAAGCTGAAGGAAATTAGGATGCGGGGGGTTATATTGTCCACTTTACCCCTATTGCGGTTAAGTGGTCTTCTCATTCCCCACTTAAAATTCGCCCCCACCCCATTGAGATAGGAACTATTTTTTCTTTGTAAACAGGTGCTGTGGCGTGACTTATGAGTTTAAATTCACCAATCAGTTCTTTCAGTCTTTGTAAGAAGGACTGCCCCCAAACAACTGCGCTAGATGGCGCTGAAGCTCATTTCTAGATTTATTTTGAGGAAGGATTCCCCTTAAACTTCTGTCTTTCCCGTGCGTAAGGGTGCAGAAAGAGGGAAAAAATTATTTTCTCTTCCCCGCACATTAGAAAGGGAAAATACTCTTCAAAAGTTTATGCTCTCTTGGCGAAAAACTTCGCATCTCCTTTCCGTTTATTATAACATAGAAAGTGGGAGCTGATAAGGATGTCCTGGGTTCGAATCCCGGTTCGGGCATGGATGTACTTTCTCTCTCTATGTATCCTGTCTGTCCTTTCCTTGTATGAAAGAGGTGTGAATGGTTGCCTACCCTATAAACGGGTTCCTACATCATGTGTGTAGAGCAAAGTCGTACTTTCACCTTCATGGTGCTCTGATTAAACGAAAGACGCTCCCAATCGACTTAAAATCGAATAGCCAAGGCATAGCGAGCTTGGCTTGTCCAAGTGTCATTAGTAACAACAACAAGTGGGAAATACAATTTAAAAGTTAGTGCTCTCTTGTTCTGCAGCTTCAACAACTCAATTTATGACGTTTTGTTTGACACGCCGACTTCGTTGAGGATTTGTAGCAGTTGAAGAAAGGAACGTGTTGATCAATTGAAATGAAAAAGAAAATTCTGAATGAAAGTAGACAAAAAAAATATTAAGACAAAAATTGTTTAAAAAAAATCCAAATAGTAGTTTTTCGACAATTTTAAAAACTCGGAAAAAAATCTAAAAAAGGAAACAGTACCAGCGAAACAACAATAACCTCCATGTGGAAAATAATTTAGAGAAGGAAAACACTCTAAATTGGAAGAAACTGCCTGCTGGGCTGAGAGAAATGAGAGGAACGAACATTCCTGTTGTGATGGTCATGTCGTCAGGGAGAAATCCAACTGCTTCACAGTGAAGCTGAAAGTAAAGGATTTCAAAGCCTCAAACGTTTGACTCCAAAAATCTACATCCAGACACGGTTTGAGCTTTAGAAAATTGTGTAGTGAAAGTGGAATCAAAAAAATAATTTTATTTTGCATGTATTTCTTATAATGCACATTTTAAATCATTCTTTCTAATAGTATTTTTTATTTATAAGGAAACAGTAGTTTGGTAAATAAAATCAGGGATCTTAATAATGTAATACATTCATTTTCTATTTTATGTACTTTCTTTTTCAAGAAATATTTTATCAGTCCCAACGAGTTCATAAAATCGAGCGCGCCTATTGTATATTTTTTCCACTAAATTTATACCCTCTAACAAAAAATATTAACCGGTAAAAAATTTAAAAAAATGCTATGAAAAAATTTCATGTAAATATGATAGAAAATTAGCAGATGTTTGTAATGTTTCCAATTGCCTTTTTATGCAGATTAAAAAGCTAATAAAAACTGCTAATAACTTATCGTTTGGAACTACGGTCAAATGATGAAGTCTACATCTGAGATGGCTCTCTTTCCTTGAGCACAAAGGCATGTCTGCAGAAGAACACTGCGACCAAGATTAGTATTTGATTACGCGACTCAGTTACCACACATACACAGTTATTGCACGAGCCTACTTCCTTGTACCTGTTGGGCTTCATTAGTTAATGAAAGGAGTCGGGTGGAAGTCTTCAGGATTTAAAAGTGGGAATCAAGCACAAGACCCCCTAATACTTGACCTGCCACCACCAGAAGTATCATTTCACTTGGATTACATGACGACTACAACCTATTGAACGTGCCTAAGCCACGTTTAGTGAACATGACGATCTTTGTTTAAGCCAGGATTCGAACTCGCTACCTTCTGACAAAGAGAAGACGCCCTGACCAATTATCGCAGCCTATATACATATACAGTGGTGCAAACAAGCCCAGCTCTTCGGCTGGGTCGGATTTAAAACCTGTGACTAGAAGACGGGACGATAACTTTTCTGTCAATCATAGGTTAAATCATTTTCTTTTTTAATTGAGCATTTTCATCATCGCGTAGTGAGGGTTCTTCTGTTGGCAGCCTGATTTTAGATGGTGAAGACTCTCACCTAACTAGTAGAGCCAGACTCTGCGGTGAGTAGAAGGGAGTATGCCGGTGCGCACAGAGCGACTAGTGGGCAACTAAAACATAGAGATGCTATAAGGTATACCGTTTTATTATCGTTTGAGTTAATTTGAGAACTTTTCATAGATATTGGACAATACTTAAGTGTCGCAGCTTCGAAACCATAGAACACTCTCAAGCATTCCAGTCGAAAATGGAACATGTCTTGATGCCATGGAAAAAAACAGGCACCGAAACATAAGTGGAAGTTATTTTCGTAGTAAACCGGCAGTATTCAGCAGTGAGGACGGATATGGTAAATGTCATCGTTATTAAAATATGAATCATTCAAATACACTTGCTATCGAATACAGATGGTAATTCAAGAGGATTTGGAATTAGTAGGATATATCACCAAAATTGGCACCAAAATTTTTTCATTGCCAAACAGAACGCATGTTTTTGGAACAGGAAATTTTTCCAAATTCCTCAAAATTAAAACGCAGAACAAAAAACTCAAACGCAGTTGTTACTTAGAAAAAACCATATATATAATGCTAAAATAACGTAAAACACGAGAAAAAAATAAACCTGGCAACAAAAACTCAAATTGGCAACATTATAATCAAAACAATGGACGCTAGATTTGGCGAGAAATCTTTTGGGGGGGATGTATCATACTTATAGCGAGGACTTTTACATAAGAATCCATTTTCTGCTTAAACTGGTGCCTGGAATAAGGGGTTTTGTACACATTATATCCTTTGGTAAGAGTAAAATATGCCGGATGACATGTTAAAATTGAAAGCGTTTTTGCAACATTGTATGACCTCAACCGGATGTCCATGTTATCTGTGGGTTGAATGAAGAAATTAAGGCTGGAAGTATTTTAAATGAGTTATTTCAAAATTATTTTCAAAGAGGTTTCGAACCAGAAAAACTAAATTATCCATGCAGCACTTTATTTTACTCGGATGATGAAATTTGTTAAGAATATATATTATATGATTGTTCTTCCTTACAACAAGCATATTTTACATAAAATTCATCATCTATTGGCCCTGTATTCTAAAAGTGATACAATTCCACAGCTGAAAACCGATGCATTAGATTTGCAGGTTAAATGTTACGAAAATTTCACTATAAATGGTGAATTTTTTTTAAAGAATGAAGGTTAAGAACTTCCAAGATTATTGATTTTTCAGCTGGAACATAAAAGCATCAACTGTAAATATCCTTCCTAAAGCCATAAAAAAAAGCAACAAAGCGTCATAAAAACAAAGTGAAACGCAGATCTTTTAAAACATTAAAATATATATTCTGTAATCATTTTGATTCAGAATAGCCATAGCATTACCATCTGGACTTCTTTCTTGAAATGCAAAATGGGAAAAGATATAAAACACATGTCATCCCAAAATGGGAAAAAACGCAAATTTTTTTTTTTAAATACAAGGATGCATTTGCATTTGTGAATATGCACATTTCTTTCTGGAAATATTTTCATTATGATTTTTTGTCACACCTTATGTCGATTTTAAGTATATTTACAGTAGTAACTCAAATATAGCACTCAAACTCTGTTCTAAGATGACATTTAAACTGTGAATTTCGAGTAAAAGAAAGCTCGAATCTCAAAGCTATCATTCAAATATTTTGAATTCAAATTTCAAATACTTTTATAACTGATTATTTTAATTTGGAAAAAAACCTTGAGCTAATCATTTTCGTTGTTTTCTAGTTTAAAATGCTTGATTTAGTGTAAATTGTAGCTACTGAATGTTGCGCAATAAATGAATTGTAAAATAATTGTAGAATTTTTGTAAGACTCGTTAGTGTATCTGACCTTCCAGACAATTTTGATGTAAGGAAGTCTTGAAAATTCCCAGACTTCCACAATGTTTTTCCTGCATCGAGTAAGCAGAAAAACATTTTTTTATGGGTTTACCGTGGCTAAATAGGATAGAGCTCTTCTCTGAGTACAAGCTTTTAACACTTTAGTTTCAAACACTATTAAACAACTGGAAATAAATTTTGTGCGTTTCTCTGCAACTACATATATTTCTATAAAAGTGGCTGCTTTGGAGCTTTTCGGGTTTCTACAACTGCAACACGTGAAAAAATTTAAGTCAGCCTTGCCGATTTAAACTAAACATAAAGTGAATCTTTATCCTTTTGCTTTTTCTGTTTATAAGTTAATGGCTTGAATCAATAGAAAATGTCTTCTCAAACCGTTGCTTTGCTCCTTATATAAGAAATCGTTTAATTAACAGAATAAACTTCGACACTATTCTCAGACATTTGATGGTGAACTTCGCCTTGTTTGCTGCCGCACGAAGAATGTGATTTGAAGGCAAGCGGTAAATTTGTCAACAAGTCGGCTTTACAACGTTGTCTCCAATACGATGTGACATGGATGAAATGCTATCTGACGTCATGGATATTTTAAACCAATGAGAATCGTAATAAAGTGATGTAGTCATAATCTCAACTGTAATGAAAGAAACAACCACTTAATGGTTAACGAAGCTCTCTCTGCAGCCTTGGAAGATCTCAAATGCAAGTCCAGCCAATTCTGAACAACGGGACACGGATATTATATTCCTAAATTATGCACATCTAACTGGGTGAGAGCTCGAGAAAGTTCCAGATTTTTCCTACATCAACGAGCAAATACAGCCCACTGATAGTGAAAAAGCTTACCAGAAATTGAATACAGAATGAAGGTAAGAAGATCCTTACAACAATATCGGGTCTCACTGATGATTAAAGGCCCATCTTCCATTACTCAACTGCCGAGCTGGCAGCCGAATGGTTAGCGCTCTTGCCTTCGGTTCAACAGTTCGTGGGTTCAAATCCCACCTTGGGCATGGATGTTTGTAGTGGTTCGGAATCCACTTTAAGCCGTAAGTCCCGGTCTAATTAGCCCTCGTGTACAAAAAATGACCGTTGAGCGACAAACAAACAAACAAAATCCATTACTCAACTATTACAAAGATCAAATCAGAGGCCTTACACATCAAAAGTTCAATTAAGGCGAACTAGACTTAAAACTATTTAAGAATTTCGGTTTTTTTCAAAGGAATTTAATAATTATACCTAAGATAATTATATGAAATTTTAAAAAAAAAAAACTGTCTTGAAACAAAGCTTTTTAATCTACAAAAAATGTCATCATTTTTCAATTCCGGAGAATTTTTTTCAATTTTTAATCTAAAAATAATAAATAATCTTGACATGAGAAAGTCCCTTAACGTTTGTGACGTGTGTTTAAAAACAATATAGAAAGAGTTGTTGTTATTTATAACACTTGGACAAATTAAGCTCGCTATGCCATCGGCTATGCGAATTTAAGTCTGTAGGGCGAGTCTTTCGTATAATCAGAGCACCACAAAGAATAAAGTACGACTTTGCTCTAAACTCCTCCGATAGATGGCATCACTAGAGAATCCTCTCCTTTAATTTCCGTATTGATCTGGAAAGGGAGGAAATTTTCTCCAGACCATTACACCCACGGTAACTGCTCAACGACCAAGGACTTTTCGCTTTCTCAGATTTAAATAGCACGTCAATATAGAAAGTAAAACACACATAATAATGCAATTTCTAGAAGACAAAACTTATTTGTGATTTGAAAACGTCAATTATAATGAAACTCTAGAACATTGACAAAAATGACTACGTGCTTTAGAAGAATATATTGTCAAAGACATCGCACGTCGACAATTAATTTCTTTCATTAAAAAAGCACACAAAAGCAATAAAAATAATTCGCGTTTTTCACTACTTCCTCGAAAGAATTAAAAACAATGAGGTAGGCAAAATTTACAGTAATTCTAATACTAATTATTGATTAATCGGCTAAATATTTTGTCAATATCGGCAATACCACTTTTAATTATCGTTTTATTCATTGTTTTATGAATAAAATTCTTAAAATGCTACCTCAAAATAATGTGAATAATATTTTTTTCTTTCATTCTTTTAAAATCATTCGTTAACATTTCTGACAAAAATTTTCAACGATTTTTATAACTGATGCATCTTTTTTTAAGCTTATATCTATTCTTGGATTTATTTTAATTAATCGATGTTTTTAAATTCTTTTAAAACGTTAAACTTTAAGCAAAACATTTTTTGTATCACTCATTTATTTCTCGGCATTATTACAATGCAAAGAGCTCCACTGGGATTTAAAAATATTTATAATTCGCATTTTTCTTTTAAGAAGCACCCATCAAGTATTTTCCTTTCTTTGTAGAAAAGAAATCTGTTCACCACAGAGAAACCTTTTTCTTGTAATTTTTATTGTTGGTCAAATTAAATAATAATCTTTCATGAAAATCTCCAAGCCAACTTCAGCATTTAACATTACTAAAAATTAAGGATTGTTTTTTTTTTATGCTAGGAAATTGTGTATCGATTTTTCTCTATACTTATTTCCTTTTTTCTGTCTAAAAAACTTCCATTTACAAAATTTGAATATGATAATTATTTAAAATTTGTTTCTGATCAAATCAAATATGATAAAGACAACTACGAACAACTTTCTCAGGACAGGTAAACGACTGGTTAGAATTCTTATCTTCGGTTCAATAAGTTCGAACCCCACCCTTGGTTTGGTTGTTTAGTGGTTCAGTATATACTTTAAACCGTACATCCTGGTCTAATTATTTTTCGCGTGGAAAAAAATTATGGTTAACGACAAACAAACAGAATGAATTTTATATATATTTAGGATTCAAGGAAACTTAAAATTCGCCTTTTTTTTCTAAAAACATTCGATTTCACACAAATTTCACTTCATATTTGTTCTGTTAAAAAATCTCAGTTTAGAATATTTCTAGATTTTTTTTTGTATTTTACTTCTTTTAACATTAAATCTCAATTATTATTAAAAATACAAACACAGAACTCCTTTTATAAACAAACTTTCTCAAGCAAGAAGTGTCTACTTAAAAGTTTTCCACGCAAGTTCATTGCTAAATAAGGATGTGGCGTTTGCAAAAGTGTTCGTTCCATCGCCTAATCACTCATCCACGCACCCTGTGACATGAGAGGACGGCTCCTGACGTCAGTTCTGAGAGCATCGTCCCGAATTACACGAGATAAAGAGGGAAGACTGAAATGCTTCTTAATGAAAACCAAAATCAGCTTAAGGTTAGGAGAAGAAAATCAAATGAACTATTAAGCACAGAATGTTTAGGAATAATCTTCAAACTGAAGTGCGAATAACACTTATATAAAGTCTTAAAAAATATAAGACTATTATCTATCATTCCAATATAAATAACAAAATTTTAGTTTTTCGTACAACCGTATATCTCCTATATGCTGGCCGGACGCAGTTTTCAGACATAATCCCGGTGTCCCGGCCTGTTTACTACACGTTCCGGTAAAAATTCAGTTTGAATGTATCGACGACCAAAAAAGTGTAAAAATAATTGCATGTGAAGGATAGTTTAGAATAATTTGTCATTTTTGTGTACTGTATGAAAAGCGAGAACCACAGAAGAGTGATGGTCTGCTAATAAGTAATAGTGTCATCGTATCGTCTTGTCTCGCTAATCGTGGCCATGCGCGAAGTTGAGCTTGCAAATTAGTATTTGCAGACAAATTGGGAACAGTGGAAGCAAGAAGAGACTACCGAAAATACGATTATTTCAAATAAAAAAGGAACTGATTACTAATTTGATGAATAATCACACAGCAGTTCCCAATCGGATCAAGATTGTTGAGTATGCCTTTTGTTTACCTGAAGCATCAGCACCAGTACAGAGAGCATTTTCTTTGATGAACAACGTGTGGACTGATGATAAGGGATTTGGGGATGGCAAGTTTGAAACCAGGAGAAAAATTTTCTAAAAAAATCCGGGACAACAATAAAGTGATACATGTAAATATTGCTCAGCTATTTATCCCTCATTCAAAGTGTTTATTTTTAAATTCTTGTTGCCTTGTGCCAGCTAGGTTGGCATTATGGGGTGCGCTGCTCCACTTTTCCAACTGAACCGTAATTTGGCGACGAGTCTGACTTCCTCAGTACACACGTGCCATAGGGACCCGTTTATAGGGTAGGCAACCATTCACAACCCATTCATTCAAAGAAAGGACAAAGGCAGGAGAGAGAGAGAAAGAAAGTACATCCATGCTCGAGCCGGGATTCGAACCCAGGACCTCCTTATCCGCACTTCATAAATAAGGTATGAGAAATAAAATATATAAATTTATTGCTTGTCATTTATTATATATGTATACCCACGTCGCTGAGGGGGAGAGCTAGGGAGGGCAGAGTCTCGCGCTTGAATACTTCAGAAATTTGGCAAACCTGCCTAAAGTTATTCTGGCTAGTCCCGGTGTTCACACAAAATATCGATGTCTCGACTGGTTTACTTCACGACCCGGTAAAAATTTTAATTTATAGAGGATCAAAAAAATCTAAAAATAATTAACTATAAAGGATTATATTTAGGATAATTATACTTTGTCATGTATTTTCGTTCAACCTGGAAACTACAGAAGAGCAAAGAACAACTACAGGAATCTTTATGAGCAAGTTCGTAATTGTAAGAAAGGAAAACTTGATAACTTTTACTTAATATTCGTTGCATATTTGGACTTCTTAGAGAAGAGTTTTCATGGGTCAATCTGACTGAAACAAATGCTGTTGATTAGGAAAACGCCGAAATTATTACCAGCAGTTGATGCATTCGATATGAAACTAAACAGTTATCTGTTGTTGACGAAGTTTTGGTTGCTAAGGAGCACTGGGTGTCCGAGTTGACCATCTCAGAAATCTGGCAAGCCTACAGCTGGAGAGCGATACATTTAACTATTTTCACCTTGAAGGTAGGAATCGAAGCTATGAACAACTGAAATGAATACCATTTAGCCATCAGCACATTTGTGTCTTATTTACAAAAAGTTATTCCGAATCCCTCTTAGTTGGAAGGGGGGACACCCAAGCTGTGGCATCCTTCTCTCCTTATTATTTTAATGGGGAGGGACCCTATGGAAATTTTTCAGCAGCATTAGACCTCTCAGCACCAAGGTCTTGGTCTGGGTCAGGTATAAAACCCGCTGCCTCCTGGTCATGAGAATAATAGCTTCCCTTATCAGGTTATCGAGTAGAACTGAATAGAAATTATATAAATATTCAGCATAGGAATTCTATACTCACAAAAAACATTTTTCAAATTTATAATCTGAGTTTGCTAAGAATATTAAAATTTTAATCTTCTCTTGAATTTTTTCAAGAACACCGAGACATCAAAAAATGTAGAATCATACACCGCAATAGTCAGGGCGGGACTTTTCATAACTGGGGCTTCTTTGGGGGTCCTCTCTGACTCACAACTAACTTTCCATTTCGATTTGGCAAACGATTCTATTCGATGTATAACGTAAAATAAACTTTCTATTTGGTTTGGGACCTCCTATGATGTGGAAGCCCGGGGCAACTGCCCCATAAGCCTTAGTCGGGCTCTGGTAATAATGTAGAAAAACATTTTTTATTTTGAGAAGTAAAAAAAATATAAAAAGAATCTAAATTCATTCGAAGGTTTTCATTTTGATTGAAAATGCAAATCCTAATATAAAAACACAACAAAAAAATCTTATATTTTCATCAAGAATTTTAAAATATATTCGAATTGTAAATTTTCAAAATCATTTAATAAGATTAATCAAAAATAAATAAATTAATTAATATGTCCTTTATTTTCCCATTAAAATAAAATGAATCAAGACATTATTAGATAATTAAAATAGAGTAGTTTAACGTATATAAACTTTTCACAGTGGATTTTCCTCTACTGTGGGGCAGTACTCATAGCCGCTTTTTCCTAACTGGGTTATTTTCAAATTTGAAAGCGTTGTTTACATAAAAATTTGATTTTTACTCATTTATTTCTGTATTTCATAACATCATTTTAGATTTAGATTCTACAGAAAGTTATTTTAGATTGAGATTTCATGGAAATATAAACAACAGCAATTACTCTTATGTTTTGCGCGTGCTAATATGTATATACTGTTTCTTTTGATACTACTTTGACAGCTGATGTTGTCAGGGTTTTAATATCCGTCGCGTAAATTTTTAGGAGGGCTTCTCATACACAGTGTGCCGTATTCATTTGCAATGGAAGACACCCGGAAATCTCCTAAGTGCCCACTCAGATAGATCTCAATACATACACACATACATAGCGGTGTAGGCGAGTCGCGCACTATACCTTAAAGTTAAAGGGTTTAAAATACTCGCTCATCACCAAGTGCCTCGTCATTTTGAAATACGGTCAGGTGACGAGGTGACACCTGAGCTACTCTCCACATCCACGCCATGCCAGCGCCATAGATGAACATGGACACGTCCCCAACCCATGGAGCTCCCGCAACCCAGTGAGGGAGAATGTGGTCACCCTCCCAATCACTGCCCGCGGCAAATGATGCTTCACTTTTCTTATCTTAACGGGAAGCGGCGTGAAGCTAGTGAACCACTGGATTTCATAAATGCAGAAGTCAAAAGCGCCATGTCCATCAGTGGTTGGAATCGAATTTTGCACCACTGAAGAGCACTCAGGTTCCCCACCACAAAGCCACGGTAAGCTTCACAAGCCTTCTATTTTATTAAAATCTATTATCATTGCGATACATTTATTCGTGCAAACCGTGGTCGCTGTAGGCAACGATCATGTCAATTCCAAACATGATTAAATGGCGATGTAAATATTTAAAACGATAGCTTCCTCTCCAAATTTCCACAGCAAATAATGGATAAAAATTAGATTTTATCCTACCTGTTAGATTTAACATCAATAGTCTCTATCAGTCCGAGATCAAGTATCGAATCCGTAGATACTGAAGCAAAACATTTTGTCACCAACTTAATTAAATTCTATATTATATCTAAAAAGAGAGAAAAATTCATGCATACACCAAAATTGAACAAAAGATACGAACTGCGTCTAGCTAATTTCTTAAAACAAAATGTCAACCCATTTAAATTAATTTTAAGAAATTTCCTCGATAGAGCGCTGCTTTCTATTATTAGCTATTCCACTCCAATTCCTTTCATTCCGTGTATGTCCTGTAGAATATTTCACGTTTTCCATGCGTTCACTTTCAGATGCACTCTTTTTCCTCTTGATAATTTTGTTTTTACATGACGGCGAGACAGTCGAGATGAGTAAGAGGGAATCCATGATGACTAGGAAATCCCCCATTAGAATGACGTCATCCAAAGTCATCACTCCTTCCTTTTCCACTGTGGCGAATCGAAGTAACCCGCAAAGCAGGAGAAAACTCAAAGTGATTGCCGGCTGGCAGTTGTCTGAGGTGCCTGGTCCTAGAACCTCAACCCTCATTGGATATCTAGAATGAAACTTGGGAGCTATATCTTGTTCTGATTGGCATATCGAGTAGAGCTTTTAAGTAAGCGGGGATTATTAGAGTTTACATGAAAAAAAGTATTTTTTTTTAAAGTAGAATAATTAAGAAATTAAATTTATATTTTTAGTCTTGAAATTTATTTATGTTATAACACATAAGCAATATTTACAAAAACATTAGTTATAAAGATACAGAAAAGTCCTTAACTCCACTGCTAAAAACAGTGAGAGTGATAACAGTTACAAGGCAAAAACACTAAGACATGACTGTACAACATATAGAATTCTTTATTTTTATTATTTATTTATTATTTTATTTTTTTTTTTTTTTTTGTTACTATATACAATTTATTTATTTGTATTTTTTTATTTTATGTATATATATATACATACATATTATTTATTTATTTATTTTTTTTTCGTTTTATATAATTTTAATTTGTTAGTAGAAGGATAAAAAGGTTAATTGTTAGTATTATCATGGACGTATTGCTTATGTGTGTAAATCAAGGTGGCTGGTGAGGAAACTTAGGGCAGTAACGAAGTAGTGAGCGGGGACGGTGCCGATTATGGGTGCTAAGGTCATTATATTGTGGCAAGTTTATAATTAATGGATTCTCAGTTTTGTTAATATTTTTATACATGTTATACATAATTTTGGCTAGATATTCCCTGATTGTTGGTATATTTAGTTCTTCTCTTATCTTTTTATTTCTGTAATACCAGGGAGCTTTTGCTGCCTGTCTAATAATTTTATTTTGTAAAGTTTCTAATTTTTTAATTTTACTGTCATGGGTATAGCCCCAGAGGGGGCAGGCATAGGACAGAAGTGGTCTGAGGTATGCTTTGTAAATGAGCACTTTGTTTTCGATTGAGAGCTCAGAGTTGTATTTTAGGAGGGGGTATAGTGTTGCAGTTGTTTGGTTAAATTTATTTGTAACATTTTTGAGATGTGTGTTCCAATTTAATTTTTTGTCAAATGTTATGCCTAGATATTTGCATGTTGGAGACCATGGGAGTATTGTTTCGTTGATTTTGATTCTCTGGCAGGTTATTGCTCTTTTTTTAGTGAATAGTATGGCTATGCTTTTATTTTCATTTATTAAAATTTTTCATTTTTTGAACCAGAGCTCAAGTAGCTGTAGGAGGAGAAAACTCGGGGTTTCGCTTGTTTCTCCAAGGTACTACTTCCGGCCACTTCCGGCGGCTTTCTTTATTGAAGTGGATTCTGACTCACTGAAGTAAAAGTTAACAACATGCTGAGGCCCAATGAGGAGATTCGAACTAACAAACTGTCGAACAGAAAACCAATCATCATTCAGTTTAATTCTGATTTTTAAAGCGATTTACTATAATTTTTAAAAATACATTATATTTTTTAAATATCTGTTAGGGCAAGTATCTTAGTTTTCTAACACTAGGTGGCAACATGAATTAGTTATAATGAATGCCTTAAAAACAGCATTAGGGCGCTCCGTGGTCAAAGTATCACTCCGCTAATCGCTTGAGAGCGTAGGAATGTGGGTTCGATTCCCACCGCGGCCCTGGGTGTTTTCTTCGTTATTCTTCTGTGGTTGTACATCTGTCATTGTGCTATTTGTTCTATTATCGACGGAGACTTACAAGCGGATCTCAAGAATCAAGCATACAAGTCTGAATATATGTAATAAAATAAATAAAATAAAAACAGCATTATATAAAAATGGAATAATATTTACGTAACTAAAAATAAAATCAACTTTAAATAACTGTGTTATTAATTTTAAGCAATATTTTAAACAACAAAATATGTGTTATTATCTTTCATATTATTTTTCTTGAATTCCTGTTTCGTAATATAATATTTGTAACAGTGTGTTGTGAATTTTAACTGTAACCTGAAAAATAACTGTATTTACTATATGTGTTGTTGCAAAGTAGCATTGTAGAAATAAAGTGAGAATTTTTTCCTTTTCTTGAATAAATTCTTTTCGTTGGAGGAATCAGTTAAAAATTGATTACTCCCAGGAGTTTTAAATTTATGCAATACAAACTTTGAAACATTACAAAAAAATAACTTAACTAAACAAGTACGCTGGCATACATATATGTACTAGAATTTTGTTTACTGATTTAATAGGAAATAACTATCCAAACCAAAATATTTTGAGGTGTCTCAGAAAAAAGCAACCTGAATACTTCTGAAGCGAAATGTTGATAAATTCAAGAATTTTGAATTTATAAAAACTAAATAAATAAATAAATGTAAAAGTGTAAATATATATTTTTTCTTAACATAGAAATTTTAAAATGCAAATAAAAATAAATGTATAAAATAAAATACTATTTGTAAAACGTAACAAACATTTAATCAAAAATATTATGTAGATTTTAAAATTTCTAATTACAATCACAAAAAAAGGCAAAAAATAATCTAGAATTAACCACAAATAGAATTTTTTCCTTATTTAACTGTCAATTTTAGCAAAAAACATTAATCAAGAACTAAATATTTTCATTTTTTTTTCCGATATTAGAATAGAAAATCGGGGCGGTAAAAAAAAGAAAAAGAACGAATTTTGATAACTTTTAGAAAACTGCTGCCACTATAGTTACTAGTATACTTAAAGAAAACGTATAAATATAAAATTCATAATCTCCATCAAAATATATATTATGAGAATGCAAATAATAAAAAATTATTAATACAATTAAAATAAATTAAAAAATTAAATTAACCTGCTCGCACAATTCGACAACTTTTGTTTCTAAGGAAATTGTATACATGAAAGTTGCATACATTAAAAAGTTTTACTTATTTCTTAACACTTTAAAAGATTTTTTTAAAAGAAAAGGAGCGAGATATTTTTTATTACATATTTTAACACAATTCGATGGAAAATTAAAAGTTTATGGATTTGGTATTTTATTTCTGGACAAAATTTGTTTTACAAAAAAATATAAAAAGGGATAAAAATTTAATGATTCTATGATCCGGTTTATAGTATTCAACTAAAATGATGTAGAGAAAAATTATTTTTTATTTCATAAAATACTTCCCCTTCCCATCAACTTTATCAAAATTTTCGAACAATAAAAGTAAATGAAATATGAAAGTATTAAGAAAGAAGTTGTTTCGAACAAAAAAAAACTCTTTGGGATTGAAAGATAAAAGCACACACAGAAAATAACGATTCATATTCATGAATCATGTTAGAAAAATATCTCAATAGATTATTGGATATTCCATGCGATTTGAAGTGAAATGCGTTCGTAGCACGGTACGGTTTCCATGGAAATGTACAACACCACCGTCTATCTACGTAAGAAATTATCGTGTTTTCTGAGTTAATCAAGCCATTTCTCTCTTTCTCTCTTCCTTTCTCTCTTCCTTTCTCTCTCTCTCTCTCTCTCTCTCTCTCTCTACAGTGGTATTTTTAATAAATCTTGAAGACTATTACTTTTTTTTTAAAAAAATGATGAATTTCAACGATATGAGAATAAAAAATAATAAGTTTACATTTCTAAGAGAGTACATAAGAATGAAACACAAATTTTGTTTGAGACCAATTCATCGTATCACAATATACTTTGTTTGCGCGTATGCATTAAAATATCTTGAAAATATTCAATATACATTTTTAAAAGTTTGTCTAACCATATGCCATATATTATATTACCATTAAATTTTAGCAGAAATCAAATATCATATATCTTTAACTCACATCACAGAATTTATATCAAAATTTTACACTAGGAGAATTTAAAAGCGGCATAAATCAATAGTCTAGAGCTTTTTTCTATTTTACGTAGATAAAATTCCGATAGAAATGTTCACAATATATATATGAAAAAGGACCTAACTTCCCTAATTGATCTTTATAGTATAAATAACAGTAGAAAATGTTATGTAAAGTGGAATCGATGATAGTAAAATACCAAACTTTTACATGAATTGCAAAAGTTAAAAATAAGAGCTATTTCTATCAACGTAAATAATATCGGTAGGCATGCATATAGGTATGGAGATAAATATTACGTATGCGTGCTAGAATTTTTTGAGTTTCTTCGACAGTTTAATAAGGCACATTACTTATTAAAAAGCTTACCTTAAAAACCTTAAGCTTTCAGCTGTTTGGCAACTCTCAAAAACTTTTTGCAATTTTGACATAGCATTATGGACTGCCTACTGGCCAAGGCTAGTAAGGTATTTTAACGTCTCTCGCGTAATTATATAAAGTCGTTTGCATAGAAAACAGTCCATACTCACGGGTCGCATGAAGGGAAACGTGGGAAACTCACAAGCATGCACACCGATAGACGTAGATGATGTAGACGGCCATCTTTCGTCCAACACCATCTTTCGTTGTTCAACAGTGACTGGCATCGAACCCTGAACAAAAATTCAAAAGTTCAAAAAAAGGTCTCCTACCAAAAGGCTACGGTTAGCCAACACTTTGAAGTTTCAGTTGATTATATCCAAGTGGCTGGATCATATCTTTCTGAATAGAAGATTCCAAATTCGAACGCAGTCGCTGAGTATTATGTTTCTGTTTTTTGCACGCACCACTGCCGAAGAAGGTGCTTGAGCATTTTCAAGATTTCCCGCCTTGTGATTCGTGATTACTCCATGTACCGATGTGAAAAGCTTTTCCATTACATAAATACGTAAGATATTCTCTAAAAGCTTTACGCATCTAATTTAAATTTCTAGTTCATAAGCTAAGTGGTATCCAATCGATAAGTATAAAGAATTCACTGTGGGCAATAATAGGATCAATCTCTGTTTTCGATTCCGTAACCAAAAATGCAACAGATTCTCTAAAATTTTATACCAATTCTTAACAACTACATGCAATAAGTAAATAACTCTTGTGAGTTTTACTATCAATAAAATAAAAGGATATTCCATGCTGAAAATATGCAGTTTAGAAATTTTTAGTCCATAATGCGTACTAGTCATGTTCATTTTGTAGAATACTTCATAAACTATGCATCATAAATGAGTATTTCTCGTGTATTATGAGCTAATGGTGCATGTGTAAGATACTGCCGATTAGGAAATAAAATGGCACCAAACAACACGATTTTTTGCCAATAATAGAAAACTACAAATCAAATACATAATTGTAACTTTGTTAAACCTTTAACGTTTTTTTTTAAACTAGATTTCAGTTCCAACATTTATTTCTCTGTTTTTACACCCCAAAATGACAAACATTTGACAACAGAATACGATCTGGTATTATGAAAGTAATGGAATTCTGGCACATCTAAAAAATAAAAAATGCGCCAACTGTAATCAATGATATGATTCTTTACTATCAATGGTAGTGGTGATAAAGTGAATTAAAATACTATTATGTTTCATTAATTTTGCTAATAAACTATGCCATAAATTTTTAATCGTATGTTCTAAAATATTAATTTCAACATTTTTTAAAATTATTTTGTTACTCGTTTTTTTAATATTTTTTTTGTTTAATTGTATTAAATATTAACTCTATTAAACCATTAAATATGCCCTTGGGAACAAAACTAAACGATGTGGTGTCAATTTGACGGAACGTGCGCCAAGTTTCATGGCTGACAAAATTTTACGCGTGAGCCAAGCGAATTTTGTATCAAGCCAAACCTGTAATGTGTGAAATTATAATCAGCCCGACGTAGTGTTGAGGGGAACTTTGTCGCAATGCACCGCAACTTTTCAGGAAGGTGACAGCTTCCCACTCCTCCCTCTCCCAGGCATATGCCGTGCAGGAAGCCCGACAATCAGAAGAGATTGTTTATGGTTGCGCAAGTCGATCATTCTTTTGTTCCTTCTGCCCACCAATCACCGAGCATCAGAGACATTGTCGTCTGCGTGGTTTCACTTTTCTTCTTTTGTCTTTGAGTACAGTTGCCACTTTTACCCTTTGAAAATAATCGAAAGTCCTGTGAAGGTTGCAATGGCACGTGCGGATGTAGCTCGGTGTCACCCATGCCCCTGGAATCTGTTGTTCCATTGATCACGGTCGTAAAAGCGATGCGATGAAAGATCTCGTGACAGATAACTGTCAGGAAAAGAATGTAAATGTTTTAGAAATTCATGAGGGGGGACATAATGCTTTTACTGAGTAAAAGCATAGATTTTTTTTTTTTTTTCATAAAAATACATGAACAGATTTGAAAGACTGGTCGAACTAAAATGATAAAACTCCTCTATTTATCATTAAGTTTGTTGATTACTTTATAGCTATGTGGTCATCTTTTAAACATGAGGTCACATTTGACCTGTGGATTTTTTGTTTGTTTATTTGTCGCTCAACGGTCATTTTTTGCACACGAGGGCTAATTAGACCGGGACCTACGGTTTAAAGTGGATTCCGAACCACTACAAACATCCATGCCCAAGGTGGGATTCGAACTCACGAACTGTTGAACCAAAGGCAAGAGATTTGACCTGTGGAATACCCTAGAGGATGTAATGGAGCTTACAAATTAATGAATAAAAGTGCTCGTTAAATCTGTGGAATCGAAAATCCTGTGGTCGGTCGGTCGTTGAGCAGTTACCACGGGTGCAATGGTCTGGAGAAAATTTCCTCCCCCTCCAGATCAATGTCAAAATGGAGGAAGTGGATCCTCTGGTGGTGCCATCTATCGGAGGAGTCTTAAAGCAAAGTCGTACTTTCACCTTCTTGGTGCTCTGGTTAAATGAAAGACGCACCCTTTTGACTTTATTTCCCATAGCCGTCGGCTAACGAGCTTTGTTTGTCCAAATGCCCCATAAGTAACAAAAACAACATAACAATTAATGAAGTAAATGCCAGAGTATACCTCACTGATTTATCGATTTTTGCACGAGGAGATTTATCATTATAAGTAATTTTCAAAGAACTTTTATCCTATTCAATATTTATTAAATAATGGATGAAAAATATTCGATATTATAATAATCACTATAGAATGAATACTCTATAAGAAAATAGTTTAGTAAGTGAGAGAAAAGGATGATATAGAAAATTCTATTAAACTGCGTTGTCGGTTAGGTTAGGTTAAGTTAATCCTGTGTGTTTCCTACTGCCTATTTGCACAGACGGAATTCGCTTCCCACAGATTCGCCATTTTAAATCCTGATCTAGGGACGTGCTCAGCATAGTTTATGAGGATAATATAAGAAATTTATCATTAATGATGTATACCGTCATTCCTATTGGTGTGTCTACTACATCATTCCTATTGGTGTGTCGAGAGCTATTGTTGAGAACACCGTCAGGAAACTAAATTTCCTTGCAGAAAGAGGTAAAAATCCCGATCTTTTAAATATGTTTTTAAGTTTTTGAACACATTATTTTTAAACACTTTTAAACATGTTTTCAGAATGATTGCAAACATCAAGTCTCCCAGTCTTTTATCATTTAACAACGACTTTCTTCCCAGGTGATAACTTTTTGAACTCAATTTTGCACAGAATAAAATTCCCTAACCTCCTGTAAATTGATACCAAGTTTAATCCAGAAGATTTTAATTTGGTCATTTTGTAATTGAAGTTAAAAATTGACCTTATTCTGAACTTATAAAAACAATTAAAGATACAGTGTTTGTAAATAAAACAGAGAACAGTTTATTTAGTCACTTAACTTAATTACGAAAAGTTTAACTAAATTGTGTATGTGATATGCTAAAAAACGTATACTTTTTATGGAAATAATTTCAGTTGTATGTGTTTTGTAGAATGTTCTAGGCGTATTCTAACAAGGATGTTTATTATAGCAAAGTGCCGATAATCTAAGAATATTTCTTCTAACCTTTCGTGAAGAATGGCAGCAATGTCCTTGGTGAAATCTTGACCTTCTTTGATGGCTTTCCGAAGTTCTTCGAAGCCATTGGGACCCTGTCGAACAGAGAGAAACATAATTTACAAAATGATATAAGATACACAGATGATACAGTATTCACAAATTAAAAAAGATACAAAATGATATAAAAATAATCTATACAGAAATCTTGTAAATATGAATCGATTAATTCTAATTGGATCACCAAATAAAAAATATACAAAAAGTTATATAGTGCACGCACATTGCTCAATAATTAACTGTAATATGTCTAACACACCCATTGTACAATAACAGCGGACACTCGTTTTTTTACAAACTCGCAATAGTTCGTAAAATCGGAAATTCGTAAAACAAAAAAAATAAGGGTTAGTTCATAAAACTAACTCCTTTTTCTATCAAATTGCGCTCATTTTATTAATTAAGTACTATTGGAAATAATTATCTAATGTGTGTACTATATAAGAAAAACTATATATACTAATATCCCTATGACACGGTACTCTTACAA